>VWZO01016890.1:68885-322499 GCA_013396975.1 Bucco capensis | reverse complement strand
AACCAAGTAATGTGTGTGAGACTCTTAGCAGGGATAGTGGCCAGTGCTTTCCACCTTGTGTGATGGTGGGGCACACCCCAGTGTGGGAAATGCGGCGGTGCCAGGTAACCGCCCCAGCTCGCCTGCCGGTAACTCGTACCCTGCGGCAAGGCAGCCTGGTGGGATGGAGAGACTTGTGCTAAACCAGTCCTGCCTTCTCATCTCCCAGAGGCTTGTTGGGCAATGTTGGATGGGTTGCTCAACCTTTCCGAATTGCAGTTTCTCCATCGGGAAGATGATGCTAATAGTGCTTAAGAAGTCTTTTAAGTGCTTTGAGATCTGTAGAAGCAAATTAAAAGAGATAGGAGACAGGGTGGGGGAAGGGATGCTAGTGTCAGGAATTTAGTTGGGAAATCTTTCATCGTATCACCTTTGTATTTATTCTGATCCTGTTGCTGCCTTTGGCTTTCTAGAGCTGGATCAAGACTGTGTTTAATGAAAGGTCTTGAACCTTGCTGTTGCTGCTCGATGATGCTTGACATCATTACTGTGCTAACAGCAGCAGCAAGGCTGATTAAAAATACTCATGTCTCCTGGTCTCCTGGAAGATGGCCTCTTTGGGATGAGAATTGGTCCAGGCACCTGTGCTCTTCCCAGATTTACCAGCAGATAATGGAGTTTTTCCTGCTGACATCTTAGGATGATGCATGGTTGTATGACATGCTATTTCATAGCATCCTTGCTGTGCCAGCCCTCCTCCATGGGTTTTCTTGTTCAGCAGTGGGTGGTTGGTTGCCATCTTGGGGCTCAGTCTGTGCCAGCTGTGCATAGCCCAGTCAGGCAGGGCACAGCTGGTGACTCTGCGCTTTCTCAGCAGCTCTTGCATCTCTCTCTCAGGATCTCCAGCTGAGCTCAGCCCTGCGTGTGCGCACACGCAAGCGAGTGAGGTGAGTGCTGGCAATCCTTCCTCCTCCTCCCTGTTTCTGGGGTGGCTGGTGAGCCAGCATCAAAGCAAAATTTCCAACTTGTGTCTCTTTTCTCGGAGGCTGCCTGGCTCCAGTGTTGGCTCTCGGTGGCGTTGAAGCCTGCCTGGGAATGGGCATGACTCCCGCATAGCTCCTGGGTCAACTCTCATTAGGAAGGGCGTATGCTTCAGAGAGGGTGAGCTGTGCCTCTCATTTTGTTTCACGGTGCAGAAGCTGGGCTGCAAAGCCAGGGCACAGAGCTGAGTTTCTTCCCCAAGGCTTGTTCTCATTGGTGTTTGCCCTGGCTGGCAGCCCTGGGCAGCACAGAGCAGTGATTAACACTGGCATGGCACCACTGCCCTGGATGGCCAAGTCCTTCTTGTGCACGCTGAGCAGTTCTGCTGGACCCTTGGATGGGGTGCCCCACTAGAGCTTCTCTATGATGTGTGGATCTCACTCCTTGCCTTAAGTTTCCCTGTGTGCTTTGTGGTGGTGAAAGACATGTCCAGGGCAGAAGTCACAGCCCTCAGTTCTGGTTCTGCTGTCCTCCAGGGTCCTCCCAGAGCTGGTGGCCAAAACCCCAAACTGGCTAGAAATAGAGGAGTGACAATAAGTGTCTGAGCCAGGGAGTGAGTTGTTCTCCCTCTCCAAACCAAATGGAGAGAGCAAGGTTTCCGACGCTCCCCAGGGATGATTATCAACTTGGCAGCTGCTAGTGTTACTGAGCTTACTGGGTAAAATGCCATGATCCTGTCCCTTCATCTTCCCACTGACCTGTGTCATGTTTCAGGTCCATCAGAGTGCAGCAACCAGAGCAACCTTGGTGATTTTAAGAGGTAGAGTGTGTGCATTCCTTACTCATCTCTTTCTTGGAGGAGGAGGAACAGATTGCCTAGAGAAGCTGTAGATGTCCCATCTCTGGAAACATTTAGACTCAGGTTGGACAGAGCTCTAAGCAACCTGATCTAGTTGAAGATATCCCTGCTTATTGCAGGGGGGTTAGACTAGATGACTTTTAAAGGTTCCTTACAACCCAAAGCATTCTATGTTTCTGTGAGGGCAACCCCCAACCTGGATAACCCAGGGGGGCAGGTGGGATGCAGGACATCCCCCTGGCCTCAGCATGGAGTGGCAGGAGCTGCAGGAGTAGAGGACAGTTGTGTGCGTGGAGGGGAGATCCGAGTTCTTGAGTTGCTCAGTTACAAATTCCTCCTGAACTGGGTGGTTCAGAGCCTTGTTAAAGGCCATTAGTGCAGACCCTCCTTGTGCCTGCTCATCAATAGTGGGATACATCAGTCTCAAAGCCAACTGCAGAGGCAAAACACGGGGGTTTTTGTATCTTCTCACAGGACATGCCTTTCTGGGCACTGAAGGACATCTCTGCATTTTTGGGGACACAGCTTGAATACTTTCAGCAAATAATAAAATACATAAAAGACACATCTGTCTCATGTGAGTATATACAGGAATATGCAAGATAACTGCATGTGAAGGTATCAGCATCTTGCTACTCTGCTTGTTGGTCAGAGAAACTGATGAAGTCGTTGTATCCTTCAGTGGTGTGTTAGCTCATGCCTGTGTTGTCCCTGGTATGTACCAAGTTTCAGCTGTGAGTTTCACTCTAGCACCTAGTCAGAAATAGCTTGCCTTGGGTTTGCAGCCAACATTTCTAGCCGGTTCCTCTGGTGCTGTGGGATCGTACGGTAAGGGGATCACTTAGCCAAATTCAGTCCAGTGTTTGGATAGCACACATAAATATAGCTAGTCATTAAGAATGAAGGACCATGGCCACATCCAGTGGCTTATCCCTTCATCAGCTGAGCAGTGTTACGATGAAACTTGGGCATCCTTCTGCACTGCTGCACCATCTCTTTTCTTTGATCCAGGGCTTTTAGTGGAGCAGCATGATGCTCCTGTGCTAGCCAAAGGGCTTTGATTCTGCCATGCAGTGTGGTGTGCATCTGTCCAGCTTGACAGGTTTTATAAACACCCATTTCCTTGTAAAGTTTCTCTTGCAGAAGTTGAAATGAAATGAAACCAAAGCTCACTATTGTAGTTTTTTTTGTTATTGCTGTTGTTTTTGTAATTTTTCCTAATGGCCCATGTGTTATAAGCACTTATTACTGGATGCAGGGGGATGTTCACAGCTCTCACCCAAGGTGCAAGAAAGAGAGGATGATATCAACAGCTAGGTCTTAAAAAGGTGTTTTCCTGTAAATCCTGGAGATGAGTTGCCCTAATGGAAGGTGACTTGCTGCAAACTTGTGACCAAAGGAAGAGGAATAGTTTTGAGCAGGGGTGTTGTGACCGGAAACTTAAGCCTTGTGGCTAGGTCACTGCCCTTCTTTCAAGTTGTTTTCACTGGGGTGGAAGCTTTCTTGTTATGCATGGAGTTGCATCCAGGGAGGATCTGAAAGGTCGCTTAACCCTTTGCCATGCAGTGAAAGCAAAAAGGAATGATAATACAATAAATCCAGGGCAAGCCAACAATATCCCCCAAAAGACCTCGAGAAGCTGAAAAAAAAACCACAAAGGAGGATGCTAGGATTGTATTGCCTGTTCAGCAAACAACCTGAATCTGGGTTGGGGTTGCACCAAAGGTTTATACAGAAATTCAGTGCCATTTGGGATGTAACACAGGTAACAGTGCTTTTTTTCTCTCCTCTCTCCTCCCTTCATCTTTGCTGTAATGTGTTTGACTGAATTACAGAGCAAATCTGTGGCTATATAAATACCAAGCAGGGGGAAAAAAACGCAGCAGAAACCACAGGCATTGTTTAGGCAGTTCTTTGATGTAGTTCATCCATGAATATAAACTCTCTAAGCCTTGTGGGGTGGTTTTGAGCTAACAGGGGCTTGAGACTGGTTTGTTTGGTGCCTTATAAAATCACTTCAGAGATATTTCCCTTCCCATCTAGTCTCTCTTAATGTGTGTTCCTTGCTAAAATGTGCTTGTAGTCTTGGCTCCCAAGATTAAACTTCATTTACTGCATGAATACTACCTAGGATCCACAATTTGTACATACATTGAACAACACGAAGAGAGTAAGTCCAGGTTCAGGTGCTGCCAGACCCATCTTCCACATTAGCACCTTGGCTTTTGCCAGGCTTGTGGGGAGTGACAAGTTGCTCCGGGCAGATCCTACAGCTAGTGTTGGAGTCAGGAGTGGGACCACACTGGCAGTGCTGCATCTGTGGCAAGGAGAGGGCAGCTTGGTAGCTTGGCTGTGTATTTGTTTGGGAGTGGGTGGGGAGGACTACTCCATGAGGAAGACTATTCTCTGATGCTCAGGAACAAATTTGGCCTGATACTTAAGTACCAGCTCCCAGGAAATTGCCATCAGAGTAATTAGTGTGCTCTGACTTATTTGTACAGTGATAACAGCAGGAAAGTATTGAAGCAGGAAAAACAAACACATTTTTCATTTGAACCTTCAATCCACAGCCTTTACCTGACAGTTCACTATTTGCGATATACAGGTCTATTTTTAGGCTTCCAAGTCAGAAAGGCTCTTTTTTCTCTTGTTTGTTTTGCATTTTGGGTTTTATTTTGCTGACATAATTTGGAAATGAATCTGTGGTTAGAGATAAACAAGCATATTTTTTAAAATAAACCTTATGAATACTAAGTGCTGAAGTGTCAGTACAAGACTCTCAAAACTCGTGCGCTTGCAAGTGGAATGAATATACTGCAGATTACAGCTGAGCTTGGCATAAGGAGGTTGCTGTGTGGATTCAGCTCTGGATACTGGAATGAGATCCCTGTTTCTATTGGAAGTATTTGGTTTGACAATGAGCATCTTCTTTAGCCCACATTTCCCTGTTCAGTGGTGTGTGCTGCTTAGCCAGCCAGGTTAGAATTGCCCTTCCAGATGTGAGCACTGAGGAGAAAGTTTGGTGACTTGGTTTGGTGCTCTCAAGTTTGGTGACTTGAGAGGCTGTGGGAGAATGGTATGGGGTCATAGGAGTTTGTGGTCATGAGGAATCTGAGGAGGATGTTTGGGGAAGGGTATCCTTACATGTATGAGTATATGGAAAAGCTGGTAGAGAGCAAGGAGCTGTTTGGAAACCCAGGAATAAAGTGGGTGTGAATATGTGGATTCACCTTGGAATAGAAACAATGAAAGTGTTTGCTCTGACCTTCCTTTCCATTCCTCCCCTCTCTTCCTTACAGTGGTGTCACCCTCAGCTACCCACAGCAGCAATTCCCAGGCGCTTCTGCTAAATCCTTTGAAAACTTCTCCTTTGGCCATTAGAAATAAATAAAAAGAGTGGAGGCTGAAGACAGGCTGCCTTCAGGCACGGGGAGCTGAGGGCCCCCAGGGTTCCTCCTGGAGACGGATTTTGTGAGCAGCTGAGGAAATCACCTGGCAAAGCACCTCCCACAGCCACTAGCTATGTCACAGGCACCCTGAGCTGCAAATGCAATGCAGATAAATCAGAGTTAAAGTGCCTTTTTTAAATACCAAAGGCTTTTCAGTATTCAAGCCAGCCATCTAAAAGGTGAGTTACCAGCTCCGTATCTTGAGATCTTTGCATGGAGCCTGCATGCCTCCCTGCAAGGTGGGGCTTAGGCAAACACTAGCAGTACAGCTCAAATCAAAGGTGAATGAGTGAAACTTGTGACCTCACTTATGCAAGATTCAGCCTGGGTGACCCAATGGTCCTTTAAGTCTTAGGAAGTGATTTGCATTCCAAAGCTCCCCATCCGGCTGAAGTCTAGTTGCCCCATCCCCAGCCACCTTTTCCAGCTACCAGGTGCAGGTCTGGGGCTGGAGGAGGGTGGATTCTGACTGCAGCCTCCAGGTTTCTTAAAAAGCAGTAGCAGCTCCTTGGTTTTTGAGCCACAGATTAATTCACTGTCTTAATCCTATCGCTGTCAAAGCGCAACCACACATTTTAAGCTCAGAAGGAAGAAGAGGGAAGGTATTGCAAATGCACAACCATGAGCCAACACCATGATGATGAAAACTTCAAACAAACCAGCCAGGAGCTGAGTGCTGTTTTGTTTACAGGAAGGGCTGGATGAGGACCTTTCTATCCTTAGGGCTTTTCAGCTCTCTTGAGAGGATGTAGTGAGGGTCCTGTTTTTGAGACTTAGAGGAACCTAGCAGATGTGAAAATTCTGGAGCCAAGAAGGGAGCCTGGAAGCCTAAATATGATTAGTATCAATAGGCATTTCAGAGCGTCAGACTTGGAGCTTCATTCCTTTAGCTTAAGTGCCTTTAGTCCGTGGACATGGACCTCCTTATGTTATTCAGCCTGTGTGAACAGAGAAATTAAGGTGTGACAATGATAGAAGCAAACCAAAATCATCAGCAAGGTATAAAAAGATAACAGATTTAAGAAGTGTGTGTGTACATAGTATGCATGTGTATATAAATATAGATGTTTAAGACTACATTTACATATCTGTGACTTTTAAGTATTTCTTTTGTGATTTATGAACACTTTCCAATCTGTAAAATTTAGGTGATCTCTTCCATTTAGACAGGCAAATTTTTGATGTTTATATTTTCACATGACTTCAGAAAATACAGCTTTTGAGAAGCGCACCAAATACTGAAAGACTGCATGTCCTGAAAGACAGTGTGGTTCTGGATGAAGTTGCATGATGTTATTTGATGAGGTTCATGTTGAAATAAAGAATTTCAAGATAACACATCCCTCTCCACCAGCAGAGCTAGTGAAGCTCTATGTGCTATGCCTTATCACAACTTTTAAAGTAGAAATGTGCCCTCTGTTTGGAGGAGAGTAGGTTCTTCTCCTCCTCCAAAACAGTCATGGGGGGATCAGGTCAATGCAATTGTCTGCATTGTTCAGATCCCAAATTGGCCTCACACCAGCATTATAATATTGACAGAGATTGTGATAGTTTGCCTTTTGATGATGATGTGTCATTCTTGCTGCTGCTGGAAATAGTTTTGGCAAGCCTCCAATCCTGGTATGGGTTAATTACCCCTCCCACTTCCACCTTATCTTACCCACGCTCTTCCTAAGTCATTAAGACCAAGCATGGTCAGAAGTAAATCTCCTTATTAAAATATTTAGAGCCTTTCTAATGCCAGATGCTGGAGAAACAGTTCTGTAATCCTGTGGGCTTCACAGCATTTGAGCTGAGTGACTTATAGTGTAAAACTAGCTTGGAGAAACATGGATCAGCAGAAATTAATGGGTTTTCTTTAACAGCTGCTTTTACAAATGCTCCCAGGTCTGATTCATATCTAAGCCATTTCTGGCACTGCTCCTCCTACTTGCTCTGCTGATCCCTGATTTAGGGGCATCAGAGATGGCAATTTGGTATCCCCAAACTGTCCTCTTGCCATCTCTGAGTTTTAGGAAGCCACAGATTTGGTGAGAAGATGTGGTTCTGCTAAGCAGTTTTTGAGCAATGGACAGTCTGCTGTATTGGCTATGCTTTTCTATATGAACCTCTTGAACATTGTCTCTAGCTTGGAGGCATAATTTGATATTTATCCTCGTGGCCTCTGCTTGAGAGAGCAAACCATTAGCAGATGGGGCACTGAGGTACAGGCTAATTGAATTGCTACTGCCATAAGCCAGACCACAGGGAAGGAGAGAAAAAGGCTTCTGGTCCAGTGTGTGGTACATTAGGTTGCAGTGCCAGTCTGCAGGCGTCACAGCTCCAGGCTGAATCACAGCCATGTCTGGGAAAACACATTAGCTACAACCAAAGCAGAGAAGCTCAGCAGCCCTCAGGTAACTTGTCCAGAGAAAGTACCAAGAACTGATGAGATCTCAAAGGCAGAAATTAAGGAACGGTGTCAAAACGCAGCTGGTCTCCACTGGTTTTAACTGCTGTTTTAGCAAGCTCAGCAAGTCACCCTGCTCTGATAAATGACTGTCCTCTTCCAGGTGGCCTGCATGACACCTGCAGAGCCATCCCTGACTTGTTCCCACAGCTTGGGATGGGAAGACCATGCTCCATGATGGGGACCCCTGATATAAGTATCTGGGGAGAGTGATTCCTTTCTCAATTTTATTTTCATTTCCACACCCACTGGTAAATATGCCAAATGTCTGCAGCCAGCTCAGCCAGAGAGCTAATTGGAGGGATGTCCCTCCAAATGACATCTAGTGCTGGAGAGCTGTGATTGTCCCATCTCCTCAGCTCCCACAGAGGGCAAGGGACTAAATGTGCTGGGAAACCGCCTGAGAAGCAGTCTTTCTGACTGTATCTAAATCCCCTTCTCTTGGAGGTTAAAAACCCAATGAACCAATCAACCAACAACAAGGCAGCTGAGGTTGGAAAGGACCTTGAAAGATCATCCAATCTGGCCCAGCCTCTTGTGGAAAAGGGATGGGATGAGATTATTGAGCACCTTTCGTGTGATGAGATTGACTAGCACCTTGGTCAGTTGCATCTTGAAAACCTCCAGTGAATTTTTCTCACTGTTATGAACTTACTTATCGTGCTTTGTTTCTGCCCTGTAAGTGTAATTTTTTACTTGTTTTTGTCTGGTTGTGATTTTTTCCAGTTCCTTAGCTGGAAAAAAAATGGGTATGGGTTTCTTGGTTTAACATCATCTCACTGTGATGCTCATGGTGGGGATCTGGTGCTTCTGTTGCTGTTGAGCAAAATCTGTATCTTGATAGTGATGGATTACAGAGGACCTGTGGGTGGGGCAGGGATCTCTGGGTCTGGAGGGCCCAACCACCAATAATTTGGCCTCCTGTTCTTTGTGCCTCATTAATTTCTAGGTTTTAAGGTCGTAGCACTTGTTTAGTCCAGCCTGCTGTATAACAGGGATTCCTTGACTTAGTTTCCACTCTGAGTTCAGCATTTGTGGATGGACCCAGGTGTATATTTTTGGGGGAGCAAGAGAGGCAAGGTAGAATCTCATTTTTATTTTAAAAATTGCCAGTCCTGGATCATTGACCATGGCAGCTGGAGGACCTTTCTCTCTGTTAATTACCTGCAGTGTGGAAAAATGGTATCTCTGGTTCTCATTTTGTTTTCTGTTGAGCTTCAACTTTCAACCTTTGGTCTTGTTAATGCCTTTGTCTGGTAGAATGAAGAGCACTCTTCCTGACAGGTACTTACAGGCTGCGAAGTACCTTTTAACTTTCTCTTTGATTGACTTCCTTGAACTCCTTGGTACAAGCCTGGTTTTGTTCTTGTGGCTGTTGTCTGAACTCTCTCCAGTTTTTCCAGCATTGTTCTTGAAGTGTGGCTACAAGTATTAAACCTCACTCTCCCATCGACTATGCCAACCTGGGGCCTAAAGATAACAGAGCCTCTCTACTGGTATGTGACATTCCTCATTTGTTCATCCAAGTGTTGTGGACCTGCTTTGTGAGCTCATGTTGGGCTAATTATGCCTCTTACCTCAGACAGTCCTGTAGGTCTCTTATGTTTGAAAAGTTTCCATGTGTCTATTTCTTTAATACGCCAAGCATCTCATTAGTCTTTTTGATGTATTTTTTTCTTGATTTGTATTCTGAAAGGAGTTTTAGTCTAACCTTTCTCACTGTACCAGCCACATGTCAAAAATCTGTGTAGCTAAGAGCTGCTAGGAATGTATTTTACAGAGCTGGGGGAAGGAAAGTGATTCACAAGAGGGAAATAAAACTGAGGTGTAACTCCAGTGTGTGGTGGGACAGGACAGACTGCGTGCCACTGGGCTCCAGCGTGCTGCAATTTTTTTTGACCTCTTCAGCTCTTGATGGATTGCTTTCTCCCATGGAGAACTGTGGAGATGGTTAACCCTCAAGCCCTGTATCGGCCAAACCTGTTGTGGCTGGTTATGGAATGTAGCACTAAGCTCCTTGCTTGGGAGTCATGGGTTGGTTGCCTCCATGAGAGTTTGATCAGTACTAGCGTATTTCTAGACGTTAGGCACACAGGGCTGACTGTATTTCCAACTGGGGCATTTTTATTATCAATTTTATGTTGTTTATTATGTATAATGACTCAGGAAACAGGGATGTTGATCTGATGAGGAACCTAGAAAGCCTTTTGGTAATAACATCCAGATGTTTCCTTTGGACATCTATTCAAGCCACTGTTGAAGTCAGTGCCTTCAGCAGCCGGGCTGGTGCATATTACTGCCTGCTGCTGCTATGTGTGATGCTAATTTCTTAGAAATGCAGGAAAGGAGGAGGGGAAATTGAGACAGCAGTAGAAGGAGGGACAACCAGCTGTCAAAGCGTGGGAGTGGAAGGCAATCCAGACTATAACCCAAATTATTCTTGCCTTTTCCATTCGGTTAGGCTGTTTGGAGGTAGCCTTGCATGTAATTGTTGTACATACTCTGCCCCAGATTTGCCTGGTTACAGATCACTGTGTACCTGTGCTGTTGCAGTTCAGCCATGTGGGCAAGACATTTGCCCATCTGAACATTGACTTCAGCTGAGAAAAGGGCAAGCTCCACTTGTGGAGCAACCAATGTGTGAAAAGATACTCCTGCCTGTCCCCTGATTCGTGGGAAGCTGTTTCACTCTCTGTTTGTATCAGTGTTTAGCACTTCAACACTGCCATGATAATCCCCATGCCAGGATTGTCAGCATGCAGTGTTGCTCCCAGGGAGGGTCAGCTTTGGGACAGCTTGACTACGTCGTGCCAGGTCTTCAGGCAGCCAGGATGCTACTAGAAGTCATGCTTTTAATGTCACCATGTCAGCGTTGTGCCCTGCCCAGGGGAATAATGTTGGCAGACTGAGGATAATGTTCTGTAATTCCAGATGCCTTAAGCCATGCAGTCTCTTTCTAGGCTGCACATTCCAAACCCTGGATTTACAGCCACAGCCTTTACAATATGTACCTGGCTCTGATGTGTGTTGGATCTCCTGCTCTTTCTCCCTTTTCCTCATTGACTTCTGCTGGTGACTAATTTTCAGCGTCACAGAGAGCGTGTCTTCAGAGCAGACCAGTTTGTGGTGCTCATAAGAAAGCACTGACATGGACATTTGCTCTTGAAAGGTGCTCAGCAGCCACAAGGTATTCGAATAAAAAAAGAATGTCATCACCCAGAATTAGGGATAGTCTGTCATTTCTCTCCAGGGTGTTGAGTTGACGTTGGAGGTTGTCTAGGTAAAAATGGAGGAAGAAGGTGGAAGCCTGTGGTTGGGGTGTGGCAAAGCACTTCAGTGAACAGGAGATGTTGATGTGGTTGGTGCATGTGAGATGGATAGCTCAAAGGCGTAGATCTCATCCTATTATGTTTCTTACTCTCTAAAACATGACACCACATCATGACCTAATCGAGGACAGGCCATCGAGTGTGTTTGGTTACATGGTAGAGAGCAGGCTTGGCCTAGTGATTCACAGGATGGAGCTGGACACAATAAATATCATTGTACAGCCCAAGAGGAGCCTGCAGCAGGTTGGTTTGTATATTTGTACCTTTAGAGAGCTAGGCCCTCAAAATGGCACAGCAGGTCTTGGAGAAAGAGAGACAGTGTGGCATGTAAATACTTGACACATAAATACAGAAGACAGCAAGAGATGGACAGATCTCTGGAGTTGTAGGTGGTATTGCAACCCTTATGGCTTAGGCCCTGTTTCAGGTTCCTGGGTTCTTAGCTGTCCTTCCCATGCTCCCACGGACTGACAGAGCCATTTGCTTCCACCACATCAGTTATGATACTGTGTTCTCTGGAAGTGAGGTGATCTACCCCTCTCATCTTCCCTAGCAAAAATATGTTTGAGCTTCAGTGGCTTTATATCTCCTATGCCACATTCTGTGTCCAAGGGAGGAATTTCTTCAGCAGTATAGACCAGCTCTCCTGCATCTCCTACCAGCCTATCACTTCACTATGGTCTCTTAAGTAAGAACATTAAATCTGGTTAAGACCAAACATCCACTGATGAAAGAGAACTCTTATGAGGCTAAGCTACAAGTTACTCCCAGCTACCTCCTAAATCTGAACTAGTTTCTGTGTCACCTACCCTGTCAGTACTTCTAGGTTGCTGGGTTGGAGTTTGTTTGCAGTTCATTCCTAATGACATGGGGCTGCCAGTTCCTTCTTCTGTAGCTCTTCCAAAGAAGCCTTGTAGACATCTCCATCATGTTGATTCTCCATCTCTTTCAAATGTTCCCTGAAAGCAGATGGAGGCTTGTTATTTCTTTCTCAGGACTGTTGTGTTGGACTGCTTGCATCTGGCCATTGTCCGCAGGAGGAGTTCCTGGACATTATACAAATCTTTGGTTCCTGATAAAGTAATTAGATACCATGTGTCTGTTTCTTTCTGTTCACAAAACCCTGCTATTTTGGGCAAAACTTGAATTTAATCTAGATCTGATTTTTTTTGGAGTTTTTCGTGCCTCCTCATTGGACCAGTATTTTATGCCCAGTGGAACAATGTCTGCATTAGTATTAATCAACATGCAATGTAGTCATTTTGCTAGTCTCTGTGAATCTATAGTTGAGCTCTGAAATGGTTTTAGGATACAGTTTATGTGTAAAACTAACTGTATTGCATTGTGTATTAAAATCCATTTAATTAAAGTTACTTGATGTTTCCTTTGTCAGCATTTGAGCTAACTGGGAATTTTTCACTAATATGCTACTGTATTTCAGTTGAATGTACCCTCAGGAGAGTTGCCTTCAATAAATCCTCTTTTTGGGGAAAAAGTACAGTAAAATTTTGGAAAGTGTTGGCTACTGACAGTACATCAAAACTTCCAGACTGTGTTTGTATTTTGGTTTGTATTTGAAATGACTCTCTTGTTTCTAAAGCAAGTTGACAGTGAAAAGTGCAAAAGTTTATGACACTGAAAGGAAATTTTCCAACTGTTGAAACAAAGTGCTTCAAGTAAAAATGAGTGTGAGTTTAGCAACCTTTAAAATTTCAAGGATTTTATCTTTTTTTTTCGCTACTTATTTAAAATGAGGAAAAAATAACCATGATTTTGAGACCTTCGAAGGATGGTAGAATTGGGTTTCTTCCATCATTACAGCAAGGTCAGGATATCCCTTGGAGGGTGAACCAGTCATTATTCTCTTTTAGTATTATCAGAAATAGTGTATAAAACCTCAAAGTTTGTCATTCTGACCCGATCCAGGCATTAAAATTGTGTTTTCTTTATAGGTGCATCCAGTGTTTGTCTGATGAAGCCTGACAAGCTGCAGCTTGGCTTGGATTACAGTATTTCAGAAGACTTTCTGAACTCATGAGGCAACTCTCCCCTTAGACTTTGGGGACAGTTGAGCTTGTATCTCCAGTATCATGGAAGAACGAAGAACAGAGTTGGCTGCTTTGCACAAGTAACTAAGATTAATGCTCTCTAGCTGTTGGGAGTGCTCAAAAGGAGAAAAGCCTGGAGTATAGCTCTCATTTTAGAGATGGATTTTACCCCAGAGGAGGGTGCACAAGGGAAGACACAGGAGGAAGGAGGAGAGGTGAAGCTACAAGCCAACTTCCTGGCCAGAGTGGGACTGAAGCTTTACAACAAGGTAAAAAAAAATAAACTAGCCAAACGTTTTCTCTCCTTCCCACCTGACTCAAATACCCATCAGCAGGAAGTGGTATCAATTCTAGGCATTGATTTTTGAGTAGTTTATCCTAGTGCCTGCAACCTCCCTCCTGTTCCCTTGGCCACTCCTCTGCAGGGTGCACAGCAGAGGCCAGCAGACACTTGAGCAGACTTTGTGTAAAAATGATCAGCAAATCTGTACAGTCTTACTTGTCCACATATCTAAGACTTAATTTTTCAAGCATCTCTGCTCACACAAACACATTAAATTTATCATTTTTGGAGGAAGCTTTGTGCCTTTATGCCAGAAGAACTTGCTGCTTTATTTTTAGAAGGGAGGATGACAAGTCTCTCATGCTCATCTGCATTGTTTGCAGCTCCAGCTCCAGAACACAGCAGTGATGTATTTTCCAAACTGATGAGATACAAAGAGCTGAAATAAATGGGCCTATTGCATTGCCTCATCCAAATTCACAAGAGGAGGAAAGCATAGACCAAAATGATCTCATTTCAAATTACCACCTTTGGAGAATTAAAAACATTCGTTACATAAAAGAAAGCTGAAGCTTGTTTTATTTTTTAGCTTCTCTCCCACTGCAAATGTTTCTCCTTATAAACATGTGTAGCTCCTTACTTTTTGTGCCCTGGGTTCTGGAGCACTGGTGTTTCTCAGAGGAGAAAGCTGGTCAGGGTGTCAGGGGGATGTCTTAAACTTTGTCTGTTCTAGTGATACAACTCACTGGGCGTGAAGGACACGTGACTTTCCTCTGCTGAACTTTGTGTGGTCCATCTCATTCATGTGAAGTCTTTGTGGTGGTCAGGGTGGAAAGGGTTCATCAGGCTTTTCCTCTGACATTGCTCTGTGTGATGTTGCCATGAAGGCCATGACAGCGTGTGCATGTAGACCTGTCATGTTAACATTCCATAATAAATTCAGCAATGATGAAAAAGTCTCAACTGAACTCCTTTTAAGATTGAAATACCCTCATTTTTTGCAGATCAGAGGTTTCCCCAATCTCCCTCACCCCTCTGTCTCAGCATGAGCCATTAGCAAGAAGTTCTTAATCTCTATGACTCATTCAGTCATTGGTTTAACTGCTGATATTTTCATTGAGAATGACAATGACATGGGTAGATATGGTGATGGGATGATAGAGCTGGCCAGGAAGTAACATTTATTTCACATCAATGGAGAGACTATCTGTGACAAAGTATGTAGCTACTATTTTTCTACATCAGGTTTGACTCAGATACAGGAAGGACACTTTCAAAGTCTGGCCCTGGCCCAGTTCCTTGGAAGCATCAAATTGAAATACTTGCAGATTAAGCTTGGGTTTCTGTTCTTGCATGTTCAGATGTTAATCTTCAGTTTTGAAGAGTGAAATTCCCCCATTTAAAGGTGATGGTGGGGGAGTGTGTGATACGTAATGAACAGCAGCCATGCTGTTGAGGATGAGAGGGAGTAGAAGTGACTGTACAGTAGTGAGACCATCTAGTTTGATCTCTTCCTTGATGATAACCAGGAGAGGGAAAAGTATAAGAAAGAGGTCTCTAGGAGTGAACCTTCCCCAGCAGATCCTCCTAGCAACCACTGGTTAAATGTGCTAAGTACTTCTTGGGAATGTCCTTGAGTTGTCCCCATGGATTAGATGCTCCTATTGCAGCTCAGGTTAGGGAGTTCATTGCTCTGAGCAATCCAAGCCATGCATTGTCTGGGCCAATATCATGTTGATATGGATTAGCCCAGATCATCTAAATCAGAGGTGCTAAGTTGGACTTGACAGGGGAACATCACAGCATTGAGTGGACCAGTGGTCCAGCTCTAATGACGATGACTTATTTCAGGAGACTGGAGGTGAGCCCTTGGTCCTGTAACTCTGTCACTTCACCCCTCTGCTTCCGTCCCTGGAAGGCATCTACTGGCACTTCCTATAGAACACTGGTCATATCTGTTGGTGTAAGATCCTATGTAATGAGTAGGATTTAAGGAGAGGAACAGAACATTTTGCACAGCTCCGTCTTCATTAGTTGTGTAGTACTGTTGCCTCCTCAGTGGCTTGATGCTCAGAGGACAGAGAGGTACAATCCCTTGTTATCTCACAGGAGCCTCTTCCAGGTCTCCATAGAAGAAGGGAGTGTAATTTGGCACTTGCTATTTCATTGCATCAGCTTTTCTGAGTCTGAGTGCTCTCAGCACAAGCAAATAAATTACCCGTCTCATTTTGCTGTGTCCTCTGCAGCCAGCCATATGTTTGAGCCTGATAGAGATTCTTATCTCATGGGCTAAAATTACTCAATGGAGGATGACATTTCTTATCAAGGGCTTTGCTGAATCAGAGAGGGCCCTGGCACCCAGCTCTGAGACACTGCTCCTCTTTGTCCAGCCTCCTGGTGCAGCGATAAATGGATTTGTGTCTGTAGGTCAAAGGCACTTGCGTCAAGGTTTTGTTGCAGATCCGAGGATTGTCTGTGTGCCCAGGAGGGTGTGGGATTGAGATGGGGAAGTGATGCTGTTCATTTAACTAAAATTGAGGGGCCTACAGCTGTGCAAACACATCTTCACTTGGAAGGTCCTTGTATGTGTATAACTTCAGGCTTTGCAGCCAGTAGGAGCCAGGGACCTTCTCCCACTGTATATGAAGGCTTTGCTTCAGATTAGGTGATGTGAATAACCATCCCCTCCTAACTGGCAGTCACAGGTTTTCTCCAAGCTTACTCACAGCTTACATAAAGCTTTGTCTTTCCATCCTTCCACCTCCTTAATGGATGGATTCTTTTCCTTCCTCTCTTTCCCTTTCTCTCTTGCATTCTTTGGAGTTTATCTGATAGCTTCTAGTGATTCAAGGTGTTCTTTGGGTGGTTAGCAGGTAAGAGAGAGCCAAGGAGAAACCTCTGCTCTTCCTTATAGCTTCTTCCCACACAGCATCTTCCCTTTGCCTTCTATTTGCCTCTTTGAGATGCAGAACCAACTGCATGGGACATTCAGCTTCTACAATATGTCTGGACAAAGCTGTTGATGGAGAGTAGAGGAATCTGTGCATGGATTGTCCTTTCCTCTAGATGGGCACTGTCCATGAAGGCAAGTTCACCCCTAGGAGCCCTCTTGGGCAGAATGCAAACCAGCCACCCACCCACCCAGTCAGGCAAGTGTGGTCAAACTCTGTGTAAGAGGTTCCTGAAAAAAGCATCTCTGAATTAGCATCTTTATTGTCTCCTCACAAGAGGATGTCTTTGCCAGGTTAGTACTCTCTTACAGTGTTGTACCGACCATGCAGAGTCATCTTCTCAGCTCATAATAAATCTGGTTAGTGCCCTCTTCAACAGAGAGAGACTGAATGTGCACTGTGGGTTTCTTCTACTAAATGGTCTCATGAGTTTTTCAGTTTTTCTGTGACCATGGCAAGTTACTTCACTCAGTCTTTAATTACAAGTGTCTTCAAGCTGGCCTATGGCAGCTACAAAATGCACAGCAGGAGGTCAAGTCCCAGGTGTCTAGCAAAAGACTTTCTTTGGATCAGTATAAGGTTAACAGCCATGCCAGGTATGGTGAGGACATTGTGGATGGAGATCCCACCAAGAGCACCCTTGCTGGCTCAGCCCTGGCATGCTCTTGGGAACATAGGATGGGTCTTCGAGCAATGCTGCCTGGAGAGAATTGCTTTGTTTTGAAGAGCCAAACCATGCAGCTTGCTTTCTGCAGTGCCCTGTGAGATGCCTAGAGATAACAGCCCTCCATGTTGTGACTGTGGGCCAGGCCTGTGCCGTAAGTGACTCCTCAGGCTGTCCTCTTTGTCAGCCTGCAAGAAATGCTGGGGCTGATGAGTGGAACCTCCCCAGGAAGCCTCGTCCCTAGGGCAGGGCAATAGAGGTCGGAGAGCAGGACAGTGCTGCCCTCCTTGCAGTTGGTACCATCCCTGGGGGTATTCAGCCTCCCTCCTTCTCCTGCAACAGTGTCCACGGCCTGATATTGAGGTTTTTTCCATGTCCTGCCTCCTGCTTTCTGTCACGCAGCCCAGCACCCATCACAGCTCACAGCATGGGGGGTCTCAGGTGCCTCTGGATGCTGTTGTGCATGGTCTAGGTCCCCCTTCCTTCAGACTTTGTCTTTTCAATATTTTTCCTCTACAAATCTTGCTGAGTCACCTTGGCTGTGCCACAGTGACCTTGAGCTGGCCCATCAGCCCCTGGCACTGTGCCACCAGTTGAGCAACCACTGCCCAAAAGCTGGTGCCCTAAGGTCATGCTGGCATGGAGGTCTCTGGGGCAGTGGATGACCACCTGGCCCTTGGGCTTCACTTCCTGGCCAGGTCCACACAACATCACACCACAGTCAGGTTTTTCCTGTTATGTAGCTCCTGCTGAGGTATCTGTTTATCAGTGGTTTGCCTTTGGGTGCAGCATTGTCCCATTCTGTGGAAATGGGTTGTTGCCTCAGAGGGGGGATTGTAGGCGGTCTCGGGGAAGTGCCATGCTCAGGGCTGGTGGCCAGCTGGGGAAACCAGCCAGCATAGCCAGGTCACTCCCAGCTGAGTCAGCCTGGCTTGTCCTGCCAGGTGCCTGCTTTTCAGCCTTTTGAAGGATCATGTTGGGTTTGTTAAAAGAAAGAGGAGAGGGGTTTCCCCTCTCACTGCTGACGTGTGCTCTGTCTGACCATTGTCCCAGGCATCGAGTCCCACTGTGGCTCCTAAACTGTTGCAGATAACCTTGGTTGAGTTGGACTCAGGCTGCATACCCACAGCATGCACCCTGCATATCCATGGTGTGCATCCCATATACCCATGATGTGCACCCTCTGTATTCATGGCAGGCACCCTGTATGTCCATAGCAAGCATCTTGCATACCCACAGCATGCAACCCACACACCCATGGCATCATGGCATGTACCCCATTGTACCCATGGCATGCACCCAGCATACTTGTAGCATGCACCCAGCATACTTGTAGCATGCATATCTCAAACATGTTAAGATTACAAGCCAGATGGTAGGGCTTGAGGTGATGAAGAGAGCTCACATCTTTGCTTTCCATTCCCAGACTGAGTTTGCAGTTAGAAAAAAATCCCAAACTTATCATTTTATTTGTCATCTGAGATAATTTTTCTCTGTAAGCCACCAGGACATAGTCAACCTGGAACCCACAGTGCGGTTGCTAGAAACCATTTTCTGTGTTAGGCTTGCATGCTTACAGGGGGAAGGTTGATGAGACTCCAGCACATGGATAGGACATTGTCAGTGCCCAGTTTTGGTCCTACTCTGGTGCTGACTTGGGTGATGTTACGGTTTTCACTAAGACCTTCTTACAGTCTGTCAGTCCTTAAAGGGAGTCTTTTTCGCAAGGCCTGTTGGACAAACAGTAATGGCTTTAAAGAAATGGAGAAATGGAGATCTAGACTAGATATATAAGGAAGAAATTTTTCACAATGAGGGTGGTGAGACACTGGAACAGGTTTCCCAGAGAGGTAGTTGATGTCCCATCCATGGAAGCATTCAAAGTCAGGTTGGATGGGGCTCTGAGCAACCTGATCTAGTTGAAGATGTTCGTGCTTGCAGCAGGAGGGTTGAACTAGATGACCTCTAAGGTCACTTCCAACTCTGACCTTTCTATGATTCTGTGATGTTACAGCAGAGACCCGTGGAACAACCTGTTGGGCTGTGGTTGACTATGTCTGGTAGCTGTCCCATGTATATCTCTGGGAGCATGGGATGTGAGCTGGAAAGGTTGGACTGCCAAATATTCCCAAATACTTGAATCCCCAAATCTATTCAGCACAGCTGCTGCCAGCTAGGTAGGAGTCATTGAGTGCAGGAGATCCTCCAAAATATCTGCTCTTTGCTCAGGGCTTCCCAGTACCAGCATAGGCTCATGCATGTGAAGCAGGACAAGTCAGCAGAAATGCGCTATCCCATGGGGAAGAAGTGGATGAGCTTGGTCCCTCTCATTTTGAACAGGTCAGAAAACATCTGTTAGAATAGGGATTTTCAGTACCTCTTCTCTATATCTTTGGTGTTTTGAAGACACAGAGCCTGTTTTCAAAGTTGCTGCGGACAGACAGTGTCCTGCACCCTGTGCTTGCTCAGGCAAACTCTCACTGCCGGCTGTTCCCTGTCCAATCTCTGTCCTCACATCCAAACTGTACTTGATCATCTTCCCACCTGATTTGTTAGAGTCATAAACAGCTCATTTAGGTACTTGCCATCTAGCTTTTGTTAAGATTCTCACTGCCTTTTTTTCCCGAGAAAAAGAAAGGGGAGAGGGTTAATCTTGACTGCTTCTGAGTATGGAAGCATGCATCTGGATGCCCTGGGCTTCATCAGTGATTTAAGCACATATGTAAGTGTTTTGCTGATCTGAACCAAAATCACAGTAAATCTCGAGGACTCACGGCAGGAGTCTTTCATCTGTGTGAAGCTTTGTGTAAGTGAAGGAAGCATTGACAACTCTTGGAGCCAGCAGAAAGAATGTGCAAATCCTGGCAAGGAGGTGAATTACTGTGGAGTTCAAAGCATGACATGCACCTCTATGTACTCTATCTCGGTTGTCAGGAGGGAGTTGGCTCTTAAAATGTGATTCTGGGGATGGGGATGGCGTTTTGTCTGAACTTTGCCAAGCATTCATGAGGGTAGGTGCTGCCCTGTCTCATGAACTCGAGTTGGCTGAGCATCGTGGGATGCAGGATGAAGCTGCACTGGAGTCACTCGTTTCCTTTGGTGCTGCAGGAGTAACTTTACAAAGCAGTCGGTTCATAGCTCAGGAAATATTTTTCTGCTGACCACATCCCTAGCTAGCAATTACTCTCCCACTCTGGGAGGCAAAGGCACAAAGAGTGAAGATCTAGCTGAAGGTTCTCAGTTCTAAAAATTAGTCTGTTTGATGTTTTGTTTGTTTGTTTAATACTTGATATCTGGATTATTCTGTAGAGGTGTCTTTCACTGGGCTTTGCAGAATCATTAATAATTTTTGTGAATTTTAAGGAGGAAAGTGTCCCAGTGATGCACAACTCCAGAGAACTGCATGAGTTGCAGGCTCGTGGTAATGCCAGTGCGTTAGAGGTCAAAACAAATGCAGTTTATGCAAAGTTATCATGAAGAAATTGAGCCTTGTGAGAGCATTGAGCAGCA
The DNA here is from genome assembly GCA_013396975.1 of Bucco capensis. Taxonomy (NCBI): domain Eukaryota; kingdom Metazoa; phylum Chordata; class Aves; order Piciformes; family Bucconidae; genus Bucco; species Bucco capensis. Next base: position 301,997 of record VWZO01016890.1, on the reverse strand, counting down.
AAATACCCTCCCAAGGAGAGACAGAGCATTACTGTTACACTCCTGTGACATAGGGAAGGATCCAGCTCTATTCCCCAGGGGATGGGCTGGTGCATCTTTTCCATCTCTAATGTCTCTACTTCCTCATAGCTGATGTCAATAATTTATAAGGATCGAAACATGATCATGGGGTTGTCTGTGCAGCAGGAAGGCTGAAGCCTGAGGCTAGGCATCATGCTGGGGACCTGGTACCTAATTCAGTGCCTGTTCTTCGTGGGCAGTATGCCAGGTGAACAAGTGCTGGATTGGTGCCTAAGCCTTACCTGGTCATTTTCTTCTTTCTATCCTTGTCTTTGTGTATCATTTTTTACTGCCCCTTACTTTCCTTTTTCTCCTTTCTTTCATCTTTTCTCCCTTTTACCCCCTTTTTCTTTTTTTTTCCTTTTCTACACTGTTTGCCACTATGCTGTGCATGTGAAAAACTGGCAGCTCTTTTTGCCAGGCAATGGGAGTTTTTGACTGCAATTGAGCTGCGAGTATTTTGAATGTGTAAGAACTAAACAAAGGGGCTGTCACTTCTCTACTGGTCTCTCTTGAACTTGGGGTTGAAAAATCCCCTGTCAATGCAAAAGGGAGGTCTGCAGAAAGCCACATTGGTGGTGGGGTGAGAGATGGCTTGAGGTCACTGTAGGTAGGAAGACTTTTCTTCATCTTTGAATTCAGCATATGTATGTAGCTAGTGAGTGTAAAACCCATGAGGCATGGTCTAGTATGCATCCCTGTGGTGCAGCTGCACCAGAGTTTATCAGGTCCCAGGAAAGTTGTATGGGTGCTTTCAGGTTTCTTGAAAGCAGCACAAAGTAGAGCCAAATTTTCCTAGTTGTGCTGCTTCCCTGCTTGGCAAGCTTGCTTTTCATCTGGAGCTCCAGAGACAGAGAGAAGACGATGCAGAGTCCTTTTGCTATTCAGAAGGGTGGGTTAGTAGGCATAGGACCCAGAGTTGTTCACTGGAGTGATGAAATACATAGAGCCCAAACTCCAGGGGTGTTTACTTTGGAGAAGATAAGGCTCTGGGAAGACCTTGTTGCAGCCTTTCAATACTTAAAGGGGGCTTATAAGAAAAGATGGAGAGAGATGAGAGTCTTTTTAGCAGAATCTGTAGTGGCAGGAAAAGGGGGAACAATTTTAAACTGAAAAGGGGTAGATTTAGATTGGACATAAGGAAGAAACTTTTTACAGTGAGAATGGTGAAGCACTGCAACAGGTTGCCCAGATTGTTGCCCCGTTCCTGTAACTGTGTAAGGCCAGGTTGGATGGGGCTTTAAGTAACCTGGTCTAGTGAAAGGTGTCCCTGCCCATGGCAGAGGGATTGGACAACATGATCTTTGGAGATTCTTTCTGACTCAAACCATTTTGTGACTCTGTGATCTTTCAAATCTTGCAAGTTGTGATCCCCTATTGCAGTTGATCCATTTGTGTTAACCGAGAGGGAAGAAATATGGCAGTTTCAGTCCATACAGCAGCAGAGACATGCTCGCACCAAGAAACCGCTGGCAGCTGCTGTGATTCAGAGGTGACAGGTTCAGCAAAAAGGTGGAGGAGTGGATGACCCCAGAACCTGAGCATCCCTTCACCTGCAGTGGTGAGGTGGGTCAAAACACCATAAAATACCATGGACAAATGCCTGTGAACGTACAGAATTATTCTCTTGGAATGTCAGCCTTCTCTGGGTCTCCAGGGAAATGGGTCAGCCTACCAAACAGGATGAGAGTCGATCATAATTACATTGAAAAGTGCCATTTGCTGGCTTATTTCTCCATGTGCTTTCACTTGGCATCTCTTGCTCTGGTTCTTGAGAGCTCATTTAAATAGCCAATTTCTCTTCCTTGTGCCTGGGTGGCAGGCCTTGTCAGTCTTCCTGATATCACTCATGAAAGTAAATCGTAAATATATATTTTTTAAACTCAGGCCTTTCATTACATCAGATGCAGCTTCACAGTCTTCCTTTTTGTGCTGTTTCAAATTTATCCTTCAAACAACATGCATAATCTTTCAGCAGAATTTCAAAATATTGCAATAATATTATTGTAGACTCAAGTATTATAGTTATTTATTGGAGCAGGATGCTCACGGCTTCCTGGGACTCTGTGGTATTTTTGTTTTCTGGCTTCTCTGTGAGACTTGTGTAAACCACTCGTTATTTCCAGCACAGCATCTGTTTTAGCTTCACGATTACTTTGTGTTTTAGACTGAAAGGGGCCTCAAAGCGTTTTAACCTCCTGCTTCCCCTGCCTTGTAATCTCCCCAGTGTTTGCCAGGCTCCTTCCCAACATGAATGGGGGGCCGGAGGGAGGGAGGGAAGCGGAGGGGAATTCACTTCCGATGAGGTCAGCCGAACTCTGTCCTGCAGCGGGTGAGCCAGGAAGGACCTGCTGCACTGCAGATGATGCTGCCAGCACTGGATTACGCAGCGCTGCTCTGGGCTGGGAAGCCTGTGATGACTGCATTCCCCCACTGACAACCTTCCCATGGGAAGTTTTTCCTGACAGGAGGACACATGAACTTGTTGAATACTTCCCAGTGTCTTTCTAAAGTTTTCCTTTTCTTAATTTACTTTCACTTTGCTTATAAGTTAGGTGGTTATTTAAAAAAAGGAAAAAAAATCACTTTTTTATAGTTGATGTATATTTTTCACTTTGAAGTGTCTTATTCTGTCATGGAGAAGATAAAAATCCTTTGGCGCATCAAAGGTGCAGTGGATACTGGCTTTGGAGAGCATCTCAATGAATCTCCACATCAGTGAATTGCTTTATCCCAACTGAAAGTGATATTTTAGAAGAAATTAGGTCATAGCTTTGAAAATGTTCCATCTGCTTGAAAATGAAGAAAAAAGCATGTACCAGGTGTGTCCCTTCTTTCTTCCCAGGGTCATAACTTGATTCTGCTTTCTTTTTGCATTCCTTTTCGTGGTTTGTAGTGTCTCATCTGTAAGTTCCCATCAACAAGACCTGCTGTGCTGCGCAGTCCCCATGCATCTGCCAAGGTCCTGGGCTGCAGCAGTCCTACAACTGAATTACTGTGATGAGCAAAGTACAGAAGAGAGGAGTCATCCTCCTTTCGACTGCGTAGTCCTATGGAAGACCAAACATCTCGCCCAAACTCAAGAAGGATTACTGCAAGGTGAAACAGGGGCTTGAAGCCGACTGAGGATACCCAGCACCTTATTCTTGAGCTGGGTCTTCTCCTGGGACTGCTGCAGCTCAGTGAGGACCTTGGACTGCCTTGGACCACCTTTGACTCCTGAAGCAACTCTGGGATTCTCTGAGTGCCTGCTTCTGAGTGTGGTAAAGGACTTTATGCTCATTAGAAAGCATGGTGGGCGGCAGAAGCCTTGAGTAATTTGGAACCATAAGAGTGGGGAGGAAGGGAAACATGGAGGAGGAAAGAGACTACTCCTTCCTGTATCTCTTCTTCTCCCCTTCATTCCTCCATCCTTTCCTCTTCCCACTCAGAGCTCTGCCTCCAGGACTCAACCATCACTTCAGAAGGTCCCACTACTCAACCTGGTTAGGAAGCCAGTTGTGCAGCTGATGGACACTGACTTTCTGAAGCCCTGCTAGATGATTTTGTTTGTTTATTCTAGACATTGAGGGTGGGAACAATAGCTGCCTGAGATGACAGTAGCTAACAGTTTCATCTAACATGTATTTCAATTTTTGTTATCTTCCTGCAGCTGTTTTCACAATACTTGTATGAAAGGTCAACTTATCTCACTCCTGCCATGGTAGAAGTGGCTAAAGAAAACATCCCTGTTTGTTTGTATTGAAACTGGTATGGTTTGTGGCTTTTATGTTTTTTTCCCCTTTATTTTTTGTCGTCTTTGACTTGTGAGCAGAAGGTAACAAAACACTCAAGGGCAGACAGAGTCTTATCTCTTCTACATCAGTACAAAGATAGGATAGCTACTGTCATTTACTGTGGGAGTGCATTGTCTCATTTTCAGACCCAGGCTCTCCTTTTTAAATAAATAGAATCATGGAATCATAGAACGGTTTGGGTTGGAAGGGACCTCTGGAGGTCATGTAGTCCAACTCCCCTGCAGTGGGCAGGAACATCCCCAACTAGATCAGGTTGCCCAGAGCCCTGGCAAGCCTCACCCTGAATGCCTCCAGGGATGGGAACTCAACCACCTCCCTGGGCAACCTGTTCCAGTATTCCACCACCCTCGTGGTGAGCAACTTTTTCCTAACATCCAGTCTAAATCTACTCCTCTCCAATTTAAAACCATTGCCCCTTGTCCTTTCACTGCAGGCCTTTGCAAACAGACCCTCTCCAGCCTTTTTGTAAGTTCCCTTTAGGTACTGGAAAGTCACTAGTAGGTCCCCCCCGAAGCCTTCTCTTGTCCAGGCTGAACAATCCCAGCTCCCTCAGCCTGTCTTCGTTGGAGAGGTGTTCCAGCCCCCTGATCATTTTTGTGGCCCTCTATAGATGAAGCCTTCTGCAAATGCTGGAGCACGTTAATTTTCCATTTCCCATTATAGTTATTAGGAGACAGGTCTCCTGTAGCACAACAGTTGAATCATCGTTAAAGACAACTTTTTTAATTCTTCTGTACAAACAGCTGCATTAGAGGGACAGATGTGTAGGAGTTACTCAGCATCCTGGGCCACTGCCAGGATTGCATCTATGCAACTGCAGCTTGGACAGGTGGACCAGAGGTTGCACACATCTGACTACCCTGTACGTTGCCACCAATTATGTGACGTTTCAAAACCAGCCTGGAAGCTGGGGAGATGGCAGCCTGAGCAGTGCAAAGGCACCTTGGTAACTCTGCACGGCTGTTTAGGGTTTGAGCATAGGAGCTTCTCTGGCACATGAGGGATTTGGGAGAGGATCTGTGGGTCCTCATGTCCTTTCCTTCTTCTGGTGGCTGGCATGGTCTCATGCTGCCAGGCTAGTGTTCAGGAGATGTCCTCCAGCATGGCAGTGACATTTGTCCAGCCTGGAAGTCTAGTCAGGGGCTTGTTTGCTTTTGTAATTAGTTTGATTGACAGTTTACAGACTGGGGGAAGGAAAGGCTTGATTTCTCATGTCTGCTCTCAGGTGCTGGGCTGAGACTGCCCTTGTCTGGGGGGAGGCAGAGGTTTTTATAATGTCTTTATGAGTCTTTGTGTCCCTGGTTGTTAGCTACATGCAAATCGTGAGATTTTTAAATTGGTTAAGGTTTGCATGGAGTAAATGAGTCAGTCATTTCCCCCTTTGCCATGGTCCTTCTGCCTGCAGATCAGTGCTGGGTGTGAGCTTGGTGCACTGAGGGCTTTGCTTGCTGCTCTTCTCCAGCAGCTCTGGGTCAACAGGTAGCCAGCTCCAAAGCCTCCATTCCTTTGATCACCAATGAGTGAACTCAGCTATTTAAGTTGAATGTTATAACTTTCTGGGAACTGTCATCAGAGTTGCCACATAAATGGTGTGAAATTATTGTTGGGGAGCAAGTCTGGCTGACATGGGAAAGTTTTCCACTTGCATGGAGATGTAGGAGAGGACTTCTTGATGCTCCCAGCCTCGTAGCCTTTCTAAGAAACATTTTTCTGCCTGCTCTGTAAACCGTGAAAACAAAACACAGAGATGAAGAGATTTACCCGAGATTGTGCAGGATGTTGCCATGCTGGAGATCAGAATATTCATGTTCAGTGTCCCAGTTTTGCGCTCATGTATTAACACACTGATGCTATTTTTATTCCTCTTAAGTAGCCACATTGTTTGTAATTAGCTACGCTCTTCCCTACGCTGCAGGTCCCTTCAGCAGAGCAGCATGCTCTTCTGAGCAAAGCTAAATACAAGAACGGCTAAAAAAAGTCATTCGTATTTCAGATTGGTTGTTGTTGAGCAGACACGTGTCCTTGTAGCTTTTTTAATAAGACAGCTGCCTAAATACAGCTCCTGTATCTTGCTGAAGGATGAGGTGTTACTACCCAAGGTTTCCGGGGTGTTACCTTGCTGACCTTTGAAGAAAGTGAAGAAGCACAGTCTCTCCCTCTCCACTGTATGCTGAGTCAAGGCTGCTGCTTTCGAAGAGAGATAGCATCTCTCATTACTGAGCGCTGGAAATTTAATTAATAGCTGCTAGATGATGGCTATACTTACACACTAGTGTGTAACAAGAATTAGTAGTTACTGTAGGGATTGGGAGGTGCAATTGGAGCAACTGAGTGAAGCTGAGTGACTGAACCAGATGCAAATCCAGAAGCAGATTGACTGTAGAGGAGGTGACACTGAGCTGCACTTCTTTTACATGCCACCAGTGGCTGTGATTTTTCTCCATATCCACGCCACCAGTCCCTGGGTAAAGGTGCACTATAAGCAAAAAGACACATTAGTAGTTAAGAGGAACAGACTAATTTCACAAAATTTTCGTAAGAATTCTGTCGCCAAACTTCCAAGCCTAAAATAAGGGACCCAAAAATGTGCTCCAGCATGTAGAAAGTGAGGAGCTGGGTGACTGCAGTGCTGTGTCACCTCGTTGTGTGCTCACTGTGTGACTTTTGCACCAACACTGTGTAGAGCAGAAGTTGTAGGGGCAGCCAAATGAGCTCCCTTTTCAGAAAATGCCCACATCAGAGGGGTTATCAACTCGAGAGTCATGACCTCTTGTGAGAGCACCACTCACTTGCCAACAGACCTGCCAGAGCTGTGTGAACATCACCACGTTTTTCATGCAAGGTTTTTTTGTCTCTCGTGCTTTGATATTAATATATTGAGATAGTTATCTTTAACTGTGCACACATGCATGCAAACCAAACTGCTTCACTGAACATGGGCACAAGCCATGTGTGCTTAAACCAGAGTGGTCTTTATTCAGGCAAAGCCCCTCTTGATTTTTCCTTGCTTCTGTAAATTCCAGAGCCTCAGTCCAAAGCTGGCAGTGCACATTTGTCTTTTGTATCATAATACAGGTGGGCAACCCTTATAATACCACTATGTTTGTTTACTGATAGAAATATGTAGAACTGTGATAAGTTGCTACATACATAATTACTGATTTGTATTTTTTTTTCTCTCTGCAAAACTGGCTAGGCTAAATACTGTGTTAGACTAAATTTTCAATTGATTTGGGTCTGAAGACTGCTCTTCTTTCACCAAAAATTATTTAGAGCTGGCAAAATGGTCTTTTCTTTTACTGGAGTCTCCTAATCTGTATCTAATTTTGTGTCACACGTGCTGCAAAAGCACTGATAGGGCTAGATTACAGCTGTGGCTGGTTCAGTTCCTACCCAGCACTTTATTTGCATCTTGAAAGTAAGATGTGGTGGGTTTCCCCCCTTTTCCTATGTATACTGATTTCCTAAGAAATGTATATTTAGGCATTTAAAAGGCATATGCAATTTTTGACCTTGCAGCTCAGAAAAAGAATTTAAAAAAGAGTCCAAAAACAGAGTTGAAAACTTTACTAGAAAGGCCTCAGAGGAGCAGATGTGCACCTAGAAAGGCAAGGGAGTCAAGAACTGGATCCACTCCACAGCCTGTCTTGGGAAGGTGACCCCACCTGGGTCCAGTTCGTGTGTCCTGCAGATAAATTCAAATGGGAAGAGGTGGATGGAAAGGCTGAGAGGGGAGAGCCTGGAGCAGCACAGCTTGCTCAGCCTAGTCCAGGTGTATCAGGACCTGCTGAAGCTGAAGGATGCTGTTGGTTCAGGAGCAAATGGATCTTACCTGGCATGATTATGCTTAGGCTGGAAATGAGAATAGTTTCTAAATCATGTCAGAAGAGAGGTCTTGGAGAAGCTTTTTAATAAGTGGTGGGAATGAGGTGTTTGTTTGGTTGGTTTCTGAGGAGGATTATGTGTTTGCCTAAGGCAGATGCAGGTGGAGTTCATGCTCCGGGGAGGCCCTTCTCAGTCCTTTGAAAAAAAAAAAGTAAGAAGAAAAATGTATATAATGAAAATGGGTTTGAGGATTCAGGAGAGAATAAGTTGGCCTGATTTTATTTCTAAGTGTCTGTCCCAATACAGAACCTGTGCTCAAATGAAAGAATCAGTTTTATTCCAAGATTCATGGTTAGTGATGAAAGTAACTCTCAAAAGCTGTGGTTACATGGCCCTTTTCATCTGGCATGAGTGTGCAGATGCCAGAGGGGCTGGTCCTGCTGACTTTCCTCTCCCAAACTAGTTCCCAGCCCACTCCTGGTGTTTGTGCTAGGGTTCACATGACTCTGCAGCAATCTAGGTCGGAAATAGTGGCTTGAACAAAATTTAACCCAGAAGAAAAAAACCCACAGTCAAGCTTGTTCTTGATGGAGTCAGTTGTTGCATTTACCTTACAAGAGCCTCTGTCCCAAGGGCAGGTAGGGAAAATGGCAGTAGCCCTGAGCAGTGCTGAGGAGTGCAGTGTGAAACTGCCCCAGCAGTGGGCTTCCTAGTACAGGAACTCATGGACCTGTTATAGTGGGTTCAGGGGAGGGCCACGAAAATTATGGAAGGGCTGGAACACCTCTCCTGTGAGGAAAGGCTGAGAGTTTGGCCTGTTCAGCTTGGAGAAGAGAAGACTTCAGGCAGACATTACTGTTGTGGCCTTTCAATATGTAAAGGAAGCCTATAAGAAAGATGAGAGACTTTTTGCGGAGGCTTGTAGTGACAGGACAAGGGGCAGTGTTTTTAAACTGGAAAAAACAGGGCTGTAGTTTGGACAGGAGGAAAAAAACTTTATGGCGAGGGTGATGAGACCCTAGAACAGGTTGCCCAGCAAAGTTCTGGATGCTCCATCATTGAAGTTTGAGGTCAGGTTTAACAGAGCATTGAAAATGAAAGATGTCTGTACCCTTGGTGGTGTGTTTGGATTAGATGATCTTTGAAGATCCCTTCCAACCCAAACCATTCTGTACTTCTACAAAATGCTGTCCTGGCTTTTATTTTCCAGTCCCTCCCAGGGAGGAGGAGATGGAGGTGGCCATCTCAAACTTCACACTTGAGTGTAGAGGTCTCAGGGTTTGGTGGGTCTGGGTTGGTCCCCACAGCTGTGCCCTTGCACCTACTGGCTGCTTGCAGGCAAACCTACAGAAGCATCATGCCCTTGAAGCTCCTTGTCCCACAAAGTTTTGCAGCTGGGGTGCAAGGACAGTGAATGGGCTCCCCTCTGCCAGTAGGAGCCTTCATGGCAGCCTGTGTGAAATGCTTTGGTGGCTCTGAGATGCTGGGGCAGGGTGATTCATACCTGGCATTTTCTCTTCCTTTCTGCTGTGTGAAGCTGGGGAGGTGTTTGGAGTTTTCCCCCCTTTCTACCCCCACTCTCCAGCTACCTCTCTGAAATCTCTGTGAGGCACCTGTGCAATGACTCAGCCCCGGTGGGAGACTTTTGGGGTATTTCCCTCACCTCCCCAGCAGAAGTTTCTCTGGTGAGAAAGTCCTCTAAGGCTTGGCCTTGGCTCTTGTGGCTCACCAGAGCCTACTATGGTGCAGGTAGGCAATGGATGTGAAGGTTGCATACAGCTGTGTGTGAGAGCAAGTGTGGTCATTCAGGGTTGCTTTCATCAAACAGATTTGAAATAAGGTGGCTGTGTCTTTTTTTCTTTCATTATTTGCACCATGAAATTATGCACAGCTTATTTGCTGAGCTGTAGTAAAAAGGTGAAGAAACATCCCCTATGTTCAGAATCATTTTGTACCTGGTTTGTGAGTGGGTTGGGGTTTCGCTGAAGTTTGGGATTTTATAGACAGTGACCCCAAGCAGCACTTTCCAAGGCACTGGGTCCTTACTTGGACACACACACTCACTACCAAGCACTTGGACACACACGCTCACTGCCAAGCACTTCTTGCATTGTATACTGCCTCTGCCATAGGTGCTTGCTTCAGCATCCACCAGCAGGAAGGGTCACTTTATGGTAGGTTTAGTGGTACATCACACATTCTCTGTATGGACCTTTATAGTTGTCTTGCTCCTCCTGATGTGTGTGTGTTTCATTCCATGTTCCTCAAGCCAACTATCCCCTTGCCACTTTGGGTGCTGTCTTGCTGCCCAGGTACTGTCCCCTTCCTTTTACTTGTTTGATAACATGTTCTGATAAGTTTTTTTCCCTTCTTGTTTTCTTTACAGATATATCTGGAAAGTGTTACTGGCAGGAGCAGCTTACTCACTATTAGATAAGTATTACAGATGACTCATGCTAGCATATTGATATTTGTGCAGCTGAGATGAATATATTGTTTTATAACAGCTGTAGAATGATGCTAAGAGCTAGGAACCTTAATTTCACCATCCATGCTGTTTCACAAACATGCTTTGGGTCTCTGGCACTTTTTCCCCTTGGTTTGTCCATCCAAAGGGTTCTTAGAAGAGGTTTTGCTTCCTTCAGTGGGGTACAGGGTATGGGGCAGCTCATGCCATTTCAAGCAACACTGCAAGGTGTCACCTTGAAATGAAGGCTAGTATTAAAAGCAGCTTTGTAGCAATTCTTCAGGACTAAAAGCAATTTTTGTCTTCTTAATAGATGCCATTAGTGGCTTTCCTGGATTCTTTGTGGTTTTTGTTTTCTTTCCAGAGCTATTACCCCCCTTCTCCAGCACGATAAATGAGAAGGTGCAGAAACAGGTAAGGTAACTGCTGTTATAACATGTTAATTTCGAGTTATTAAGAGCAAAATACTGGTTGCAGTACAGAAAAAAAAAAACAACAACCCATCTTTTGGCTCCATGGCAGTGGGAGTTGTACCCAATGTGCTCGGCTCCATGAAACTGCCTGGAATAACTACATTCAGGGATGAATTTGCAGGCTACCAGAGGGTGTGGACCCAAACCTCCCTCTGCTTCCAAAACCACTGGCTGTGCAAGCACTAGGTGATGAGATTTAAGCAATTTTGAGCAAGGATGAGGAACTTGTCCTTGGAGGAGATGCAGAAGGAGCTGAACTGTGAAAGTGATGGGTATGTACAGGACTGCAGGAGCCGCCAGGAAGGTGTTAATCCAAGGGGGTTAGCAGGGAGCTGAGGTAGAATTAGCTGGAGGTGGGTAGATAGCTTTGGAGGGATGCAAAAGGTCAAATGGGAACAATGGAAGATTGGAGTCAAAAGGAGACATTTTGAGAGGAAGCACTGTGGTGAGGGATGTGCCAACCATGGCAGTGTGCATGGCTGTGCCTGTTGTTCCTCTATGCTGTGTCACCAGGGGCAGCTGATACCCAGCTTGGACCACACACTTGGGCATCATCCGTGGTTCACAACATGGCTTAAACTACTAAGGGTGTTTCTGAATAGCTGCAGCACAAGCAGCACGTCCCTTTTGCCAGTACTAGCCTGGAGCAGTAGCTTCCAGTGGGACAGTGGAGGTGTGTTAGGTGCTGCACTCAGTTTCTCATTGAACATGTAGCAGAGCCCCAGTGTGTTAATATAGACGAGAAATCTGTCTTGAAGATCTGTGTTTCTGTCCCAATCGCATGATTTGGGTCTCTGCATTTACTTTGAGGGTGGTAAGATACTGGAACAAGTTGCCTAGAGAGGCTGTGGATGCCCCATCAGTGGAAGTGTTCAAGGTCAGGTTGGATGGGGCTCTTGAGCAAGCTGATCTAGTGAAAAATGATCCTGCCTGTGGCAGCAGGGTTAGACTAGATGATCTTTGAAGGTCCCTTCCAACTCAAACCATTCTGTGCATGTCAGTGATTTTGATACTTTGCTATGCTCATTGCAAGAACTGATGTGGGATCCACTTTGCAAGGTGTTCTAAGGTCTATATAAGAGCTTCTGTTCTTCAGGCTGTTGTGCCACTCCGGAGTAAAGGACTGTGTCCTACTCATGCTGTAAAAATAAATTAAATTGCAGCTGGCTCTAGGAACTGTTGTAGCAGAAACCCCTGTGCGATGGCTTAGAACATAGACTCAATTAGGGCCTTGCCAAGTAAAGTAGAAAATGCCTTTAAGGCCTTCTCCCTTTAGACTCTGTATCAGATATTTGTGTGCCATGGAACTTATCTCAGGACTAAATTTTTCTGAGTGATAATCTAGTGTTGCTCTTTGGGGAAGGGATGGAGATTTGACTCTTCAGGATCATGTAGCATCAGCCAGTGAACACAAGGGTAGGGCCATCAGGAATTTTACTGGTGTGTTCTTCCACTTTGGGCATATCCTTCTACAACGACATGACTAAAAAAACCCCAAAACTCTGATGAATGCTCTTCCCTTCCACTTGGTGGAAATACTTTTAGGGTAGAGAAATGAAAGCAACAGCCCCTGCTCTGCTCACCTTGTGTCTCTGGGGTCAGGATTGCAGCTCAGAGACAGTATCTGGTGCTTCCCCATAGGCAGCCTCAGCCACATATATTCAAATCAAGCACCCAGGCGTGTCACCTCGCTGCAGTGTGGGGCTGGGAGATGCATGGGGGCTTTCCAGCCCCACAGGCCATTATTAATACAAAGGTTCACGTGTTGTGTGACTTTTGGTTCGAGCTGTGAACTCTAAAAACTGCTGCTGACTCTTGTAAATAATATTGCAAGAAGTTTCCGAGAAGAGTAATAACTTCCCTAAATATATATGTTTTACACCTAAAGATGCTCAGGCATGCGTTCATGCTGAAAGTTTGCTGAGCCCAGTAAGGGGATTTGTACTCTTGCTGTGCTTTGGAAAGCTTGAGCATTTAGTGGGTAAGGATAAGGAGGTGGGTTGGGGTTCTTCTCTCTATCTGTTTTTGAAGCTGGATTTTGGGATGTGTTTGTGCGTTTGGTGGGTAAGTAAAACAAATTTAGAGCAATGTGAGTGGCCTGCATGCTAACTTCAAATTTGTGCCAGCTGAGCAACTAGATTGGGGATTACAGATCCCAGGGCACCCGAAGTCCAAATAGGTTTTTAAATCACACAGGTCATTTTAAAAGAGATAATTAAGTTTTTGAGTTACTCAGTAATGCCTACAAATGTTCCTGTGAATGGCTCATGAAACACATGCAGTCTCTAACTTTTGGCAGAGGTAAATGCACTATTAAGAAGAAATTAGCTGCTCATGCAGTGTTTTGTGTCTTAAGAGTCTCAGGGTGTTATAGCAAGATCTGTTAATATAGCTGTGCTGAATGTACCACTCAAATCTGCATGCTCTGATAACCATCCTCAGGTGAAATTAATCCCAGTGGAGCCATTTGAGATGTTGCTGCTCCCAGTTTCCACCTGCCAAGTTGCCAAAAGCTACTACCCTTGGAGGTAGGACTATAGGAGGTGTGCATCTTATCCGTTGTCCAAAATGTAGCATATCTATTCTGCCTCCTCTTGGTAGAGAGATGGGGAATTAACTGCTGGAAGCAGGCCAGGGTGGGGCAGTGACAGCTCAGATGCTGAAGTTAGGCTTTGAGAGCAGTTCTGCCATCTGGAAGTCTCTGCTTCTTTGGATTGGACTAGTTGGCGAGGTGAGAGTCATCACATGGCACACACACCCTGTGTGGATCAGTAGTGCAGCATTTTATTTCTGCTGTAGTTTTTGAGGACCTAGTCACTGTTGTCCATGGGGTTTATGGTGCGATGGATCAGGTGAAAGAAATTACTTGCACCTTCATCTTCCCTGGCTCTGTGGTAGACTCTTCACCATCTGCAAAAGCAGCCTATGCCAACGTATTCAGATGAAGACCCTAATCCTGCAGATACCTATTTTTGATCAGATGTGGCATGCTCCTAGCCAGCTTGCTTAGACTAGATGCATGTACTTTAGATGGCTGTAGGGTAGATGAGATGAATCCTACAGCTGCTATAGTAATGCTCATGCCCCATGGTATGGTGGGCTGTTTGGGAGAGATTTTTAAAGCAAGTTTTGTGAGCCCTTCTTGTAGCAAGGCTTAAATTCCATTTATTTTTTATGAAGAATGTGGACAGATCAAGGCCAGTTTGGAGAAGGGGAAACTGCTATAGGTCATCAGTAATTTGGCAATGGCTGTGTCACCCACAGGCTCCTCACACATTGCAGCTGTGGAGGTGATTGGGAGGCAAGGGTAGGACTTCAGGGCATGGCACAAGAACCATGTGGGAGCTTTTCAGGAGTAATGTTGCCTGAGGCAGTATGAGGGAGGCAGGAGGTAAATTCTATCCTCTTTCCCAAAGATTTAATTAGTTTTGTGGCAGATGTTGCTTTGAGTCGTGCCTCAAGGGTTCCATAATTTTAAGACTTGCCATTTTGATGCTAGTACCTAAGTTACACAGAAGAGATTCTTACATGTTTCACCACCTCTGGGCAAATGGGCAAGTGTCACAAGATGCTTTGATGAAACCAGAGTGGTCTATCACGAATGGGCTCATCAGTAGCCATCTAAGAAGCAAGCATCTGAAGTGTATTTTAAACAGCCTCAGCTTTGTGTTACGGCTTTAGGGGAAAACCTTGCAACTGATGGGAAGCCAACAGAGGAATCATTGACACTTCAATCAATGGAAAGTGACAGGCTTAAAGTCTGCCCTGACATCTCGGCACATATCATCCTCTAGGCACTAGGCCAGACTTGAGAACCCCATTGTCACTTCTGCTCTTTTTCCTTATGCTTTCTACAGGGTATTGCTCTGGTCCTATCAACATGGCATAGAAATGCTTGTTACCTACTATAAATCACCATGGAAGTAGCTTTGTGAACTTCAGGACACTCATTGCAATGAAGGAGCACACTGAGAGGGTATTGTGAGGTAGGAGCAGACTTCCCCCCTGCAAGGGGAATTTTCCCTGGATGCAGCAGAGGCTGAGCAGTTAGATGATGAAGCCCAGCTCTGGTGTCGTGACAGATCTGTGAGAAGCACCTGGAGGCACATCTGCATCAGACCATATTGCATAACTGTCCCAAATGGGCAGCAACCCCAGCCAGTAGGTCTGTACACTTCCAGTTTCCTGCCTGCATGGACTCACTAGCCTGGCTGCCTGTCCCAGGCAGTGCAGACAGTGTCAGTCTAGGCAGGAGGCTGGCGCTTGCTTGGTTAGATCTTAAAGCCTTGATCACTGCCTGACTTCTATCCCCTAGGCCCTCCTAGCTTTGCATTTTCTTTGCATTTGGAGTTGCAGCCTGAAAAAACTCGAGCAAAAGCAGTGCCCTAACGGTTGCTCATCTGAAAGTGTGGAGCCAGCTCACAGCAGCTACTAAAATAGCAGAACTGTAGTGGGGAATGAAAAGTGAGACAGTGATTAAGACCTGATTTCCTGTTGCAGCCCTGCAGGGCTCCCACCGCCAGTGGAGACATTGGTGGTATTGACAGCAGCAGTGTGAAATGTCCCAGCCATTGGTCTTGGGCTGGCTGAATCACTCGCAGGCAGTCCTGTGCTGCTTGGTTATCTGAGGACTTTGTAGATGTTGGTGAGCATGCTAGGCTGGGCTCAGGAGATGAGGATCCTGTCTTAGGGAGGGTAGAAGGGTAGGCAGCCCATGCAGGGTGATCCTGGCTGAGTTGAGGTTGGAAGCAGCTGTGGTGAGACCCAGGCCAGCCCCATGTCAAGCTGGTGTTCGTTGCTTTGTAGTAGTTAGAAGAGCTGAAAGAGTGCGCAGGATTTGGGGACACTAAGAACATTGGTCGTCTGGATTTTTTGTCTCATCTCTGCCAATAAACTGCTTTAACTCACCATGTGTGACTAGACAAGAGGAAAATGCAAGGGAGAGAAATTGCTGCTGAAGAGAGGATGAAGCTGGTGTTGTTTGCTCCAAGGGCATACAGATTGTTCACTTGTGCAACTGTTTGGCCCCTCATGTACCTAGATGTCATAAAAAAGCAAATACATTCAAATTAGTTTATCTTTTTTGGCTTGATTGCACCAGAAATTCATGCAAGGAAAAAATGGCTGAGTGCAAAGGAGATGTTCAGCTTATGGCTGTTCCTCTGAGGACACTATTCCACATGCACTCGCTAACATACAGTGCGTTTGTTAGTGCCAAAGGCAGTTTCTGTTTCCTTTTTCACCCTAGAAGTGCATGTCACTGCTCTCCTGAGTGTGCTCAAGCAGCTCTTAGGTCTGTGCTGTGGAGGTTTGAACCTGATACGTTTCAGCAATCCAGATCACATCATTTTAAACTATCCTTTCTGATAGGAGCAATGGTGTGCAACATGGAGCACAGCATGAGGAACAAGCAAGAGGAGCTAGAAGCCTTGGCTTAGTCCCAGAGATAGGACATCATTGGCATAAGTGAAACCTGGTGGGATGAGTCCTGTGACTGGTGTACCATGGTAGATGATTACAGGCTCTTCAGGAGAGATAGGCAGGGCAGGCAAGGCGGGGGGGTGGTGGTGTATGTAATGGAGGGGCTGGAATCCATACAACTTGCAGTTGATGATGGCACAGTTGAGAGCCTCTGGGTAAGGATTAAGGGAGAAACAAATAAAGCTCATGTGAAGAGAGTCTACTACAGGCCACCTAACCTGGATAACGATACTGACAAATTATTCTTTGAGGAACTAAGGGATACCTCTAAATCAACCACACTTGTCCTTATGGGGGACTTCAGCTTGCTAGTTTTGAGTATGATTGGAATGATTGGAAGGGAGGGTGAGTGATATCAAGCTGAGGAGGAAACAAACTTGGTTAGAGGAAACAACATAGCCTTGGTCTGGTGGCATCTGCCATATTCCCTAGTCCTGGTTCGCCAGCACAGCAAGGCTAAAGAAGACCTGAAGGATATGGAAAAGACAATGTATTTGCTCCCAGGATCAGAAGTGCGTTCTTCTGGAATGATCCAAGTGCCTTTAATTAAATTTTTGCATCTGGGAATGGTAGTTTTTCTGGCATCTGCAAGTCACAGCACAGGAAGGCAGCAGGCTTTGCTACTTATCCTACCTTTCATGCAGTGGTCTCAGGGCAGGGAGGGTGTGGCAGAAGTGTGGAAGAGCTGATGCAAGAGGAAGGATTTGCCACAGTGAAGAGTCATGAGAGGCTGGACAAGGTGGCCCCAGTATCCATGTTGGGCTGTGGAAGAGGGCAGGCATGGGCAGCTCTCTGGTGTGTCCTCAAGTCACTGAGGATGTTGTCTCCAGTGGCCTCCCTGCTCAGTCTGATGTTGGAAGATGGTGCTCACTCCTTGCAGCACATCTAGCCCAGCCCAGGTGCTGCAGACTACACTTTGATGTGCTTTCCCTTTGCCAGCCATGCCTTGGCTTGCTTTTTGTTCAGTGTGGTGAGTGTCAGCAGCAGAGCCAAAAGATCACTGATGTGTGTTGGACTCTGTTTGCAAAGCCTAAGAGAAGAAGGAAAAGGTCATTTTGTCTAGAGAAGGGGAGGAGGAAAGGGGCATAAGGAGTGATGCCACATGGGTTCATCATATTCCCTTGAGGAAAACGAAGCATCCCTGTGACGACAGGTGAGTGGTAGGGAAAATAGCCAAGAGATGAAAACTGGCCTGCCCCTTAGCAACCCTCTCTAGCATCTCTCCTCTTGTGTGTCTTTTTGCCAGCAACAGAAAGGAATGAAAAGGGGTAAGAAAAAAAAAAAAAGGCAGTGAGATGGGTTTTGAATGGATGCCAAGGTTGATTTAATTATATGTATTGAACTCGTTAACTTCTGAACGATGTGACTGCCATGCAGCACAAACGACGAGCTGCGAGCAGCAGTGGCAGCGCAGCACTGACCTGCCAGAAGGTTCAGCAGAGCAGAAGGATTGACCTACTTCCTTCAGCTCTGTGAGGAGCACAGGCAAATGCCCTCCACTCGCCATCACTGAGCTCCCTGGAGGGCTGCACATCCCTACATGCAAGGGAGAGCTCTCCTTCTGGGCTAGGAGACTGCCAGTGAGTCCTGCATCACCCATGGACTCCAAGACAAGCCCAGGGCTGGGTAAATGGCCGTGTGCCCATGGGAGGGTGCCTCCCTTGGATGCCTCACTTGGAGCAAGGGCTCTTGCTTAGTATGTTGTCTGCTTGGCTTCTGGCTGACACTGATTTTCTGCTTCTCCCACTTAATTGCACCCTTAAAAAAATACTCCAGTATTCTCTGAAAATGGGCCTAAATCTATTGCAGCTGATAAAGGTGATAAAATCACCCATGCACACCGCTGTGGCAATCAACAACTATTGCTTTTTGTTCTCAGTGCTGTATGAACAGATGTGTAGTTTTGGCTCAGACTTGCCTGGGAATTACTCAGATCTGGAGGATTTGGCTTTATGAGCTCTGTGATGGATGTGAAGCTGATGGACAGCTCCTGTACTTGCCCCTTGGAGCAGGGGGTACTTCCCCTTATGCCTTGCTGTGAGCCCTGGCAATGCAGATTGCATCTTAAAAGAGTTGTCAGCACTGGGGAGGATGCTTCTGAAAAATAAATTTGTTTCCAAATGAGTTTCATAACAGTTATAAAGAGGAGCTGCTGGGTGTCTGCTCCCAGCCCCACCATCATGCACGTATGTGTAGATCCTGCTGAGCACCAGGATTCTCCCTGCAGACAGTGACCACAGGATCCCTGTGAGGTTAGCGTGGTGCCTCCTGGCTAGGTAACCTCCCAGTTGGAGGAGTTCATCAGCTGAGTTGCATCCTGATGTTCTGCCTCTGGTACCAGCCATGAACTGAACTCCTCCCATTTATTTGGCAGTCCTCTCTATTGCTAATTAGTGTCAATGCAAAAAACCACCCTGTGGAATTGGAAGTGTCTGTCAAGTGGTGAAGAGAGAAAGTGGATCTCCTGAGGCACCAGCCTCGCAGTGATGCTCCTGTGATAGAGAATGTTGCCAAGAGCTAGAAGAAACCAACAGAGATGTTCATGAACTACTCAAGTATAGAAGTGCTGCATGAAGTGGTGATCTCAGTTGTGCTGAAGATTCCCCATGTGACTAAATGAAACGCTGGCATGGGAGGGAAGCTCAGACACACCATCGATCTCCTTTGGTTATCACTGTAGACCCCGGGTCACACCGGTAACACCAGGCCTGCCATGCAGATCATAATAGTAGTCACCCAGTGTGGTGGGGAACTTTCAGAGGGGAAATGAGACAAAGCAGTATTGGGGAACTTGTCTGAGGTCATGCAGAGGGGATGACCAGGACATTGTTTCCCACCACTGAAGCTCTGGCCTTTTCCTCTTCCTGCCTTGAGCATGGCTTCTTCTCCTGACCCCACAGCACCCCTCAGCCAGAGCAGAGAAGGGCTGCTTACATGGGGAGGCGAAAAAAGAAATCATGTCATTGAGCAACATCAGGAAATTTTATGGGAAGAAGAAACACAGGACAGATGGAAGGAAACCAGTTGTCTTCTTTTGCAGAGAAGACATCTCTTTGTAGCGCTGAGGCTGCTTTCAGAATTCATGATTCAGTTTTCAGGTTGGTCGTTTATACTGAAGATGTTTTCATTTTGACTTCATCTGTTGACAAGGCAGTAAGAGCACTGTGAGGACGCCTATGTCTCCATCAGGTATGACTAATTGTATTGGGACAGTTGCACGCATGGTAACACTTCTGTTTTTCTCTAGAACAGCTCCATTACCAACTGCCTGGTAGCCGAGCCTCAGCAAGTGTTTTTGCAGGAATTCTGCTGATTGTGCAGCCCAGATAACCTGTGAGTGAGCAAACATGGAAAGCATTGAACATTCAGCTCAAAAAAACCCAGAAGCAGACTTGTTTCACTGCTTGTCTGAACTGAGCTTTTAACTGTGTGTTGTCAGTGCTTTTCAGGAAACCATCTCATCTGAGGCACGTCACCTGGTGATAAAGTGCTCCGGTTTAGGGACAGCCACCGGGAGCTCTGCAAAGTTCAGGGTTCATGGGTGGGCACTGGTGCCTTTGCAGTTCAGTGCTGTACTCTACTTTCCCCATCTCCTCTTTGGAGAGCAAAAGTCAGTACATGCAAAATACATGCACTTTTACACAAGATCCAGCAACACTTCTCTTGCACTCAAAAAGCAATCTGGCTGAAAAACCCAGCACATGGCAGAAGCTGGTAAACGCTTTCTCTAAATGTTTGCTGCTGTTTATCCTGTTTCTGCAGGAACCTAGGAGTTTGAGTACAACCTGAGGACTAAATTTAAACTTCTTATAGTTAAAATGGTTGCCCCTTGCTTCTCAGGGTTACAGTTGTATGTATGCATGAAAGAGACGCTTACATCCCTGAAGAAGTGTTCCAGATGAGCCAATGACCTCAATATATCAGCTCAGTGGTCAACAGCCTTGTGCAGAAAGGGCTTCAGTATGCAACTCTTCAACTTGGCAGTGTTTAATCTCTATATGGATTACAACAGAAAGCTCTGTCCAAGAGGCTATGCAGGTTTAAAGGTGTGCTTGCTTTTCATGGAGATTAGCGCTTGCTCCTCAAGGAGATTTGTAGTCACTGAAAGCTGCTGCACTGAAAGCAGTCTGGCCAACATAGGGAGGTAGCAGAGATCTTCTTGGGCAGGAGGGAGGCAAGTTTTCCTCTCTGACACATCTCTGATATAGGAGTGGAAGACTACTTCCATCGTGATACTGACATGGAGCCATAATTTCTAGTTGTGTGTTAGAGGAGTTACTCAGTAGCAGTCAGAAGGGTGATGCACCAGGAGGTAGTCAGTCAGTGGAGAACTTCTGAGGTTGTTGGCTTCTCACAGTAAACTCACCGAAGGACTATTTCAATATTCTTCTCCTCTCCTTGCTATGTTGACTTGGTGGTTGGAGGACAGGGAGTTACCTGAGGTGCTCTGGGCACCTGAATAGATTGCTCGAAACTTGGAACTTGACAAGCTGAGGACACCAGTGAGGTAACAGAACACTTAAAAGTGTGTGGAAGCTCTGGACACTGAGAGAAGGAGGCACATAGCATCGTGGCCTTATGAGCGTGATCTGTCCAGGGTGAACTTGCTCAAGTGAGGCATCCCTTGGAGGGTCTTCTCCATGTGTCTGCAGCTCTTTAACATAAGGATGTTGTCCCATGGACAGCAGTGACCTGTCAGCATTGAGGGTGGTTCCCCTCACTCCTGTTGGATGCACTGTGGTGGGAAGAGTTGGCATGCTGGCTGCCAGTTTAGCTCTAAAAGCAATGTCTGTGCAAAGTCCATCCTTGTCTGGACTCCAAGGGGCTGCTGCGCACAAGGCGTTCACACAGTTTCCTTAACAAGCTCCTTTTCACTTTTCCTGGGGACTTGCACTGTGCTTCATTTCAGAGGGATCCAGTGAATTAACATATTGTTGCTGCTGCCTGGGTAATTGCATGCCCAGGGTTTGCTCTCCTCCGACACAAGTGTTCCCTGCTTCCCAGCCAGAAAGCATCCTTCTCCTTCAGCAGACAAGGCTGCAAAGTATTGCCCTGAGACCTTGCTCAAAGGATGGAGGAATGGGAGGGTGGAAAGAGAAAGAAAGAGGTGGAAAGAGAAGCTGTTTCTGAAGCTGTTTCTGATCTTGCTTCAAGACCTCACCTATTGATGAGAAGATGAGATTTTTAATCATTATTTCTGTACCAGACTACTAACTTTGTCTGTTTTCTGTTGCTGATTTGTGCCTCAGTATGGGTGCAGTAACAGAAATTTAGGCCAGCACAAGTCACTACAGGGGCTCAGAAAATGCTTGAAATGAGCCATCTTGGGTCACACAGGAGTTTCAGCAGAAGTTGAAACTGAATGATCTGATACTCTCTTCTGTACTGAAAATAACAGCCTATGAATAGGTAGGTATAAAAATGCTTAACTGGTCTCACTTCCAAGTACAAAAGTCCCACAT
The DNA here is from genome assembly GCA_013396975.1 of Bucco capensis. NCBI lineage: Eukaryota > Metazoa > Chordata > Aves > Piciformes > Bucconidae > Bucco > Bucco capensis. Next base: position 280,432 of record VWZO01016890.1, on the reverse strand, counting down.
GTGGATAAACAATTAGAGCTCTCTAACACCCTGTGAGAATAGACCACGTCTCAAAACACATTGGCGAGCATGTTGTCAAAGCTGGACAGGTTTCCTAATGCAGATGCAGATGTACATTTTTAAAAGATGATATTGGCCAGGACTGACTTCTGGTGGGAAGCTGGTACCCCTTTAGGCTTTGGTCTCCAAAAAGAATTGTGGTTGTGTGCAGTGTGAGGAGGTCAGCTTTAGCCCCTAGTATGGCTTGACTGTCAAGCTACATGTGTGAAGAGGACAGGGAGCATCAAGATTCTGGGACAGAGGGGAAGAGGTGGGTTCATCGCTCTGTCACTGACCTCCCAGGTGAGCTGGGGTGAGGAGATAGAATTGTAGAATTGTTTAGGGTGGAAAAGACCTTTAAAATCATCAAGTCCAACCATTAACGTAGCATTGCCAAGTCCACCACTAAGCCATATCCCTAAACACCACATCTTCATGTCTTCTAAATACCTCCAGAGGTGGTGACTCCACCACTTTCCAGGGCAGCCTGGTCCAGTGTTTGACAACCCTTTCATTGAACAAATTTTTTCAAATATCCAATGTAAACCTCCCTGGCACAACTTGATGCCATTTCCTTTTGGCCTTCCGCTTGTTACTTGGTAAAGTAGATTGACCCTCACCTCACTGTAACCTCCTTTCAGGTGGTTGTAGAGTTGTATGATCTCCTCCTCTGAGCCTCCTTTTCTCTAGACTAACAACCTTAGCTGCTCCTCATAAGACTTGTGCTCTAGACCCATCACCAGCTTCATTGCTATTCTTTGGACATGCTCCAGCACCTCAGTGTAGTGAGGGGCCCAAAACAGGACACAGTATTAGAGATGAACCTCTCCTCTTCCATGTCCTCCTCTCCTGGCCACCCAGCACATGTGACAGTTTCTTCATGGTTTGTATGGATTCTTCTGAGAAGCCAGAGCTCATCAGCTCTGTCTGCAAGATCCCTTTTCATCTTCTCAGTTGTGACATTTCCTGTCTCTTAGCCACGTAAGTTGTTTTGACTAGAAGACATTGCTCCAACGCACTTTACGACACAAGGGATGGAGAGCAGGGGAAGGCCATGCTGGCATTGTAGCTTGTTCATCACATGCCAGAGCATTACAGGTTGCAGAAGGAGGGCTTCTTGAGACATTTCCATCCCTTGGAATAGTATCTGCAGCCTTGGGCAGTACAGGGAATCTGTTTGTAGTCAGCGCTATACACAGGGCTTAGGAAATCCTGCTTGTTCCATTGACTGCCCTGCAACACTTCTCTTCTGCATGCTGCAGATGGGGCATGGACAGTGGTTTCTTGGCCACTGATGCCTAAACTGAAATGGACAGTTGTGTGTGGGTCACTGTGGGACTGCATGCGGAAGTAGGGTATGTCTTGTCCTAAGGGGAACATAAGGTATGGTGCCTGGGGATACCTTCATACCCTTCACAGTCGTGGGATATGATTGTTTCTCTCAGTTCTCTTGCCTGATATCACAGTACCAGAGCACTGAGTGATTCCCACCCTTTCCTCCAAAGGCTCTGCACTGTGGAACTTAGAAGATGGCTTGTGGGACTGTAGGATAATTCAGGCTGAAAGGGAACTCAGATGGGTCAGCTGTGACATCAGACCAGGTTGCTCATGACTTGAGTCAAGTCTTGAAGAATTCTAAAGGTGAGAATGCACAGACACCTCCATGGCATGACTGTGATCATATGCAAAAAGTTTTTCCTAGTATCCAATTTCAACTGTTCTTGTTTCAAATAATGTGTGCTGTCTCTCATTCTTCTTCCAGAAACCTCTGTGGAGAATGTGGCTTTGTGTTCCCAGTAACCTCACTCTGGATTGTGGGGACTGCTGCTGGATCCCTCAAAGCTGTCTTTTCCCTTGGCTGAACAAGCCAAGCTTCCTCAGCCTCTTCTCTACAGGCAAGTCCATCAGTCCCTGGCAATCTTGTTGCTCCTCCATTGAACTTGCTCTAGTTTGTCAATGTTTTTCTTGTGCAGGGGTCCCAAAACTAGATGCAATATCTAGATGCCTAATGAGTGCTGAGATCTCTTGCCTGTGCTTCTGCTTCTGCAGCCCAGTATGCTGTTCATCTTTGCTGCAGTTTCTTTCCTAAGGTCCCAGCTAGCCTGTAGTCCCAACAACTGCTAGCCAAGCCCTCGAGTGGTGGCAGAGCTGCTCAGCTGGACTGTGCTTAGATGGTCCCTTAAATAGGACCTGTCACTGTGCTTGGAAAGCCTAAGTTTTTCTCAGTGGCCAGAAGAGAAGAGGAGTATGGAGGAGCCCTCTTCTCACTGCCAATGATGTAGGCCTGCTCCAACAGGGAGAGAGACTGAGCCTGGACAGATAAGGCAGTGAGTTGAGTTCTGCAGAAAAACACAAAAAGGTGTAGTGTTAGAATTACCACCATCTCACTTACTCATCTGTAAAGCAAGTTTTTACTTGCTGCAGTGTTTCCTGTGGGGCTGTGACTGTTGATAGCCACAGACAGCTGAGGTCCTGCAATAGCAGTGCAAAGGGTTGTTGAACAAATCTTCCTTGCTGTGCTTGCTGCTAGAGATGAAGCACAATTCCTGGTAGCTGTGTGTATAGGAATTGCATGTATAGGTATATGTATAGCATATTGAAACCCAGTGGTGTGGTTTCATTCTGTGCTACCAACAATTAGTGTGTGAGTTTCTAACCAGCAGCCTATATTCTGTAAGATCCGAGAGCCTTGGGAAAACATCCCTTTTTCAGTCCTGTACTAATTTTAAAAATGCTGTGTTTCTTAGTACAGAGTGCTAGAAATAAAAGACAAAAAGGAAAAAGAAGAGACAGAAGGAGCTGTACAATTAGTGCTTCTCTGTTCGTGTTCTTTTCAGGAAATCAGACTGACTATATATGGGATAGGAATGAAACCACATATCACAAGCCACTGTCAAGTTCATGAAGTGATCACACTGAAAGAGTACTGAAAAATGTGGTCTTACTAGCACCTTCCCAGCCCATAGGAATCCTAACTGGCTTGCAGTTGTAGTAGGGTGAAGATTTGCATTTTCAAGTTGGCGGTTTTCCTTTTTACTCTTCCGCTTCCTACGAGCTAATTCAGTGCTGTGTTAATTGTGAACCTGGAATGCAAATCAACTCACCTGCTTGTTTTTCTTTCATTTTCAGGTTTTCTAACTATGGAAGCTCTCCTGAGGAGCTGCACCTTGTGCTGCAGCCCTGGGATGGGACACAGAGCTGGGAGTGAGAAGGACTGCAGTGTGCCACTGCAAGTTGATTCTGTGAGGATAGAGGCTTTCTGGCATGTCATATAGTGCCGAAAGCTGTTCTGCCCTTGACAGCAAAAATCCTTATCCTTTTTGTGGTTTTTTCCAGGACAGCTGATATTTCCTGTTAGAGATGCTTTGTATGCATGTCAAGGTGGTAAAACAAAAAAAAACCCCAGCAGGCTTGAAAGCAATCACACTGATAAACTCAGACCACTGGGGAATTCCTGCTTATCATTTTTTATCTTTTCTTTTTTCAGTTCTGTACAAAATATGTCTTTGCCTGCTCTTTTTTAGAAGTCTTTAGTGTTTGTCCTGCCAGACTTCTTGCTTATGAACTACAGTGCTTCTTGCATTTTTCAGGGCTCCATATTGGTCCGCGTGAATGAAAGGCAGTAAGTGCTGGAAATTAAGGTTAAGCGTCCCTATGTTTCACCTTTGCCTTGCGTTGCTCTAGTGCTTTCTGGTGTTCAAGCAACACCTTGGTATTGGTAGGACAGCAAGCTTGGTACAGCTTTTATCTACTCTGAACCTGGGGACAAAGGAGGAGAGGAAAGTGGCTTGACAGATTGGTGTCCATGTGTGTAACGGTCCCAGAGTTCAAAGCAAAGGACACAACAGTGAGATACCCAAACCTGCCTGGGTTTCAACTGATAAGTCATGTTTCAAAGCGAAAGGCAATCCTGGAGGGGCTCTGCTGAGTGACTGAAGCTTTCAATGCTGAGTCTTCTTTAAAAGGGGATTTCATAAGGAGTAATATGAACAGAAATAGCTCTTGTGGTTTTACACATTCCAGGCATGCCAGGACTGTTCCTGTCAAGGATGGACACTCCCTGGGATTTTTAATTCTCCCCCCCCCCCAAATATTTGCCACAAACTAGCAGCTGAAATGGGTAAAAGTAAATCAGAGTTACAAAATCAGTACAGTAGCAGTAATGGAAACTGTGAGGCTTATACTTAACCTGGTCGTGGCATTCACCCCAGAGTCTATGCTGCTACACTCTTGGGATTGCTGCTTTTGTCCACTATGACTACTTCAGGATGGATGATTTGAAAGCAGAGCTTTAACTGTTGGTTACCCAGAACCTCAAAAAAACAATACTTTACATTTTTTTCAGAAGCAACCACTGTTAAGTGTGAATCCCTTTAGTGTCCATGCAGTTATGTGGACAGACCGCATCTTTATGTTACGACAGCAGCATTAATTTCTGCAGATCTATAGGTGCAGAAATGGGATTCAGCTGCATTTACTTTGATTTCAGGCAGGGTGCACCAATTTGGATTGCACCTGTACACTTCAACACAGACAGGATTTTAATTGATGTAAGAGCTTCCATGCACAAAATGACAATGCCTTAAACCTTAAAGAAGAGCGCTTTATGCCTTAAAACAGTCTGAAGTGTCACATGCAGTAAAGCACTAGATGGTTTGTGTAGTCTTGGCCTAATTCTTAAGGTTACATGTCCTGTTCTAAATGTGTGCGCAGATGGCTGAGAAAGCCAGAGCCAGAGGTGTTATTGCCATCATGTCACTAACTGGGGTGCCACGAGGAGTATGGCAATAACAGCACGTAATTAAGTTTTAGCAGCACCACACTGACTGCAGCCAGCTCAACAGGTTTACGAGCTGGAGCTGCAGCTTTACCTGCTTCGCAGATGAGACTAATGTCTGCAGGGGGAGCAGAAAACTGAGCCAGGCTCATCCTGGCAGAGACTGAGCCGTGGGACCATAGAAACCTGTCCTGAGAACTTGCTTTTCAGCCTGGGTTTGGCCATAGCATGAGTGCAGGCAGAGGGTGAAAAAGTATCTCTCTGAAAGTGACAGTAAGAGAGACACCATTGGAATGGACCATCTGGCTTGTTTTTGTCAAATGTGAATATGGTTATTTAGTGATGAATGGGAATGGGTGTGGATTTAGGACATGGTGCTTGAAGGCTCTTCCCACTCTCCAACATATGCTGATATTACAGAAGTCTCAAGGCTGTCGCCTGTGCTGTTACAGGTCTGTGGGTGGAGGAACTTTAATCACCAGGGCTGTCATTGAGTGCTGCACTTGCAAGATAGAAGGAAGGAAGAGCTTGTGTTAATTCAGTGCTCAACAGAAATGTTTTTAACCTGAGAGGAGTCTGGTCTTGTAGCCTTCTGAGCTCCTTGCCATTTGGGGCTTGTTTCTTTAAAAATAAAAGCGCATCTTCTTTACCTCATCAGTGCTTTCAACCACAGAATTTGGAAACAAAAAGGTGAGAGATATAGTCAGAAATGAGGTGTCTTTTTACAGGTCCTGTCTCTCAGGGCATGGTTTTGAAGTGGATTTTGCTCTGTCCACTCAAGGTTTCTCTCTGTTCTGGAAATATTATTGCTGTGTAGCAAGTTTTACAAGTGGCAGAAATAACTACTTTTGTAACCAAATAAATGTGCTGTCCTTACAAGTCACAGAGATAGGTGTATGTTTGGAAAATTTTTGTTTTGAAGCAAATTAACTTTTCCACTGTTTCATCTAGAGTGGGGAAACAAGTGGACTCTCAGTTGCATTTTAATGTGGATTTTATCTATCTGAGCGCATCAGAAGGTTGCGTTGGGATGCTCTGTTATTCTCTCAGTGTGCCCTTGCTTGATATTTGATGCTTCAGAATGTCCATTTTGCCTCTTTTGATGGTTTCAGAGTTTCAACAGAGAGAGCAAAAACATGTAAAATTTTTCATGTCCTTGGAAGACTATGGCAAGTTAGGCAGTGGTGGAGAAATGCTGACAATCTGTCAAAGAACTATTTTTGATAGCATGGCAAGTGGTTAGTCCCTCATTTGACATCCTCAGATTAAAGCTGGACAGTAGGCGGGTCAAGATGCTCTGAACCACAAATTATTGGGCTTCAGGCAAAAATCACTGGATGAAATTCTGCGGTGTTTATTAGGCAGGAGGTCAGACAAAATCATTTAGCTGGTTTCTCTTGGCTTCTAGAATTTATGAATCACATAGTCTGGGGTCTTTTTTTTTTTTTTTTAATTTCCTTGAGAAGTTTGCCTTGGTAACATGCAAACAACAAAACCAATCTGTTCTCTCATCCTTTCATCGGACTGTGTTGCTTTTGAGTGAAAGAAATTGGGCTTGTTACTTAAATTTCAGTATGGGTGGCAAAAGCAACTCTGCCTTGATTATTATGAGCCTCTCATGACCACAGGAATGGATGATTCCTAATGCCAGCCCTGATTTAACAAACCTCTGGGGACTGGCCTAGCACTGCAACATAGCCAACAACTGTCTTTTCTGTGTTCCCCATGGGAATTGCATATGTGCACTTTTTCGTGGCCAGCTACTCCATCTGCAAGCCACTGCACCTGGGGCTGCAGGAACCAGCAGGAAAGTGAGAGATGCCTTAGTTGCCTGGCTATATAAGAGTGAGCTCTGGTCCCACAGCACCTTGTTGCAACAGGGGAGTTTAGGGAAGCCCAGAGTGATGCAGTTCTGGAGAGCAAGTAGAAGGAGAGAAGTGACTTTGTCCCTGAAAAAGGGGACACACTGACTGGTCTCTGCACTTGAAGGTGGATGGGGAAATTCCAGGAAGAATTAAAAGGAAAGCCACAAATGCCTTGGGATTCCCAAACCAGGACTCCAGGCTTAAGGAACTCAGTTTATTTGGCTAATTGGGTTGAAGGCTGGCAAATTGGTGACTTGATTGCCACATCTAGTGGAAGAAGGCTTCAGTCAGCAGGTTTGATGTGCAGAGGGAAGCCTTGGAAATTATATGCCTTTTCCCCAGATTTTAGAGGAAATCATGACATCTCTGTAGAGTTGCAGCTTTAGTCTAAAATACTGAGCTTATTATGTAGAGGTCTTAGGCAAAAGGAACTGATCTGTGAGGTTAGAGTGCTTCGGAGCCATCTCATCTTAAGGCAAGCATCTAAAAGTGATGGGTTTTCCTCTGGCAGTGTTTGTTGTCTTCCAGTGACTATGAGGGGGAGGCCAGACAGCTGGTTGAGATGTGAACTCCTGCACTTGAAATGTCTCAAGCTACATGAAATGAATCCTCCTCATCACCTGCATGAGTGAAAATTTACTACTAGAAAAAGCACCTCTGAGCTGCCTGACACCATCCAAGATGCAAAAGAATACAGAAACTTTAATGAGCTCTCACAAACTGAGTGATCCCTGGAGGACCCATATCAAGCCTGACCCACTTGCTGGGCCCCAGCAGTGCAGGACTGGGCACTCTGTCCCCCTTTGAAGGAATCAAAGGACATTAATCTAATACGAGACAAGGAAGCACAGGGGAAGGTAATGAGTGGTAAAACTTTATTAGGAACAAGTTGGGGTATTTTGATCATTGTTAAATGCAAACCTGCCTACTGCGGCATTTCTATTTTTGAGCTGCTCAGGAAGGAAGGAGGTGTTTGGAGAGATTTGGTTTCAACCTGATCAAATGATTTCCCAGATCCCTGCCTGCATCCCTGCCCGCTGCATCCTTCTCTCTCCAGCCATGCCATGTTCAGGAAGCAGCTGTGAGTGTGTGTCCTCAGGGCTGAGCTCCAAAACTATAAGTGGCCTGGTATCAAGGTACTGCTCCCATCCCAGGCTGCAGGTTGCTCTTCAGTTGGTGGAAGGAGGGCTCTTTCCACTGGCAAACAGCAGAATGACTGTTCTGCCAAATGTCCCTGTTTGCTGACAGAACTACCTGAAGCACAGTCTTGTGATGAACCCAGGCTCCCATCCTTAAGCTCCCCAAAGATGTGACCACTTTCCCATGACTTCAGATTGGGGCATCTAAGTGGACAAAGCAACAGTGGGTAAAAATGAAAAAATGTCTGGGCTTTGGTAAGGTGGTAACCATGGACTACCTGCAGTAAACTGTAATCCATATCCCCTTCCAGGAAGATGTTGCTGGGAGGATGATTCCCACATGCTCCTTGGAAGGGCTGCTGAATGGCATGCCAGATGAGCACCGAGCTTTCGCTCTCCTGTTCATACCTATCCCATGAGCTGCACCTGGGATGCCATTAACCCTCTCTGGATCCTAGGAGGATGCGAGGTGCTGGCACTGGCTGGGATGCCGAGGCCTGGCTGAATTCCCCTGATCTCCAGGGCCTTTGGGCAATACTCCAGCAGAGTGAGAGCAAACCACTTCCTCCCTATGCACAACACACCTGGGTTTTCTGATGGTTTTTCTTTTTTTTGTTTTGGTTGACTGACAGAAGCACAAACCTCTTTCACCTTTTGTCATTCATTCTCTGGTAGATGGCTGAAGGTTTTGTGTTTGTTTTTTAACTGATGGGTGACCGATGACTTTGTAAACCTAATGTTTGCTGTGTATTTTTGAGCTGACTGAAGTGTGAGTTGTTATGGAAAACTTGAGAATGGAGAGATTTGTGGGATGTATTTTTTTTTTGTCCCTGAATTTAATGCTCAGGTTTGAATGAATCAGATTATCTAATGGGACTGAAGAAGTTGAGATTTTCCTCCTTGCTGCAATGTTGATTTTGTGTTTTTCTTTGTTTGATTTGGGTTTTTAATCAAAATGTTTACTCACATAGGAAGATTTCCATATCAGTAAATGGTTTCTGATAAGTTCATGGCAAAAGGAAAGTGAAAATGGAGAGAAGCAGAGCACTGGAGTTTGGTTATTTTTTATTTTTTTTTTTTTTTAGTTTTTATTTAAATTTCAGCAAAATGGCAGCTGTTTTGGTTTGATCTGCTTTCAAATCACATTAGCAAATAAATACAGAATGGGAGGTATGATTGTGTCAACTTAAGAAATGCCGCAGGTCAGAACAGGAGAGACTAGCAGCAATCCTGCTCTGATGGTATGCCCAGACTTAGATGTTGTAGTGTGTCTTACCATTTTTTTTTGTGTTATCAGTAGCAAATTTCCAGAAAGTGGAAGGGGATGAGGAGAAAGGAGCCACCAGCACTCCTCTCCCCATTTTTCTTGGCTCCCTTTCAGATGACAGCAGTGTACATCTTACAGTTACCATGGCTGCATCAAGCACTTTGTTGTTATGTAGGGCACATCAAAGCAGATAAGTACAGATGGACAGACGGGTGCTTGTTCTGGTCCCTGAGCTCTGGAGCCTGCCACTACTGCCAAGGCTGAGCTCAAAAAGCCTTGCTCAGAGGAAGGGTACATCAACTTCAGTTAGCAGCATGGGAGCACAGTTGGAATACTCCCAGGGCTGAGTGAGCTCACCAACAGCTCTCTTGGCCTGTGGGAAGGTGAGCCTTTGGTTGTGATTTGTCCAAGATTTTGCTAAACCACCCATCTCCACAGCAGCTCTGCATTTGTGCTTGTAGGGATGGCACACCAGCAGCTTCAGCTGGGGAAGTCTGTCCCATAGTTACTGACTTCCTGGAGAAGCAGCACGGGAACCACATTTTATTTACCTAAGAAAATAAGTGCTTCTCCATTGACCTTGGTATATTTGGGTTGATTTGTGCCAGCCAAGAAACTGGCCCTTCTTTCTGTCAAAGCCTGTTCCCAGCACACCCAGACTGCATAGCTCATCTTTGGTTTGCACTTGGTTCAGGAGGGCTTGGTGGCCATTCTTTATCATTGTCAAAACAGCTCACGTTCTGATGACTTTGGCATTGCCGGTTTTGGTCCTACAGCAGAAAAAGCAGCACTTTTTCTTCCCTGAGTACTCAGGTTTTTTTGGTGCTTGTCATGTGCAAGGAAGGGTGATCTTGGTGTTGCAGCTCCTTCCTCACAGGCAGCCTCAGCCAGTGCCTAGGAAAGCTGCAACATGGGCTTGTTATATATGAAAAAGGAGGGAATTTTGAATTGTTGACACTGTCTTCTGCTCTTACTCCCATTCCGGTAGTAGGAAACAACCCAGCTGAGCTGTTACAGAAAAGGTCTTGGGCAGCAAACCCAAGAGGCATGTAGGATGCTGGTACAGTTCCCTAGTGACTGGAGTTACACTGCTGGAAGTGCCCAGCCTGGGATGAGTGTGGCAATGACACCTTTGGACTGGCTCTCTGCTGCCTGCATGGGACCGTGTAGCCTCAGGTTACTGAGATGCTACCAAAATGTAATGCTGTCTTAGCCAGGTCAGCAAAGAAAACTGCACTTTACTGATAACTGGAGGGAAATAGGGCTCTGCTTTGCTTTTTTAGCGCTGCATGGAGTTTGTGCACAACTACAAAGTCTCAACTCCCTCTTCTCACTGCCTGAGTACCAGCTGACAAGCAGAGGTAAAAAAATCCCTCTCCCGAGCCACCTGCAGAGAAAAAAGAGGTACCAAGGGACTAGCCTTGGCATTGCTCCCTGAATCTGATGTAAGTATTACTGCTTCCAGGTGTCCTGCCTGTCCTCTGCCTGTCCAGTTGGGTTTGTTAGCCTCTGCAGCAGATTGGGACTGAATCAAAGGGATGAAGCACAGTCTGGGGTCTGTGAATGGTTGTGGAAACCTAGGGCAAGGAGTTGGGAGCAAGGAGTCATAATGTACTAAGCCACTGCAGGTGCTGCATCAGCCCACACCGACAGCAGGTTCCCGCGGAGCCATGTGATTCAAACAGTGGAGGCCTGGGGGAGATTTGCTCCTGTCTTTTGGCACTTCCCCTTGCCCTGGTTGGCAGCCACCATTGCATGTGTTGCCTCATGCCAAGCCTATTCATAGATGCCTAATCCTCTGCAGCCGGGCAGCTCGGTGTCATGGACTTCCTTCTAGAAGCCAGATATGTCAGTACCACTATACATGTGGCTTTTGAATGACTTGTGCAAGGCCAGGCAGCAAGCCCATGGCTGAGCAGGTGTTGAAATCCAGCTCTCCCAAGCTTTGGGTTGGCAGCCTTTATACCAGGAAATCCTTTGTTTAACTTTCCACTGCACTGGATGGGGTTGCATTGATGTAGGAGGGAAGTCTCCATGTACTTATGCATCTCTTCTAGCCCATCTTTACCTCCCCGAACCTCTCCCTTAAGGCACCTGTTCTCAAGGAAAAGAAATATTAATATTCAGGAGAGAGCTGGATTATCTCTGGCACTATGCACCAGAGGAAAGAACAGGACAGTTTGGGGCAAGGTTCAAGGAGGTTGTGGAGGTTTGCAAACTGCTCCTGCAGAACTTCATCACTAGCTCTTATCCGTGAGAGCCCGTCAGGTGTAGCAGCAGGTTTCTGTGCCACCCCTCACTTCTCTCTCCCTCAAAGAGGGAACAAGCTGCCCTGGAACAGGGTGACCTTTGGCATAATTTCTCCTTTCATTTTTCCCCAAGTCAGGGGCACTCCAATGAAAACTGAGGAAAGCTAAAGCAACCTTAGCTTTTTGTCAGCTTTCCTTGCAACAGTGACAGGGCTGTTGTTCTGCTCTTGGCGTGAAGCAAGAAATCAATATTACCGTAGGAGCAAACTCCCAAACAGGTGGCAATCACACACATGTTAACCTGAACCAAAGCAGGAGGCAGTGCATCCCCCCATGGACCCGCTGACAGGAGAGATCTCATCACTCTTGTTTGTGCACAGAGTGTGGCTGTCCTGAGGATGGTGCCCAAATAGATAAGACTCTGGGCACAGATGTCTGGTTTGATTATTCCTTTCCTTTTGCTAGAAAGCATATGGCAATACGGGCAGCACAGATAGCTGGCAATCAAAATTCCTGGGCTCCCTCCCTGGCTTCACCATTCTCTTATTTAATTTTCAAAGTGGTTTTCATGCATCAGCAAAACTTGCTACCTTGAACCTCCCCAGCCCTGTAAAACAAGAGCTTTCCCTCATTACTGGAGGTGCTTTTGAAAATAGTAACCACATCTTGCTTTGCTGTTGCAAAACTAGATGCACTTAGTGCTTGTAAACTGTTTTGGCACTGACAGATAAAAGGTGTTACAGACAGGTTACTAATCAGTTAAAGTAAAAGCACCTGAATTTGCCACTGCTGCTGGAGGATTGCAGGCTGATCCATCTATAACCTGGAGGAGTGAGATGAATTGGGTATGATAAGGATTGTTTGGTTTCTGGTCTGTCAACCAGTGAATGAAATGACTTGGTGTTTATATGCCGGGTCACAGAGAAATGTTTCTTGTGATTGGTAATGATTAGGCACGCTGATTAATGTTTCCAGTGCTCTTTGATCCAGAGCTGTCAGTTGGAATGAGTCTTGCCACACATAGACATCCCAACGTGCCTCATAGTGAAAATGCAGGAGGTAGAAAATTGACTGAAAAATGGGTATGGGAAGGCTCTGCCATAATATATGCTCTTTTTTCATTGGAGACTCTAGGTCTGCATTCTTTGAACCATCCTCTTATTCCTGGAAGTCAAGGCAGTTTGTAACTTGCACTGTGCTTGTCAGTTTTATTAATTTTAGAGAAAATGTTCAGGAAGTTTGCCAAGGCATCTAAACTTCCAGTACTGATAAGGGCCTCAGGGTCTGCTAAGTTAAAAAGAAAGCAACCCAGGTTCAAGAAAAGCTTTAAAATGTAGAACTTCCGGAGTTTGCAGCTCTTGTAAAACTGTTGATGTTTCTGTTGATGCAGACATGCCATGTCTTGCACGCCTCCTTGTGATTGATGTTCCCTCTTTGGACTGTAGCATTTCCCATTTTTAACCCTCAATTACGATATCTCCCTCTTATCAGAGACAAGATATTTGAAATAACTTCCTAAGACAAGACACATGAAGATTTGCTTGGATAAGAAGAAGAATCCCCACCACTTCTTACTCCTGCATAACTACACTTTGTCTTCATTCTTGTGTGTCTGTCATACTTTGGATATTATGGTTCAGCCTTGAACCAGGTGGGAGGCCATGAACACAACTACATTTGCCCACTATGTTTTGTTATTAGGACTGCTGTGCTTGTCATCCTCACTGTCACGTCTGTCATCCATACTTGGTCCTTCTTGAATGATATCTTTTGTGCGAAGCTGTATACCAGGGTGAGATTTCTAATAAAAATCAAAGTGCCCTGGCCTCAGAGTAACCAGTTGGCAGGTGGTAAATGGCATCAAAAGGGCTCTGGAAAATTTAAAGAAAAAAAACCCTAATGCTTACTTTGGCAGGGGGGTTAAGACTAGATGATCCCCAGAGGTCCCTTCCAACCCTTACCATTCTGTGATTCTGTGATTCAGTATCTCTCTCACAGCGAGCTAGGTGCTGAGGCCAGGAAAGGGAGGAGTTTGGGATTAGACATGTTTCCAACTCCTCAGGGAAGGAATCACTGCTTCTATGAAGCAATTTTGGAGAGGTATTTCAGGTGCGGCTTCCATGATAGAGATGATTTCACAGCTATGAAAGCCACCCCAAAGGTGGCCCCACAGTATTTGGTGGCCTCGACCTCTCCACAGGTGCACAGTACTGCACAGTGCTGCTCCAGTTCCATGCCACCCCGCTTGCTACTCACTTACCAACTACCACCAGTCAAAGCCAGCTCTCCTTCCCTCCTGCTCCTGCATGCAGGACAGGGAAGTGTTGGTGTGAGTACTGAACCCACCCTTTATTGTGTCTGTCTTGGTATGGATCCCAGCAGGGAAACAGTAGATAGGATGGTGAGTGTAAAGGTGCCCAGCCAGAAATGACACTACTTAATTGTTCACCTTGTTATTGCTACCATATTTAACCCTTTGGTTACTTGCCCTGGCATTAGGTTATCTCTGAGGCACTGTTCATTGCTTGAGCTCATAGCTCAAGCTGCAACAGGGACTTCTGGTGGGCTGAGACCTCTGATTGCAGACAGTTTTGTCTTTACTGGTAACAGTTGCCTCTTTCTCCTTGCTTTCGTGAGAGGTTGCTGCACCCACGCGGAGGCTGGGCCATGCATGCCAGCTCATGCCCAGGAGGTGGACGGGCAGGGCTTGTGCTTTGGGCTGGCACACAATGTGGAGCATGAAACAAGTCAGCAGTCAGGGGAAGCATGGCCAGCAAGAAGCATGAGACTCACTGCCCCTCTGGGCAGGGTTAGACTAGGCAGAAACCTGGCAGGGAGGGTGTCTGCCAGGTGTCCAGGTTAGGGTGCAATCTAGGCCATTAAAAGTCTAGGTATGTGGGAGCTGGAGCTACTGTCTGAACTAGTAAGAGATCTTTAACTCTTTGTATCTTGGACATTCATGGAAAACAAATACTGTTACATCCTTACTGCTTTTTGCTCCAAATTGAAAAGCTCAGGACAATTTTTACCCTGACATAAATAAATAGCAAAGTATATATTAAGAAAGAAATGGAAAGGAATCACAGAAATGCAGACAAGTCTAGATTGGAAGGGACCTCCTGAGACAATCTACTCCAACTTCCTGTTGAAAGTAGAGCCTTAAATTAGGTTATTCAAGGGCCATTCAAGTGAAGTCTTTAATATTTCTAAAAAGGAAGGTTCTACTCTTATCAAGCAACTGATCCTAATGTTTAGTTGCTCTCACAGCAAAGAATTTCTTTTGATATTCAAGTGGAACTTCCCTTGAAGCCACTTAGGCCCATTGCTTGTTCTCCTATCATAGTGCATCCTCATGAGGAGATGCAATTTCTCCGTAACTATCTTTTAAGTATTGGAAGGCAGTGATTTGATTTCCTCACCCTAAGCCTTCCCTGCTCAAGGCTGAGCAAGCATAGTTCATTTAGTTGCAATGTTTTCCAGCTGGTCCCATCTAGGCCATCTCCAGGCCTTTCTTGAACTGGGGAGAAAAAAAAAATGGTCATTGTGTTCCAGATGTGGCCTGACAGGTGCTGAGCAGAGTAAGAAAATCATATCTCTTCATCTACCAGCAATAGTCTTACCAATTCAACCCAGGATGATGTTTGCCTTCACTGCTGCCAGGATACATGTCTGGTTCATGTTCAGTTTACTGTCTGCCAAGACACTCTGTGCCTTTTCAGTAGAACAACTATCCAGCCAGCCAATGCCAAGCTGGTGCTACTGCTTGGGATTATTCCATTACAGGTTCAGGAGCTGGCATTTATCTCTGCTAAACCTCATGAGATCTCTCTGTATTGTGGCTTTTCCTTCAAGAACGTCCATCTACCTCCTCTCCCAGTTTAGGCTTATCCTCAAATTTGGTGACAGTACATTGAGTCTTACCTGCCAGATAATCTATGAAGCTGAATTGCATTGCATCCAGAATAAATTAATTTGTGCCTATCTGCCAGCATAACTTTGAGCACATAACCACCACCCTCTGTGCTCAACAGTTTACTGAGTTTCTCAACCATTTTGTGTTTCTTCTGTCCAGTCCATATCTTAATGGCTTGTTAAAAAGGATTTTGTCCCTCAAAATGGCTTTTGTGTATGGATACCAGTCCAAATTAGTTACACAGGACAAATTCTGGCCTGAAGATGACAGTGGTTTATGGTGATGTTTAGTCATGACCTAAATTGTAGAGATGCTCTTGGTGATGTTGGAATAATCCTGTCTGTGGATCTAAGTGAAGAGCAGGTCTGTGTAGCATGGGCTATCATTAGTATTATTCTGGCAAGTTTTATTTAACAGGGTTCGGTCTTGGATCTAGTATGCATTCAGCAGTCTCTGCCTCTCTGCCAGTGCCTGCAAGCTAGGTCTGTCCAAGAAGGAGTGAGATTGGTTTCACAGGACTGTTGTGATATTGAATGTTGACGTATGGTACCATGGTGGTGGTCATTAGATGTAGTTGTCACCTCTTGAGAAGTAGCTAGACTTCTTTTAGAGGTCAATTATTAGCTGAAAGGTCTGTGTAAAGTTTGTAAATGACCTAGTTTGGGACTAACTTTTATATCAAGAATTCTATATATCAATATTTATTTAGTCAGTGCAGTTGTCAGCATGATTACACCAGCTGAACAGCAACATACGCTATCAGATATGTTTCTTCTGATGCCTAAAGATTTAAGAGTAATTTCCATGTTGCAAAACAAGCTATGCATCTTTAGCCCAGACTTCCCAGCTTTGAAATATCAGGAGTTATGCAGTGATACCACAATACTTGCATTGGAACCTGCTATTTCTACATTTCAATAACCACTACATTGACTAAGACTAGGAAATATGTGCTCTCCATTGCCAAAGGATAGGGTTTTCTACTTCGGCTCAACATGAGCATGTCCTTCATATATCAGCTGATGGTGGCTCACAGTCTGGCTTCTGGGAAGAGCAAGAGGAGAATAGCAAGGGCTGAATGGAAAATTACAGAAAGACCAGGGAGGTTCAGGCGAGGCCTCTGAATGGTGTTACCCTCCTAGGCAGTGCTTTGCCAATGCACAGCTGCACATGCGTGTTCTTCTTCCACACCTATGGATTCAAATTTTAAGGTGTAATTGTAATTAGGATTGTAATTGTAACGTGATTGACATGACATTGCTTAACACTTATTAATATTCACAGAGGAGGTAGCTATGTGCTGGGTTAGGCTTCTTACATCTTTACTAATGAAGCATATCCTCAAGCCTTCCCACTAGGAGGGTGGAAACCTGGCATCCACCCAGGCTCTGGTAATACAAACCCTAAGTTATTTCAAGAGGGTAAGAAGGAAAGCATCTTTTTATGGTCCCTTTTTCTGGTCTTTTTTTCCACGAGAATTATCCATTTCTGGTCTGGCTGGAAAGAGTCAATAGAAAATAAGGTACCACTGCAACATGCCATTGCTGCACCCCTGGTCAGTATTACTTGTGTATACTTTAATAGTCAGCTAAGTTTAAATAAATATGCAGAACTCCTGGTTTTGGCCAAGCAGAAAGTGACAACTGTTTGTGCTGGTGTTTCCCTTGTGCTGTGGGCTGCCTGCTGGCGTTGCAGAGGTGGAACTGTTTGGGATGTCATTTGCTTGAAACACTTTATCATGGCTCCCCACTGGCCCTCCCTGTGTCTGGCAGCTTACAGGTTTTCAGTGAAAGGCCCTGTTCACACATGCAGCAACTCAAATTATCTTTAAATAAACTAGTATGTATGGAGAGTAATTCATGAGCACTTCCAGCAAGATGATAAATGGCAGGCAGGGCCAGCACGTACAAGATGGCCCCTCAGGGATGTGTCTCTATCAAGTTGTGCAAAGATACTGTAGAAGGGTTTGGAAACATGACCTTATCATAAGAGCTGTGTCTTTTGGAGTCTTAGAGACAGAACTGTAGGTGAGACATACAATGTTTGATCTGTCACCTCTTGTCTAATATTGTATCTCTAGAACTTGACAGGTACTTCAGATTTTACCCCCAGTTCCTCCCTGTGTGACTGCCAGTATGCTTCCAGACAAAAAATAGTCATCTTTAGTCCTTAAAAGACACCTTAGACAGTCAGTTCTGATAAATAATAAAAATAAACTCTGAGAATTTATGTATTGTCCTTCTATTTTACAGCCCTTGCTGACATGATTCTTGAACTACAGTTGAGCTTTGGCTTAACAGAAGCCATTCTTCTGCAGTGACAAAAGAGGAAAATCCCACAAATACAAGAACCATAGGAGGTTGTGTCTAGGTTTATCCCAGCAGGCTAAACAAGGACAAGGCATAGTCCTGAGTACTGGTGTATACCTGGCCACACTGTAAGCTTTTAGCACCACTCCAGCCCATTCCAGCTAGCACTTCTCCAGACAACGCCTGGACACTGTCTGGGGACTCGCACTGGCCGAGGGCCACCCCCAGTAGTCATTTGGCTGTAGGCATCTCGTTCTGGGAAGGTGAAAGGGCTTAGCTGTCTGCATATGAGCTGCTGGGCAGTTGGCTCCAGTGCCAAGGAACAGTCCCTGGCTTGTTTTATTTACATGTATGGACATGGTGAAGGCTTTGGGATATAGAAGCCTCAGTGGTGAGGTAGAACATATTTGAATTTTGCAGTTCTGGGTGGAATTTTGAAATATCTATTTCTGTTGAACTTTCACGTACTGCTTTCAGAATATCTGTTTTTGCTCCCATATGGCAAGGAAGGGAAGAAATCCTTCATCTTCAAATAGTAGACAAAAATCATATGAAAGAAATGTGAAATGACTGGGGAGAAGTTTTCTTCTGTATACAGAGAAACTATAGGAGATTCATAGATAGGTGCTGATACAATTAAAAAACATGCTGTATCTCCCTATTTGTGAGAAAAGGGAGAAGGTCAAAGAAGGAAAGACAGATCAAAAACATGGAAATATCAAACAGAAATAGTACACAATCTGATGCCTTGCATCCTCTCACATCTCATCCTTTGACTATGTTCACCAAGGCGGGTGAAGGGGATCAATAGATGGAGGAGGCTATAAAGGTCTTGTCATGTTTCCAAGATATGAAATCAGTTGACAAAATATGTGCAGCCACAGAGCAACCTGAGAGCCTCTCTCCTCAGGCTGGGAGGTCTTGAGTCCTGCCAAAGGCTTCTGGCCCCTTCTCCCAGCCTGATGCTTTGAAAGAATATCATTTGGCTCCATGACACTGTGGGTCTGTTGACTTGTGCTTGTATGTTTGTGCTTGGATGTGTGCATAACTCAAAAGCAGGTCTGAGGTTAAGTAAAGCTCCTTGCTTGGTGGTGAACCTTGATCAATATGTCACAGAACATGACAACTTCCATAATGTTTTTTAAAAATGCATATGGGATTAACTGCCAGCTTCCAGGGGAGGGATATGCAGTAACCACTTGAAATATCTAACTTCTGGGCTCTACCCCCATCTCCACAGCAGTTTTGAACAAATTGTTTGATTTATCTGTGCCAGCCAGTTGATCTGTAATACCATATTATTTATCTGACATCTTTGAGTGTTGTGTGGCTTATTGAAGGGCTTTTCATGTTGAAGACTTAATGTAGGCTTTAGTGATTTTTTTTTTAAATTCAAATTGGAAGAGAGTGTCTTTTCTTCTTTCTCTTGGTTGGGCACACAACCTAACTCAGCACAGGTAAGTATAGAGGTGAGAGTGATAGAAAGATGGGATGTTGCATATGTTGTCTTCAAGGATATAAGAAAGTTTTGTCCTGTATGCATTAGTTGTAGCATGCTCGTATGTTCCTCCAAGACAGTGGTTTTGCTTTTTTTGAAAGGCCTGTGCAAGCATGAAATACTGGATACAAAAAGGCAGCTGAGAGCAATTCTGCAGTCACTATGTGTTTTTATTTCAGGAGTGATGTGACTGCTGGAGTCAGTAATAATACCCAGAGTGGGCTTGCCTCTCATATGTGCTCATAAGTGTTGGGGTATTTGTGTTGAAAGAGGAATTTGATGCGTATCAAAATGTTTGATTAGGTAGGCAGGAACCCAAAATGATGCCATGTCCTGCTTCCTTCTAAGGACACCTCCCAATATCTTAGTCATTTGCCAGCAATATCATTTGCTACGTCCCTTTCAGTTACACGTCTTGAAAGAGTTTAGAGTTGAGGAAAAAATTGGTTCTCCTGTCCACACTGGACTTCAGTGCAGATAAGAGTAAGAATCAGGTAAAAGGCTTATGAAAACAACTATTTTTAGCTCAGCCCAGATAGGACAACAGCTTCATTGTTCCACTCTGATATTCAATCAGTGTGACTCATCTTTAGAGGACTTTCTGGCCTATTTTCTTTAAAAATGTGCTCTATCCAGAGAACTGACTTGGGCTTACTAAAACTGGAAACACTGCAAAAGAACAGCTTGCTCATTTGTTGGGTGTTGATTGACCTTTTCTGCACCACCTCAGCTCAAAGGGTGGAATATGTGCTGTCTTATGCAGCAAGGTGTTTTTGACCAAAAGAGTGTTTTTATGGACTTTTTTCTTTTCTTTCTGGAGGAAGGGGATTGTAGAGAACAGCTTTCAAGGCTCCTATGGAGAGTGAGGTCAAGCATCCTCAGAGACTGAGTAGCCTTCAGAATGGTAAGAGTTGGCAAGACGTGAAGAAGCTGCTCTGAACCTCACCCTGACCTAATCTCTAGTTTCAGAAGATTTTTCAGGTATTTGGGACTGAGGACTTATCAGTATGAGGACTGCTGTCAAGCTTTGAGGGTGCTGTGACTAATATATGTTCTGCTGGAACACTCAGCAGAGAGCCTGCAGACATTTCCTCCTAGATTCCCCCCATTATCTAGTATTCAGGAATGCCACTTTTTCCCAAACTGGAGAAAAATGAAAAATACTTTCTTCATTCACTCAAATACCAGAAAGAAACATATGATTGAGAGCAAGGGTTAGGGAGAACTCAGACCTGTCCTCCTAGTGAGAACAGTCCCTTCCATTTCACTTGCGTATTTTCCCTGAAGATACAATCTTAGGCTACAGTTGGACAAGATAAACACTTACTTAGTGTAAAGCTATGAATAATCTCTCTCTCAAGGGCTTTAAGTGCTAGGTTGAGTTAGGACTTTAGAAAGGTAGGTAAAAGCTGCCTTTGCAAGAGGAGCTTTCATGCATGGAATCTGGAAGTGCTCTGGTGACATCAGTGACCTGCTTTGTTAGCTGTGTGTGAAGTCTGACTCTGCTGAAACCAGTGGCAAAACTGCCATTGATTTCAAGAGTTCTGAATTTCATCCCCAGTATGTTTATTTATATTACTTGTTTTCTCATTGTGTTTCCTATTTTATAGGAATATATTGATATGATTGAGACACTCTTACCATTATGGCAAGGGTTGGACAGATACCACTGTGGGAAGACACCTTTAGAGTTTTACCTGGCACTTAGAAAAGCTCTTCATTTTTTTCTTACCTGCCTTGCTTCAGCTTTCCAGGTTAAACTTGTGCATGAATGACAAGTCTTACAGTTTTGAGTGTTCTGTGTTTTTTATCACTGTTTAGATACTGAACTTGCAAAATATTCCTCTAAGCAGGACAATTTGTTCTCAACTGGATCTTAATGAAACCAGTCCTCCCCTTTCCTGGGAAAGTATGCGCCTCTGGTGAGAGAAGCCCACCTTTCACAAACCACAGCTAAAACCTTTATTATTCAGTGAAAGACAAAGCACACAGCCACTTGCAAATGTCAGTTTTTCTTAGCATGGAGTAAATATCCATTTTGTAAATGTGGAACACAGAGATGCTTTGATGTGGGTCTTGAACCCACATGAGCTATAGGGATAACTCATCTTTAATTTATAGTTAGATGCAATTGAGCCATTCCAGGAAAAGTCATTTTGTGGGTTTGGGGCTAGGGAAGAATAAGGATAAAAGCCTTCTACCCTGAACAGAAACAGTTACAACATGCACTACAGACTTACATTCCCTAAAAGAAAACTTGGTGTAAAGCTCTTGAAATGTTTTTCAGGATGAAAATCACTGAAAGGTTGATGGTAGCACTCTTTTAGGTATCACATATTCTTTCTCTGGGAAAAACCCAGTTGGTGGCTAGTCACAAGTGATGTTTCCCAGAGTTCAGTAGTGAGGCCAATTCTGTTCAATACCTTTACCAGTGGAGGTGGGGATCGAGTACACCTTAAGTTTGCAGATGACGCCAAGTTGGGTGGGAGTGTTGATATGCTTGAGGATAGAAAGGCTCTACAGAGGATTGTGGACAGGCTGGATCAGTGGGCTGAGACCAGTGATACAAGGTTCAACAGGGCCAAGTGCTGGGTCCTACGCTTTGGTCGCAGTAACCCCATGCAGCATTATGGGCTTGAGAAAGAGTGGTTGGATTGCTGCCTGGCAGAAAAAGACCTGGGGATGTTGGCTGACAGCCAGCTGAATATGAACCGGCAGTGTGCTCAGGTGGGCAAGAAGGCCAACAGCATCCTGACTTGTATCAAAAATAGTGTGGCCAGCAGGACTAGGGAAGTGATCATGCCCCTGTACTCACCACTGGTGAGACTGTACCTTGAATACTGTGTTCAGCTTTTGGGCCACTTACTACAAGAAAGACGTTGAGGTGCTGGACCATGTCCAAAGAAGTGTATCAAAGCTGGTGAAGGGTCTAGAGCACAAGACTTACAAGGAGTGGCTGAAGGACGTGGGGTTGTTTAACCTGAAGAAAAGGAAGCTTGGGGGGCAGCTTACCACTCTCTACAACTATCTGAGAGGAGATGGTAGCGAGGTAAGGGTTAGTCTGTTCTCCCAAATAATAAGCAAAAGGATGAGAGGAAATGGCCTTAAGTTGTGCCAGGGGAGGTTTAGATTGGATATTAGGAAAAATTTCTTCCTTGAAAGGTTTGTCAGGCACTGAAACAGGCTACCCAGGGAAGCAGTGAAGTCACTGCCCCTGGAGGTATTAAAAAAAATATGTAGATGTGGTGCTTAGGGACATGGTTTAGTGGTGGACTTGGGGTTTACAGTTGGACTTGATGATCTTAAAGGTTTTATCCAACCAAAATGATTCTGTGATTTTACAATTCCAAGTTATAACCACATGTTTCAATCTGATTATGAGACCTGCTGCAGGAAATTCTCTGATCAATCTTGTGTCCAGGGTTGTCTTAGTTGATTGTAATGGCATTTCTGGTCTGAAAGTTCTTCAATCATTAGAGCCCAATGGAAAGCTTATGGTAGTGTGGCATGTTTATAGAAGAACTTATGGTCTTTTAGGAGTCAAAAGCATTTTATAAACACTAACTGATTTGTGCTTCGCTTCCAGATAAATGCAACCACCATCAAGGAAGAGGTCTGTCTTGTTTTTAACAGGGGATCGCAATAGGGAAGATATAGATAGACAGCATGGAATTATAAAAAAAATGGAATTTTATCAGAACTTCGTGTTCACTCTTGTAAAGGGGCCTGTGCAAGTTGGGCTGTAGAGCACCAGCAAATGTCACCTTTGGATTGTGTTAGAGTTATTGCTTCTGTATCAACAGTGAGAATATGTTGCTGGATTATCATTACCTTGGCCTGGAATATCTCAATACCCTTTGATCAGTGTTTAGGTGAGAGAAATTTCATTGTACCTTTTGTTTGATACTGCAGGTAAGAGTGTACTGCAAATACAGCTGCGTGTCTGGCAGCACACTGCCTGTGTGGCCTGCCTCTTGTTCACACCAGCTGGCTGGTCTACTTGCTGAAGGCTGTTACCTCAAACAGCAGAGTTGTTCTGCATTGTGGTATATTCAGCCTTTACTGATGCTCACCACAGCTTCTCCTGGAAGGAAAATGGATACTTGCCTAGTCTGTCAGAAACTGGCCTGTCCTAAATCATAGGAACAAAGAAAAGCTTGTAAGGAGGCTGCTGCCCTATCTTTATCAGCCAGCCTTTCCTTATTTCCATCGCGTGCAGCCTTTCCTTATATCTCTGACACATGGGAAATATTCAAATTGCGCTCCTCATCTTTTTCTTCAGACCAAGTGACTTTGGGTCTGATCCAAACCCCATTCAGTTTAAGAGGAGTCTTTCTAATGCTGTTGGCTGGCTTTGGATCGTCTCCCTCACTTGCATCCCTCTGGGAAATCACAAGGCACACATTTAACTTATTCTTAGAAAGCTGATCTCAGGAAGGCAGAAATCAAATAACGTCAGTGTAGCACCTGAATGCTCTACTTGAAATAGATCTGTCAGAGGCTTGCTCATCCCAAAGAAAGAAGTAACAAAGGAAGGATTTTATCCAGCATATGATTCCTAATAGACGCCCTATCCCTGGAAACCCTCAAGGTCAGGTTGGATGGGGCTCTGTGCAACTTGATCTAGTTAAAATACCCTTGCTTACTGCAGAGGGGGTTGGACTATATGACCTTTAAAGGTCCCTTCCAACCCAAAACACTGTATGATTCTGTGATTGTGTGATTTTCTATGAAATATAACTCATTAGAAGAACATAGAAAACAAAGCAATTTTTTAATGCAGCTTGCTTCCTCTGCCCCACGGACCAGCTTCTTACACCTCTACTTTAACCATCCTTGTAATAAAAGACCTGTGAAACTAGTCAGCTTTCACCATTTAATACATGCCAACATGGCAAAATGGGCTGAAACTGAATCAGAACTAGCAAGTATCTGAGGAAACTAAAGAAGTGGGCTTCAAATTTTACCCCAGAACAATCGGTTAATGATTTTTTTAATTAATACCCTTATTACTTCTATGGAAATAGAAGTTTTCCTTATTTCTGGACTATTGATTGGAAGTCTAAACTAAAAGAGCAGCTGATCTTTAGAGATTCCAAATGGACAAAAGAGCACAAGGACAGAGGGTCCNACGCAGAGGGTGGTTGTGCACTGGAATAGGCTGCCCAGGGAGGTGGTGGAGTCACTGTCCCTGGAGGTGTTTAAGAGAAGATTGGATGTGGCACTGGGTGGCATGGTTTAGATGTTGTGGTGTTATTGGGTCATAGGCTGGACTTGATGATCGTGGGGGTCTTTTCCAGCCTTACTGATTCTGTGATTCTGTGATGCTTCATGGAGGAACAGGGAGGTATGGGGGGAGTGTGGAGGGACTGAGGAGCAAGCTCCTCCTCTGTGTCATGTTTTATGTATGATTGCATGTGCCACTGTGCCCTAACTTTAGAGAAAAGCATCACTAACACAACTACCTATGAGGACAGCTTGTGAGATCTAAAACTGAGTTGTTCTCCATCCAAGCTATGCCTCTGAGCATCAGATGAATCATGCAGGAAGAGTAGTTCTTATGGGGCTTCTCAAGAGCTCTGAGCATTCAGGAGCCTCCACTGGAAGAGGGAATGTGGGAAAGCTGCAAACTCAGCTTCTGCTTGGGCTGAAAAATTTTAGTAAGTGCAACTCTATGAGGTGCATGGCAGGTTTAAAGAGTAGCAGGTAGTATGATAGGGAGTGTGGTTGTGTGTTGTTTCCCTCCTTTCCCTAAAGAAAGGATTTAATGTCTTTAATATAGTACTTGCTAGAAAGAATATTGCTTGTGCTGGAGAAAATCTCAGCTGTCCTTCTAGGCAGCTGGGCTGGGACTGGTACTGGTTTTACTTCAGTAGGGGCCTTTGGAGACTAAACCTGACCCCTTCAGGGTTTGGCAGAGGGGTTACATGTTACCTGTGTCTAGCTCTCAAAGGTCCTGACTGGAACCTCCAGATGCTACTGAAATAAGAACAAGTGCTTCTTTTCATCTCCTTGTACTGAGCAGAATGTTAGCTTTTGGAGATGGCTTCTGTGTCTACCTGGAGAGCACTGGAGGAGGGTGATGAAGAATCTGTAACAAAGCTGTGGGTGCTACTATCCTTTTCCATAGAAAACTTGAAATCTAATGAAAATGTTTATTTATTGTTTTACCTTGGCTCACTCCCTTAGTTCTTTTTATATTGCAGCTAAAATAATGTTGAATGTGGTCAACTTTGCGCACACTAAGGATGCTATAGAAATGGCCACTGTAAAAACCTTTAAATAGTTCAGTCAGTCTCCTAAAAAAGAGGAAACTGTCTGTTGTCTAACCAGTATTTTCCTATCATGAAATAGGACTGGGGGATTTTAGAGAATGACAAATGGACTATGAGTCAGTGGGGCAACATTGTGCTAAAGGAATCTGCTCTACTGGGCTGCAGGCAGTGTGGGGTATATTTAAAAAGGAAATGAAAAAGTACCCAGACACTCAATTTTCTGCTTCTTCAGCAGTGGCTGGACCATGGGGTTCAGTTTGGGGTGTCCTGAAGAGGGGAAGGGGCAGTCTGAAGAGGAGACCACAGGAGCTGTGGAAAATGAGAATCAGTATTTTTGCAGAGGAGGGGCACTGGCCCAACAGGAAAAGAAGTAAACAAGGATGGCTCATGACAGTTACACACAGAAATACTCAGACTCTGCAGCAAGGCACCTGATTGTCTGTCAGAGGTGTCCTGTCTCCAGGAACCAGCTCTGTATGGGATTAGAAGTGCAAAAATACATTGAGTACACAAGACCATATCAATCAAGAAAACAGAGACCCAGCTGCTTGGTTCTGTTTGTTACTACCAATTCCTACATAGCTATTCTGGGTGGTTTAAGCCCAAAAACCTTGGAGAAAAGTTGATCTGGAAGGTGCATTTTTCTTGTCTTGACTGGCAAACAATTCATCTGACAAGAAGCCTGTGCTAGTGCTGAAAGCTCACAGAAGTATTTCAGAAGTGTCTTAATTCATGGCTCATATCTTAGTGCCTCAGCAGAATTGGTTGCTCTACAGTAAATCAGCATTTGAGCTCAGCTGCCTCTGCCCTTTTCTAACAATAAAGACAAGGGTCAGTTCTTCTCATTAGTCAATAAAAGCTGAATTTAAAAATAACGTGCTGATGTTGCTGCACGGAAGTGTTTAAGTTGGATTAAATATGAGCAAAAAATAAATCGGGGAAGAGCAAGCTACAAAGGGAATTGCAGATTCACTTTCCAGTCTGGAAGATTTTTAGGGCAGGAACTGTCAATTATTTTGTTTGTACAACAATCTCAACTTAAATGGGGCCTCTAGCTGCTTCCACAACTTTAATTATTGATGATGTTAGGATTCACAAAAGACATGTGTCTAGCTTTAAGCACAGGGGTAATAAAACTGATGTCTAGAGGAGTACTTCAGCTGAAAGTTAAATATGTGCTTATTTTCCTTGGGCTTTGTATGGCTGCTTTAGGTGCTTCTGTACCTGATATGAACTTGAAATAATGAAGCTGGCAGTGCTATGAGAGAGGATACAGGTCTGAATAGAAATACTTGAAAATTCCACATAATTCTCATGACCTCTTGGAGAAACATGGCCCTGTTGACTTCACAGGAAACCACTTGAAATAGATAGTCCTTATCCAAAGTGACAGCAGGTACACGATCCTAATAAAAGAAACATGGACCCGTTGCACATCATCCTGTCATTGCGTTACCTTGCCTGACAAATAAAGGTGGCACACTGTGATCTGAATTGATCTGAGGTGACACAGTGCCCAACAAGGCATCCCGGTGGATGGTAAGGGAATCAGGAGGTGTGGAGTGCAGGAAGGGAGAGGGCTGCACCCGGGGCTGTGGCTCAGTGCTCACTGGTCGCGTTGTGTTGGGTGACCTGTGTCTGCACTCCTGGCGGCAGATGGGCGTTTGTGAGGTGCCAGACTGAGCCTTGACTAAGCAGGAATAACAAATAAAAAAACCAACAACCCCCCCCACAAAAAACCCCACAAAGCAAATCAAAACCAAACCAAAACAAAAAGTTAATAGTCCTCAGGCACTGAGGTCTTTTTGCTGTTTGGCATCCCAATCTTCAAACGACCTGGGCTACATCAGATTGTAGGCTTTTACAGATTTGCCAGACCTTGCCTTTTGGAAAAAGCTGTGCTTTGTTTTGGCTCGGTGGACACTCCTTTACAGCTATCTCCCCCTCTCTCACAGGGCGGGAGTTTGCAATGTATTATACATGATGTTATTTAAACTTCTATGTTGATCATGGTTTCTATGGGGCTTTTTTTTGTTATTTGTTTTTAGTGTATCATCTACCTTTGGGAGTGAGACACTGCTGGCTCAGCTGTCCTGCCTGCTCAGGTGAGAGGGCAGAGAGAACTAAGAGAGAGAAGCCCTTAGCCCTGCAGATACAATGCCATGGTGATCAGCAAAACCTACCTGATTATGTCTGACTGTTTGTCCTGCTTGAGGCCTCTGGGCTGTCTGGATACTTCAAGTTCTTTCCTCTGTTCTCGCTTTCACACACTTGGTCTTTCCTGAGCAATAAGTTGCAGGCAGCCTTCAAGGTGCAGTGCCTGTGCTTCCAGCTAGAGGAATGCTCTTAGAAGGAAGAGTGCATCAAAAGCATCCAGGTGATAGAAAGAAGCTCTGGATTTTTCCTTTCCTTTGTGCTTTCTGAGGAAAGGGAGACAGACAAGCTGTGTAAAGCCTCTGGTTCAGCTCTTTATCTGCCCACTTGAAGTACAGAGCTGCGGGGCAAGTTTCCATTTCTTGCAATGGAGTTGTCACCATGTGGCTCTTTTTTTCAGGAATAAGTGGATGCCAAAAGCCTCTGTGGAGATGCATAGGAGGAGCCCATGAGAGATCTGCCTCTGATGAGGCTCCTGCACTCAGAGACCAGAGAGGTGGGCTCTTGAGCTCCGCAGGCAATGGTCTACTCACAGCAGTGCCTCTTGTCTCCCCTTAACAGGAGACAAGGTCTCTATAAAAAGTGAGATCGTACCTCGGGGAGAGGAAACATCTCCCAGCTTTGCGAGTGTTCAGAAGGAGATTTGAATCTGCAGAAAGACTGGCAGTCTCAGAGCATCCCATTTGCAAGGCAGCAGCTCCTGCTCTTCAGGCCTGGAAGAGGATCCTTGGGCGAGCCTGGTGGATCTCATCGTGAACTGTGCTCATTTAGAAGACCCTGCTGAGCACAGCTAGGTCAGAGACCACCCATAGTTTGAGGCTCGCAAGACTTTGAGTGTTGTTACCTGAAGAGATTTCCTTTCTCCCAGTTCCTTGCTGCTTCCTCAAAGCCTTTCTATTCTGGAGGAGTTTCTTTCTGAGGGTAAATGTACATTCGTCCTCCATGGAGCCACCATCGGAGCTGGGCTCACAAGTCACTATGCTATGGGCAGAGCAAAACTGATAATCAAATAGAAACCGAAAGAAGAAAAAACAGAGGGAGTGATGCAGATCAGGAAGCCTTAGATGATTGAGTGACACTTTTGCCTCTCTGCTGAATTGTGTGTGTGATTTGGTTGTGCTGAATCAAGTCCACCTAGGATAGAGACACTATCACGTAAGGTAAAGAGATGCCCTTTAACCAAGGAAGACATAGAACCTGTGCTGATCTGTGTGCTTCTCAAAAAGCTGTTGGAGACCTCAGGGACATGCTTGCAAAAGGCAGTCCTGCTACCTCTTCATGGCTTCTCCATCCCCAAGCTCCATCTGCTGAAGTCACACTGTGGAGATTGTCTCCCAAATACAGAAAACCTCCATGTTCTGGTGTGCTGAGCGGCCACGGCTCTGCATGTCCAGGCACTGTGTGAAATCTGCCAGGTT
Source organism: Bucco capensis (assembly GCA_013396975.1). Taxonomy (NCBI): domain Eukaryota; kingdom Metazoa; phylum Chordata; class Aves; order Piciformes; family Bucconidae; genus Bucco; species Bucco capensis. The sequence goes on along the minus strand of VWZO01016890.1, from coordinate 251,529 downwards.
TCAACCCTGGAAATCAGGTTTGGTTCATCGGTCTTAGAAAATCTTTTGGCAAATCACTGGTTGAGCAACTTCTTGGCTTCACCAAGCTGACTCTTGAATTTACACAAGCTGATTAATTTAAACCCAAGAAATCTGAGGTTAAGACTACAGGATTTAATCCTGTTGTGCGGGGAACTGTTTCTTGCTTCCCTACAACAAATCTGGTGTCCAACCCTCCCTTTATGATGCTGCTGTGGCCCAGGCAAGGGTTAACATCTCAAAGTCAGCCGCTCCACTGCCCACCCTGCAACAGGCTTAGCTTGCCCTTCCATTGTTTGGACTAAACCTTCCTAGATTTACTTACTTCCTTTTGATGTCTGGCAATGTTTGTTTATTAGCGCCAGTGGCCTGTGTTAACTCTGAGTAAGTCTTTGACTAAATCCCATTCTCTGCCTTTCCTCCTCCCTTCACGGACTTGTGAGCTGATAAACTTCAGTGCTGGCTTTCAAACCCAGTGAGGTTAAACATGAACTTCTTTTACACCTGCCTGCTTTCCCAGCTAATGGACTCTGGTGGCTGTGGAGAGAGGAGTCCTTTTATGGCAAAGAGGAGGCTGCAAAGGTTGATTTTGTTTCTGGTTCATATGTTCCAGAAGTGGGTTTTTAACTCTTGGAGAGGAAAGGATTATTTTAGTGAATTCCCTACTGTTCTGAGGTCATCTGCTTAACCACAGCAGAGAAATAACAACAGGACGGGTATTATCCAGTAAGACACACAATGGTATGTATAGTCCACCAAGCACTATTTTATTATTCCCTTAATAAAGGGAAGTACCATCTGGGGACTTAAATACCATTTGGGGACTCAGAGTTTAGTCAGCTTCAATTTACAGTATGAATCAAAAGAAAGAAGATGAGAGCTGTTTGGGAAATGATAAGTACTTCCTATGGAAACATTTGCAACAGTTCTGTTTTTCCTTTAATCATGGGAAAGTTCCATTAAAAATACAAAGCCTGCAAAGAAAAAATATCCCCATGTTTTTTTCACATTTTTAGTATTTTAAATTTTTTTTTACTATGGGTCTGTCTCAGGGGAGGAGGCATTGAAAAGTCCCCTGTAACTATTTGTGCCTTTTTGTTTTAAGACACAAAAAATTCCTGCCTAGTTTTTGCTCATGTTATTTTATTACAGAGGTAAGTCCTACTCTCAGATTCTATACAGGTTATTTGCTCTATGTTAATATGATTATAAAAAAGGCTTCATGATAATAATTTTAAAGTAAAGAATCTTTGGATTTTTATGACTATTATTTTATCTTCTATAATGCTCTTCATCAGCAATGATTAATTCTTGAGTCATCAGTATCAAAGAGTCCTAAAACATATTGTGGTTACTTAAATATTCTTTTTATAGGTTTTGCAAATCCACTAGTTTTTAAAACTGTATTCCAAGGGTATATCGACATTCCATCTGGGGCAGTAATTCTGTGGTGGCAGTCTGCATTTTTCTATGCAGTAAAAGGGTCTTTGCCAAAAACAACTCACATTCAAACTGGTGGTGATTGACAGGTGGCAAAGAGGAAGGATTCTAGAATATGAACTGCAGAATGAATCCAGATTGCACTGAAAGGTTTGAAAAGACCAAGGAAAGTCTGTGGTCATCCAGAACTGTATTCACCATGACTGTCAGTAAAAACAGTTCTCATTTTTCTCTCCACTCTGGTATATTTTCTTCATATGTTTTGTTGAACTATAGCATTTTGGGGAAAGGCTTTTACCTCACTTTGACAATGATTCTTTGGACAGTGCCCTTTAATCTCTTTTGATGCAGAACTGAAAAGACCTCTGCTGAAGGTTTCTGGGATAGTTTTAAGAAATTGTCAACCAGTCCCTCTCCAACCCCAGCAGAGTTGTGCAGGGGAGTAGATGCCTGCCTTTCTGCCCCTCCATTTCATAACCCATATTCCCTTCTCCATCCCAATCCCTCAGCAGCTTCTTTGCCAGTGCCCCGTTCCACCTTGGAGCAGGAGATGCACCTTGTGGTTCTGCCAGAAAAGGTCACTATCAGAGGAACCACTGGGATGTTAATGCTCCTGACTTCCACCCATCTCCATAAGCAACTGGGACCTGGTCACCAAGCCTGCAAACCAGGCTTCTCAGGACATTTAGGCACTGAGAAGGTGAGCAAGACTGCTGTTTAACTTTAAAGCTCAAAGCCTGACACTGTCTGCCTGTAAGCAGATATTTCTCTCTATTTAGAAGCAAGGTTTCCAGAGGGCTCTGCTTTACACGCTCATGGCTTTCCGCAGTCAGCACAGAAATAGTCTGCAGAAGCCTAGAAACAGCTCACTACTTACTGCAAGCCTGGGGCCACTGTTTTCCAATAGGTCAATATTTCTTAGATTGTTATGATAGCCAGTGACAAAAACCCTGTTTACATGGAAAACACTGTTATGGAGCTAATGTAGTTGCAAATCCCAAGTGCATTTCAGTGCAAATCTGCATATAGACACAGTTCTTTGTGAATGAACACCCTATTTCCATAGCAGGCTTCAGAATAGGCCCAGCTTTGCCTTGTCTTTGAGTTGTGAGTCACAGGTTTTTGGTTCTCATTTTTGCATGGACAAACCTCAGGCTCTTGTATGTTGCAAATATCTTCCTTTAAACATTTGTTTTCTTTTTGTGGTGCCGGACTGCTTGTGCCCTTTGCCTGAGCAGTCAGCCAGTTCCCTTTGAAGATGTTTACCAATTAAATCAGAACAAAGATGGAATGAATGTTAAGCACCTTCAAACACTTGTTGCATGCTTCAGTCCCATGATTGTACTTCACAAGCTACCATAAAATCTATACATTTTGGAATACACCTCACAATTCTATTCAGAGATTGTCTTTTTTAAACAAGTTAAGAAAAAAGAAATGAATTCACACATTTCTGGCTTGCTTCATAGTCTGTTTTTCACATCTGCAACTTTTACAGTAAAAAAGGTGCAGTCTGTTGAACCTGGCGGAGCACTGAGACTGGGAATGGTGGATCCCAGCTTCAGCTGTGGCTTTAGGAAACTTACTGGCTCTGCTCCTTTTCCTTATCTGCCAAGCATCAGCTAGTACCTGGAGGCACAAGTGCAAACCAAAACCCCAGCTACAAACACTGCCAGCTTCAGGAGTATCCAAGTTCTGAATAACCCTTATTTTTAGGATCTGGGGTAAAGTTGCTTTCTCACTTGTTTGGGTGTGACACACTCGTGCTGATCTCAATAGCTGGAGATCTTTTTAATTAAAGAACAATGATAAAAAACCACATAAAATAGGTTGCATCAAAGCAGCATCATACTACAAATGCTAATTATTATAATTATAAAAGATTGCTCACGTTTATTTTCTAGGTGGGAAGGCACATCAACTCACTGGGTGTCAACGTGTGGCTTCTTCAGCAAAATTTTACGGAGTCATGTCTTCTCTAGGAGTTATTGTCCTTTGCAATCTGCATAGCTATGGCCAGTCTCTCACCTAATGCAAACATCTCACTCATTGCATGAAAATTGACATGAAGGACATTTATTTTACAAAGTTCCAGTCTTAGCTAACAACACAGACTTTCTTTGGTCTGCTGTCTCAAGGACATTTCATCCTTCCCTCTTCTAGACTGACAAATGCTACTTGGTCTGGGGAGGTAATGGAAGTTCTAGTAACTTTCTGGAAGAGCATATCTGGAGCCATAGCAGGTAATATTTGCTTGCTATGGGTAAATTTGTCAGAAAACTGGGAAGACATACAGCCCTAGGAGCATTGCTCTGGTGTAATGGCCATGGTGGAGAGAAGGACCCGTGATGAGCTGGAAATTGTCAGGAGACATAGGGAAGCACAAGCTTCTCAGGGCACAGGAAGACCCACTTGGGTTGACTGCTCTTTCAAAGTCTGTGACCAACATTTGTTTCACACTGAAAAATTATGTTAATCTATACCTTTTGTGAGCTAATGAGCAGTCCCAACACACCCTAAAAAGTCAAGTCTTCATCTCTATATAAACAAACTTTGGGAGAAAGCTAGAAACATCTTGTTGGGTTCAAACAAATGGAACAAAGGAATTTTGAATCATTCTCAATTAAACATAATTAAAGGCTATTAATAATGCTGTCTAAAGATGATGTGCTTTCTGAATAAAAATCCCTAAACATAATGATTCCAGATTGAGGTTTTTAAACTATAGCAATTCAGTGGTTTAGATAGGAACTGGTAAAAAAGGAGTTTCCAACCCCAGTTTATATGTTTTACTGGTTTAAAAAAAAACAACAACACACCCCCAAAATCACATTTGGTTGAAAGTTTTATTTGTTTTCTTCTGAGGCTAGTGCATGCAGGGGAATGGAGATGTGCAAGACAACTAGATTGTCTAAAGCGTTAAAGCTCTGGAATAAATATCTGTATGGTCATAAGAAGATCCAGACTCAAACCAGGAGTAGCCCCAAAGAACAATGATAAAAAACTTTAACCACTTTGCTCAGGGCTTTAACCACTTAGCCTCCTAGAATGAAGGTGATTCTGATTCTGAAGGCTAACTGTACCCTGTTCTTTCTAGGTGGATGAGATTTTGCGTACTCCATGAGAGACCATGAGGTGCTGAGTGAAATTGTTTTCACCTAGAAGTGCCAAGAGAGGGCTATGGTGTTGCCCTGCTTTTCTTCTCTGCCCTCATGGATTGAGACCTGACATCCTATTGTATGTCGAGGTCTATCTAGCTGGGGAAAAGTAAAGTTAGAGGTTTTAATTAGTATTTCTGTTCAACAATTGCTTTTCCTGGAGAAAAACAACTGCTTTTTCCTTGGCAGTTTGTCCAGAGCCAGATATGGCATAACATTTCAGATCACCAACGCTAAGGACACTGATTTCAGGGGGAAACTGAGGCAATGGGCCCATCTCATGAGACAGTGAGAGTAAGACCATTCTTGACATAGAGCACTGTCAGTGTCTCTTACCTTGCCTTTACGATGTTTCTTTTCCTGCACTGGAAATTAAGGCACACACTTATTTTTTCCCATTGTCTCCAGGACTCAAAGCTGTACAGCAAAATTCCTTTCATCTTCTAAGCAGCATATTTTCACTATGATTACAGATGCATTTTCTTTTTCTGACTATTGAAGGGAAAGCTGAACACATATTTCCATTCTTTATTTTCCACACTACTGCTTTAATACAACTTCCTCTTAATAAAGGCAAACCAAGAGAAAACCACTACTGAAAAGCTGATAGTTCCATGAATAGCAAAGCCAAGGAAGTTTCATTTCCTATCAATTTGTATCTTGAGGTTGAATTTTTGTGTGCTCTCTCTGGTGTCTAATGATAGCTGAATCATAGGACTATTTAGGCGGGAAGGTTCCCTTTTAGATGTCTAATCCTGGTCAGAGCAACATCATGGTCAGAGCAGGACTAACTCTGGATTTAGATCAGATTCCTTGGTTGTCTTGTTCAGCCAGGTTTGGAAATCTTCAAATTCATTCACTACTCAGCCTCTCAGAGGTCTTCTTCAAGCATTGATCTCCTCTGAAGGTGAAACTATTCTCTTTTGTGTGCCTGGTATATATCCCATTGCAAGTTGCAATCGTTTCATTTTGTCCTTTGTACATTTCTCAGAAAGGATTCACTCCATTTTCCCTGTTTTCCTTCCAATAGGGAGTAGAAAAACAGCAAATTGATATCCCTGCCCTTAGCTTTCTTCTCTGCTGGTTGAACAGAGCCAGCTGTCCCAGCCACTCCTTGTATATTATGAGCTTTAGTGTCCTCAGCATCTTAGTGTTCTTGGATGTCTTCTAGTTTATCTCCCTCTTATAACAGGGTAGTGGTCCCAATACATGACACAATATAGGTGTTTTCTTTATGTGATTTTTATTCTTTTTTCTCATTTTCCTATTTGCATAACTTAGGGTTCTTTGAGTCTTTCACCTCTCCATCAATGTATTTATTAATTTTTAAATTGATAATGGGCTTTTAAGTTAATGGTGGGAAGGGACAGCAAGCACACAGATACACCCAGTTCTACATAGTGTGGTTTGCATAGGCCTCATATTTTGGGAGAGAAGGCTAAAAGAAAACACCAGCAATTATAATGTATTGTTCTGACATGGAAAAAGACAGGAAAACATGATGCTTACTGGACATATATTCTTCCAGATCAGTTAGTTGTGTCTGTAGAAAAGGTTACTTTTCCAAGGTATTTGTCATGATTTCCTGCTGGTATTTACTGACCTTTCAAACAAAATTATTTATTCTAGAATTAACTAAAATGTAGACACAGAGTTGAGGCTATTTCATCTATCCTGGTGGACCCTACTGTATGCAAATGCAGAAGTGCCAGTAGAATATCACCAGATATTTTGGGGGATGCCCTGCTTGGCACTCACCCCTGTTTGAAGGTATTGAGCCTGCTAAACATATCTCTAGCTGATCTGAGAGTGTGGAGAGAGGCAGATAAAGACAGAAGTCATCACTTTGCACATGGAGAATCTGAAAGGACGTGACTCTACAATATGTATCAAGGATTTTTGTCAGCAGAAATAGGACCTATACTGATTAAAACATGTTTTATACCTGAGTAAGGTCAAGTGTTTTCAAGGTGTGTATTTCTGGAATAGAAAGGAAGGTGCAAGTTGTATGGGCAAAAACTCCTTTCTTGCCTGTGTAGCTTAGTGGAATATTCTGTGTGGGTTAAAGCACAGCCATTTGGAAATCAATTTATGGTAGATACTCTTGCCAGCTTGGTTATGTCTGTCACACATTGCAGCGTGGCACACCCATGATAGATGCTTTCCGAAGTCTGTATTTTAGACATGGCCTAAACAGAACTATTATAAATTTAAACTAGCATAGCTGTATTGATTCTCAGAGGGTCACTGATTCTGCTTTGCTTGTATGATTATAGCTAAACTGGCAAACCCTCCTGAGAAGTCATCTCTGTTCGATGGCAATTCATTTTCAGTTTCTCAGAGGTTATCATGAACATGGAAAACATCTGACAAATGGATTGTTCCCACAGAAACAATGAATGCAGATTGAATCACCCTGGAGTACAGCTAGGTTTTCAGAAAGCCACAGAGCACCATTCCTGTGTTATATTAGTTTTGCATATTTATGAGCTAGGGAGTGTTACACATTTGACATGGCACGTCATTGCTCAGCTTCCAAGGGCTCTTCCTAAGACAAACAGGCACTCTGAGAAAATCCACAGAATACCATTTTCAGGGGAAGCCGGAGGCTGAAGTTGGAAACATACATTTCAAGTACTGGGTTTGGTTTTATTTTCTTCAAGTTAGATGGTTTGTCTCTTTCCTGTGCCATTTCATGTCTTGACTACATTCAGACTTCTGTTCTTCCATCCTCCAGTCTTCATCCAATAGTTAGCATTTGAAGACGCACTCTAAGATGGCAACAGATGATGAACTTGGCCCTTTAAAGAGTCTTCATGTAACAAAATGATCTAGCATGAAGCAGTGGGTTTTATTTCCTACAAGACATGCAGAAATTAGCACAAACTCTTCACATTTCCAATTCTCTGTAGAAATTTATTTCCATTTTCCCCTTGAAATCTATGAGATAGAGCCCTGTAAGGCAACCATCCCCTTTTCCTGTGTATGGAGTCTAATCCAAATCAAAAAGCCTGTCTCTTTACCAAGCAGATTTTTTTCTTTCCTGCCTGATCTCACAAGCTGTCTTCCGCTAAGCAACTGAGTCATCTAGTTCCTCTCTTCCTCCCAAACTTCCTTTGGTGCTGAGTACTCTTCCTTCACAAGTTCAAGTCTGTGTTTTTCTGCTGGGGGACTTTTCCACTTGTCAGCCCATCCTTCTTTTGGGCTGTCTGTATTGTGTCTCTTTTCCTATGAATGGACTTGCTTTTCTTGCCTAGATTTCAGGAAATGCTCTGTCATAAAGAAATGACTATTCATTTTGTGTAACTTCTTCTGGACAGGAGACAACATGTGCTGAAGGCCCTGGCAGCCAGTGGATTTGCTCTACACTGGGCATTTCAGAAAATTTTCGTGGCATTTAGCAAAGCACCACAGCCAGATGTCCCAAGCTGCTTATGAAGCTGTTGCATATGCATCTAGGTACATACACAAACTCTAATAATACAGAGTGCTCAGTGACAAACTGAGCATCAGCAACCTAAATCCTGATGAAATCTGGAAGATTTCAGTGGTAGCCAAGGACCTATTATTTTCTTTCTGGTTATTACTCCCAGTATGGAGAAAATGCGGTTGATGAACTTATGTATTAATGTTGCTCTTCAAAAGTGCAATAGAAATTGTTACACTCCAGCTCTATGGATTTTCACTGTCAATTGTTAACTAGAGGGAAACCAGAGTCAAGTCTGAGATAGAGTAATTGCAGTGGTTCAGAGCAGAACTTGTCTGCCCACCAGTGGGGTTGCTGCATCATATGTGGTTGGATTAGCACCTTAGCATCACCTCATATCACATATAAAAGTAATGCTGTAGAATACTACAGTTTTCTGCACTGTACACTCATATTTTGACACCTTCACACCCACTTACTGGGAAAAAAAAAAGTTAAGGCTGTGTCTTCATTGCTCAGAAAATGAGTTTTTGTGAAGCATAAATGAAATGTGCAGCAAGAAACCATGAGGTCACATAGGAAGCAAGGTTCAGGCCAGCCACGTTTTGAAGTACAGCTCTACCATGTAGTTGAGAGGACCTATTGTGTAAGCAGTGCATTGTCCTGTTGTTAGCTTTCAAGAGATGACTGATGTGCTTTAATTAATCCCTGTATGAAAAAACATACTTTGTAGGTGACACAGACAAGACCAAACTGTGAGCAAGTAATTGGGAGCTGCAGCTTTGTGACTTGCTTTACATCAGGGAGATGTCATCCGCATGAGGAAGCCAACTCAAACTGTGCTCTTTGGTCAAAACTGATTCACTGAAAGAGATGATAACCTGACCTTAGCTCAAGAAAATGCATCTTCATAAGTAGAAAAATATCATGGAAAATCACAATTAACAAGGAAGACATGATGGATCACACAGAGTGGCAATGAATATCAATGATGCCACAGTGTGACAAAGGTACAGTGAGCTCAGATGTACTGTTCTGTATAATCTAGACATGATTTTGGATGCAGTGTAAGTACTGTTATGATTTTTTTTCCCTTTTTTTTTAAGTTTGGTAATAAAGCTAAATATCTACTTAAATGAGAGCATTGGAGGAGATGGCAGATACTCACTGTCTCTTTCAGCCAGAAAGATCTCAAATTACTTTGTAGACAGATATTCAAAGGCCATTTTGTCCACAGCTGAAAACCACCCCTCTCTGGAACAATAATGAAGCAGAAAGTAGAAATATGCAGAAATATCAAGCCAGGAAGTGAAGACTTCCCCTTCCAACTGACGAGCAGAGGGACCGTTAAGTGATTAAAATATTAGCAGAAGAATGACATAACAAAACTACCTTTTCCAGTGTCCTGTATTACAGATATAAGCACTGTATGCAGTTGAAAATACCTGATCCAAGTCAGCAGTGGGTGAAATCTCCCTCTTAGAGTTGGATATTTGGTTGATTTTACTTTTAGTTTTGTTTGGTGCAATGGAATAACAGCAGTATAGTCACTTTGAGACCAGCCCCTCATCCAGATCAACCAAATGTAAAGGCTGAGAGTGAAAATGGTCTCTATAGGGCCTAAAATGCTACAAGTGTATTGATTATGTGCTTGTATGGGGATCTGTATCCTGAGGATGCTGGTCACACATCCTGCACCCATCCCACAGGCACTTAGAGAATGGAGCACATCTCCCTTTCAACACACTGGATTTGAAAGGAAGGCTGAAATGGAGGCAGAAATATTGAGATTGCCTAATTGTACTTGACCATAGTGATGGCCATGAAGGCTAAGGAGTCGTTCCTGGGTCTGATCCTTAGCTAGCTGTGGAAAGTCATCATGCTGAATGAGGCTACCTTGTGCTTTCTGGAGTATGGCCCAACTTTAATGCTTCATTTCAAGCTTAGGGGAATGGGCTTTCATGGACATCAGCCAAAATAAATGCTAAAACTAGGTGTGGGGTGGAGGAATTCCATTTGTGCAAAACAGTTTATGACAGAGGTGAACAAGATCAGGAAAAGCAACTGGGATGCCAAAACACAGGCAGTGGTTTAAAAGCAGAGATAGTTTCACATAATGAGTTTCAAGGCAGGGAAAACAAACCCTTGACACAGGTAAAACCAAGATCTGTATTCCCCTGGAATCCTCAGACCAGATCTCTGCTGGAAGGTGTTGCCAGGTAGGGTACAAGTCACAGAGTTCTCCTACAGGAGACAGAGTTTAACCTGGTGAAGCTCTGCTTTGGCTGGTGATTTATTCCTCTCCTTTCCATCCTCTGATCGTTAGCAAACTAAATCATGCTAACAAGAATGCTGTTTTAATGGAGTATCTTTCATTCTGCTGGAGCTAGCACAGCTACGTGAGTCCACATCTGGCAAAGCTGGACCAGAAAAATTAGTAGCTTTAGCCTGGCCTTGGATTATACTCCCTCATCCTCTTTACTTTCTAGGATGCTAAAGTCTCCTGGTTGTAAAGTCAGCTATGAGATTTCAAATGAGAACAAGGGCTAGTTCCAGAATTTCCTCTCTGAAAAGCAGAGAGTTTGCTGAGAGTGCTGTGAAATGGCTTCCCCCAGCTCTGGAAACAAGGGCAGACCTGACCAAGTTGCAGAAGTTCATGGGTGGAGGTGTCGTGTACTGATGGGAGCTGGAGACTACACTCTTAGGTCACTTTTACACTAAATGGTGGGAAACAGTAATGCAAATATCTTAATATTTTAAACCTTACCTAGCAGGTTTCAACCCTGACTTTTGATGGGAAAGGGGCTTTTTTTTTTTTCACGCAGCCTACTTGGTCACTGCTTGGCTTCCCCACTAAGACTGGCAACAAGAGACTAGTTAGGCTCTAAGAAGAAGTTTAAGTCAGTGGAAATCTTTGCAGAGCCTCCAGTGAGTTCTGCATCAGATTTTAACTGAATTTCTTCCTAGTAATTGATAGATAGCTCTGTGGATGACATGTCTTAGGGATGGGAGCAATGTGCTCAGGCAAAACCTAACAGCTGCTCAAGAAGACCAATCTGAGTAAGTCAATTGAGGTAAACCACCCAGAAATGGCTGGGTGGTTGCAGCTATTCGTAACTTAGACGATATTTTCCCAGTTTTAGTCATGGCAGCCTGTTCCTGTTAAGTGCAAAACCTCTGCTCCTCAGAGGAGACCTACATTTGTGGGTGAACAGGAAGGCTGTAATATTATTACTAGTAGTAAAGTAGTGCTTTTGCTTTACTGCAGGGACAGGAGATGAATGGGCATTTCAGGAGGAACACTGGTCCATACTCTCAAAGATATTTAGGTACTTGATTCCTATTGATTTTCTCATGATCCAGGTAGCATGTAAATACCTGGAACAATCTAACCAGAGATAAGCTTGTTTATGAACCTCTACTGACTGTTAAACATAGCAATGATTCAAATGCTGAAAGGTGGAGAGCAAAAAAGCCACGTGATTATTTGGGGCCACGAGAAAAGGCCTGAAGGACAGCCAAGCAAAAACTACTCTGTGAGATCTGAAGGCATTCTGTGCTGGCAGTTCATCGATGAAGGTTGCTCATTATTTGCTTATTTTGAACATGTTGTTTGCTGAAGGCCAAAGCCTGTCAGATCTTAGGAAGGCTCTTTTTCAAGAGCTTTTGTTGCTTCAGCAAACAGGTCATGAGTCCAACCCACCCACTCCACAAACAAACATTTCTCCAAATTATCAGGGCAATGGAGTTCATTTGACAGACATTTCAGTTTTGTAGAGATGGATCACTTAGGGTGTGGGGGTTTTATTGTATGTGTCCAAGTCTTTGCCCTCCACTCCTCAACTTTCTCCTTGTGCATCCTGGATAATGACTCTGTGTGTGTGTTGATTTCATTCCTTTTGGAGCTGCTTACCTTTCTAATTATACTCACTAAGTATTCAGTACTTCAGTTGGCTGTGTTCCCAGAACAAAGGCTGCAGTCGAATACAAATAACTGAATTAAAACTTATAATCAGAGGAAGACCCTGTGTTACTTAGGAAGTTTGAGATATCACTAAGCAGAAAGGTAATTGTACCTGCTCACATGTAAATTGGATGCCTGCCTGCTTTCCAAACCAGCCTCCATACTCGCATATCTGCAACATCACTTCTCCTGATGAGCTTTAAAGTGGACTAAAGGGAGGTGATGGCAGCAATTAAGGTAGTGCATTGGGACCAGAAGGAGCTGTAAATGGGTAAGAGTATTTTTCAGAGACAAGAATAAGTCACAGAATACCTGAGCTTGAGTAGAGGAACTTGAATTGTTGAAATGAAAATAGGGCAGGAATTACTTGTAGATGGTATCTAAAACATATTTCAGAGGAAATCCTGCTGCAAAAATGTGGTCTTAATCTCCCCGTTCAAGAAACCAGTTCAGTTCTGAGGAAGAACTGGGAAGAAGAGCAAGTGAGAGCAGCTTTTGGAGGAAGTCAAATAGATTGCTCTTCCAAGAGAAGGGAACACAAAACTGACAGGAGCAAAGAAGAATAGAGCTCATCTCTCTGCACTGATGATTAATTCAGAAAAAAAAAAAAAAGAAGAAAAAGAAAAGAAGTCTGAAAGACATAGCTCACTGTAGTCTTACATATACAGTCATCCAAATTGTCAATGACCTTAATTAGAGATTAAGTTTATTTTTGTTAGAGTTTTGATTTTTCTTGGAGGGAAGGCTTTTGAGGTTTTTTGTTTTATTTTAAAATATGGCTTGTGGAAATCAGCCCTGAAGTGTAAAAACATCAGTATGATTTTTTTTTTTATGGAAGCAATTTTGATGAAATTGTCATAGAGTGAAGCCATCCTAGAATATTGTTATTAACTGAAAGGTTTTGTTTCTGATTTTTTGTGCGTTGTTCTGTCCTGATGACTTTCAATTTCCAGTCTTTATCTCTGTGTTAATGTTTTCTATTTATTCATTCCTTTCCAAACTACATCAGATGTCTACCTGCATGGAACACTAAAGCCTACGAGGGCTACCAATATAACTTGGATTGGAAAGGATTCTTTAATGTATAAAGTGTCCAGCACCTGGGAAGTTCTGTTAACCCCTTGGTGCAGATCCCAGTCAAGATAGGGAAATGGGGCCTCCAAGCTAGAAGGAAGGCTGGAACAGTGTTAACCTTCTGTCTGGAAGTTCACATGGACATCCTGGGCATACTTGAAAACAGTTGTTTTATTTAGATTTACCAGGGAGAAGAGAAAGGAGGCATCAGGGAAGTTTCAGGCCTCTGGGGCACAGTTTTTAATGTGCTGGATTCTTGCTCTGATTTTAAAATGACCAGGTTTCCCCCTAGGGTCTGAAGCAGTAGAGAAACCACAGCAAATTCAGTGGAAACAGCTCAAAAGTAGTATATATCAGTTGGTGGTCCTTCAGGCATGTACCCTTTCCTTCATCCTTACTGTCCTCCATCTCTGGGGCTGCATGTGTCAATGGAGTTGCTTGGTTTTCCTCTCTACTTATGGAAGCCTTTGGACATGCTAGGAAACCCCTCCGGGGAGATGTGGTCAGCTTCCCTTTCCTTTGAGCTCCTGGAGCAGATCAGCTGGTGGAGATAAGGGAAGCCCTTAGGCTGTGGAGGATAATAGACGGTTCCCAAAGTCCTCAGGGCTGGTGTGAAGTGCATCTTCCAATTGTGTGTGTGATCCAGTTTCCTGCTGTCTCAGTAGGGCTGTCATGGTACAGCTCTACCACAGCCTTCAAGACACCATCAAAGCACCTTTGAGGCATCTGCTGTAAGACTTCCTCAGAGATTATTAAGGTATGCCTGATCTTCCCAGGGACTGAGCTAGATGGTCTCTTGAAGTCTTTGCCAATGTTGTATTTCAGTAGTTATCATTAGCAAGATACTGCTCTGAGGAGCTCTGGTCTGTGCTCCAGCTAGCTGAATGGGTGAAGAACAACTCCAAAGCAGACATCGGTTTTAATTAAACTGTGCAGATGCACCAAGTCTAACCTTGTGTATTCTGACTGCTTATTTTATCCTTCATCAGTGTGTGATATGATGTATCACTTTTCCCTCTGGCTTGGGGTTCTGCTTGTGAAGCAAAATGAGAAAAACTACTTTTGGAATAAGAATAGTTCTAGTGAAAAGGGAAGGTTACACATGAATAAAAAAGAAAGCTGCAGGTTTCCAGATAAGTTATGCATGAATACAACATTCAGAGTGGCAGCTCTTTTCTTAAACATGCAGTAAGTTTGCATGATAACAGAATGTCAACTTTAACAGGTAGGTTTCACAATTTCTTTTGATCCAAATGCAATGGGATTGGCTCATTTAAAGCCCATCTTTGGGCTTTAGGAAGAAACGGCCTTCTGAGGCTGAGAGAAAAATAGCACCTTGACTGCTGTAGTTTTGGAAGCAAAGCCTCCATCACACTATGAAGAGGAAGTCCACCAGGGTAAAGAAGAAGGGGAATTTCCTTTACTGTGTTCTTTGCTCCTTACACATTTCTTCCCTATGACAGGAACTCCTGCTTTATCTATCAATATTCACATTTATCTATTTTTATAATTGCTTTGGAAGTAGAAGAGTTTTGAAGAGTTTGTGGGGGGTGTTGCTGTTGTTTTTTTTTCTTTTTGCTTTTGAGAAGGATGAAAAGGTAGAGAAGTGGCAAACCAAACCCCTTTTATAGAGTGTTTGGCTCACAGATTCTTTTAGACCCTTCTTTCATGATTAATGGAAATATTTGTTCTGATCCAGCATCATTATCTAGTATTCAGTGACAACAGATCTAGCCCATAATGAGCTCTGTTGATCTAGAGAAAAGGAGAGTATAACAGCAGAGTAATTTGTGAACAGCTCTTCAGTTAAGTAGGCAATGACATTACAAAGTCAGTGGTTGGAAGCTGAAGACAGAAAAATTATACCTCATTTCTAGTGTTATTTATCTACACTTTCAGAATAAGTGAGATTAACAATTGTAAAAAATGTAAGAGTACTTTGGACCTTTGGATTCTTCGGCTAGGATTTATCTCACTCAGCTTTGGGTGCCTACAATGCATCTACAACTAGTTCTCAGAACATCTCAAAATTGTTTCCTTTTAGTGAGGAGCCAGTCAGCAGAGTTAATGAAGTCTAGGGTGTATCACCAAATCAAAGGCAGGCACTTAATTTAGGATGAAGCAAATGAAGCTCTGAAGCTCCATTGTCTATATTGACCATATCCCAACCCATTGTCAAAGGACCACCAGATGACATTACAGACATATGCAGGTGGATTATTTTTGTCTCTGAAGGCTTTGAACTCAGTCTAAAAACATGCTCCAGACCAGCCAACGATGAGGAACCTACTGCAAAGTAAGGCTTTAGTTGTCTGTTTTGCAGGAAGTCAGAGGGGGTGATCAGTGGCCCCTTCTGACCATAGAATTTGTGAATCACCAGTGAGTAATTTCTCCAGCTACTATTGAAAACTCTGCTGATCATTCTGGGGCTTTCACTATGATTTTCCCCATCCCCAACCATTCATCTCTAGCCTGGCCAGGATATCAAATGAGGGCCCATGGAGAGGCTGCTCTTCTTGTTTTGTGTCTTGGCCTGCTGCAGGGAAAAACGAGGTATTGAAGTCTGTAAAAGCACCTTCCAGCTCATCCTGCTTATTTCAGACTGATGCCAGCAGAGATATGGAACATCACTGAAATCAGTGATATTTTGAGTAAGATTATGGGCCTGTCCAGGCAAAGCAGCTCACAACATTAAGGCCTGGTTTTATATGTTGTGCTTGATAACAGTCTTGTAGGTCTCAATTGTCCCAGTTTATTGATTGTTTCTTCCAGATTATTCATGTCCAAGTTTACATGAGAACTGTTTGCCTGCTGTTTGTTTATTTGTAAGGGTTTCCTGTATGCCTCAAAATGGTTTCCCTTGCCAATGCTCGTGGCTGTTGTGTCCAGCAGTTTCCCTTGCTGCAGACATATATTATTCTCCACCTGCTTCAGACATGAGAGGTTTATGAATGCTGAGACATTTCAGTTCCCAGGACATTTCTCCCTTATGCATTCTCTCCAAACTTGCTTTACAGATGCTCTTTTCAGGGCACTAGTATCCTTCCCACACATCCATGGTTCTCCTGGATACCCTTCTCCCTGACATCTTTTTTTTCCTGACTGTTGTCCTGCTGGTTCCCTGCCACCTTTCCAGGTGGAATGAGGTAGAGCCAGTTGATATCAGGTTGCCTTCATTCAGCACCAATCTTCCCTTCCTCTCTCTTATAAGAAAGGCTTTTTACCAAGGCCTGTAGTGACAGGTCAAGGGGTAACACTTTTAAATTGAAAGAAGGTAGATTTAGATTGGACATAAGAAAGAAAGAATGGTGAGACACTGGAGAAGATTGCCCAGAGGAGCAATGTGGGTGGCCATCCCTGGAAGTATTGAAGGCCAGGCTGGATGGGGCTTGGAGCAAGTGTCCCTGCCCATGGGACAGGGACATAAATCCCTTCCAAGCCAAACCATTCTGGGGTTCTGTGATAATATGGCTCTGCTAAAGTTTCCAGTAAATCTGAAGAAATTTTATTTCTTCCTTGTCTCTTAATTTTGTTCAAAGTACATTATTCTATGCAAGATTAAAATACCTCGTGCCTTGCATTTCTTCCTCCTAACACTGAAACTGAGATTATCAGTGTGCCCTACTTTCTTTCCTCTCTCCTGACTCCTTAGTTTGTTGCTGAATTTTGCTTAGAAGTTTACCATTCTTTTCAATGCTAGCAATAATCCCTTCGCTACAATCAAATCTCTAGCAGTTTCAATTTCTTGTTCATCTGTTCATGTCTCTTTTCTGACCTTTGCACCTCATGGGAAATGTGCATTTGTTTCCCTGTTATCCTTTTGTGAACACTGCAGCAAAATAATCCCCTTTAATTTTAGTTTCACCAGGGACTTTTTAATGTCTACTCTATTCTGCCAATAAATTGTGTCACATTCTGGGAGGATTTAAACCTGTCTCCTTTACTGAACTCTTAGTTTCTCCCACATTGTTGTCTGCAACTGTATTTTACTGTGGGCTTTTGTTTTTTTTAATTTAGCATTTTAAGAAGTTTGGTGTCCATTGAGTCATTTTGGTACTTTCCTTCCCCGTGACCTACTGCCTTTATATTTTACATTTTTTTCCTCTTCACTTTCTCGTTCATTAAGTTGACTTCACTCCCATTAGCTTGCGACAGATATCAAGCTGAACTTCAGGACAAAACATGCACTTGGGAGTTACTTAATGCATCCCTCCTCTTTCCCCCAAACTTCTCCATGTGCTCCTCTTCTAACCCAGACCAGAGCACACTGTACCTCATTTCTTTTTCTCCCAGTGCTAAAGTCAGTGATTAGTGGTACTCAGTGTTTTTTTTTCAACAGTTACTCTGGGCCATGGCAGTCAAGACTATGCAAAGATGAAGTGCTCAGCGAACATTTTTTCTGCAGTTGTGCTAGACTAACACAGCTCTTGTTGGTCCAGTACTCATTTGTGTGCCTGTGGTTTTGCCTGCATGCCTCAGCCCAGCTACATTCTCGATGCTTTCATTGTTCATTAATCATTTATCTCAGAGCTGAATTGTGAATTAATGCAAATGTTTCTTTAGGAGGCTTCACTGCTAACAAGGTCTCAGCTATATGAACTCCTGTTGTCCCACAAAGGCTGGGGACAGGCATCTGCTGAAAACTACTTACATTGGATATGTGTTGCAACGTGGGGCCTTTAACAAGAAATGCTGCCATTTAATTCCCCTTTTGTTTGTCCATTGGTAAACAAAGGATGCATTCATCTTCCATCCACTTGGAAGACTTTGTTTGCCAAAGGATGTTTTACTGCCTCTCCAAATCCACATAAACCATCGAAGTTGAGCAAAGCAGCACAGTTAAACCACCTAGTCCATGTTGTTCTGTAGCCAGTGAGAATTCCTGAGCAGGAATAGCATAATTTGATACCACTTGAAATATGCAAATAGTACCTGTAATGTATTCATGAATAATAATAAGCTACCTACAAAGGGAACCATACCTGTCTCTGCCAACCAGAAGAGAAAGTGGATTAAACCCTCTCCTCATTTTTCCATAGCCCGTACAAAACACTGAGCACCATTTACAGTTGGGAACCTGATTATTGTTATGCTTCCTTAGCTAAGGGAAAAACAACTTTTCCTGGTGTAGATTATATTTGCATTTATATTTACTCATTTGCATATAGATTTTTATGCCCTACTCTTGAAAGGTAAAGAGATTCCAGCTCTTTTAAAGGCAATAACAGTTCATTTTATGCTCTGTTCTCAATAACAATAATTGCTATAGCTCTGAAGGTCCCCTGGCATTTTAAGGGCAATAAAGAAAGGGGTGTAGAAGAAAATTCTCCTATTATCTAGTGAGATTCCATGGTTGGTTCTGCAGTGCTTTACTCCTGCAAGTAATCTCATTATCCTTGGTAGGACTGATTGTACACAGGTGGCAGGATCATGCCCCAGAAGTCCAGTCTTTAATCAACTCTACTGGTTTAAAAGGAACACATGGCTGCCCTTCAGTGGGAGCCTTTAGCTCTGACAGAAGGATGTAAATTAGCCAAAATGCCTCAGAGGGAGGAAAACTCCATCTGCCAGGTTTTCCCTCTGCTCTTGCTGAAATTAATCTGTTGGTTGTGTGTGTGTGTGTCTATAGGGTGTTGATTCTTTACCATTTTTCCTTTAGATAGAGGTTCAGATCCCCATTTACAGAAATAAACATACGCTTTCTCAATGTGTATCAGAAAACTGTATAAAAACACAGGACTGTCTTACTTGGATGGCATAAAAAGCCGTGTAAATCTTTAGTTACAAAGGGGTGAGAATTTAATAAAAGTAACAGGCATTTGTCAGGGACTCTCTCACGTACTGCAGAAACAGAATGGTTCCACAGAGGGGAATGGGAAAGTCTGAAACTCAGGCAAGACCTGTAGGAGAGGAAAGAGTCAACTGAGCAGTGTTGCTTGGCTTGAAAAAGAGATGAAGATGAATGGATATAATAAAGGTATATAAAATATTGGATTGTAGGGAGAAAGTAAAATATGGGCTTTAGTATAACATTTCTCCTGATAACTAAATAAAAGTCAAAAGAAATGTAAAAGACCACAATTAAAGCAGGTTACTAGAGTGGTTTGGTTTGTTTTTTTAAGATAATGCATAACTTCCTATCACATTATTTTTATTAAAGAAAAAAACCAACATAGATGGCTTAAAATGAGCTGGTTGAATGCTAGTAAATATACTAAAATACCCTAAATGTGAGTTAGAAAAGCAAATCTTTGAGATAATGTCTTCCATCCAGACTATGGTTTCACCCAAATTCCAGATTTGTGGCATAACTGGAATAAAAATCATTATATTTTGGATCATTTTGTTTTGCATAAATGTGAACAAATGTTACCACATCATCTGTAGCTATCAGATGGGGTGAAAGGAAAGAAACATCAGCTTTCCCATACTAAGAAATGAAATACCAGGTGAAGAACAGAAAAGAGGAAGAAAAGCTCTGTGTCAGAAAAAAATTAAAATAAAGCCCCAAAGCAGCCCTGGTCTCTCTATGTAAGAACAATTGTAGACTGAAGTGGAAAATGAGTAAGTCACATGAGAACAGCTTGGCTCTTCTTCCATAGCCTTCTTCCCCTGCTTGTAATCCCACCAGGCATCCCAAATTCTTTCCTGCTTCTGCCACCTCCCTGGTGGCTTTCAGGAGCAAGTTGAGGGAGGATCACCTCATCTGATGTAGATGACCTTCCTACATTGATTTTCTATTGCAGTAGGTAAAGCAACAAACTACACAGAAAGGTATTGATCACCTTTTGGGTCATTTCTCCCATGACAGATATCTTGAGCCTTTTTAAGGCATTTTGCTGTTTACCTGCTAATATACTGCCATTGATAGGTTATTGTTACAGTCAATGTCAGGAATGGAAATGCAGGTGTCCTCATACAGGACTGGTCCTGCAGTCAGTAGAGGTGAAGAACCTGGAGAGGTTGTGTTTGGCCTTTTGAGCAGTGCTAAACAGCCAGAACAGCCATTTTAAAGTGACTTTTAGTTCTGGACTGCTTCCCCTGACCTACTCTTGAAGATCAGTTTAAGTTATACCCATTTACACCGAATGAGAATCTGATCTCCAATTTTAGGAAGAGCACCAAGCTTGTTTACAAAATAATTGACCTGGCTTCCATTCCAAGATAAGCATCTTTTTCTTCTGGCTTTGGCCAAGCTAGGTTTTTGTTTTGGTTAGCCCAGGCTTGTACAATAAACATTTGGCAATCTGCAGCATGGTATTGCTCAGTGTGAACTTTTTGTGCTGTGGCTGGTTACACAAGACTTAGTGCTGGGTCAGTGGAATAGCTGCTGCTGTGGGACAGTACTGGCAAAAGTGCGGTGAGCTGGGGTAGCCACACCAGTTAGGCTGACTTGTGCCATGGAGCCTTGCCTGACTTCATACTGACACTATCTGGACCCTCTTCAGCTGTGGCATCCTGTAGAAAACTGTCTCACAGTCCCCACAAGTGGGTAGCAGGGGATTTAGAGAGGCTTAAAAGTGCCAGCAGAACAAAGGCAGGTGAGGTGTGAATAGTGCATCTGGCAGAGGCTGGAGGAGGAACTGCATGATGCCATGGTCATTCCATCTGCCTAAGGCTGCTGTGCATAGCTGCTGGTTGTTCTCCAGCACTGAGCAATGTCAAACCCACTACCATGTTCACATTAAATTGGAGAACTTTAAAGCCAGTATTAACTTTAATTAAAAGAAAAAAATCCCCCTTTTTCAGCACAGAGACCTTCAGATTGTTCTTTGTATGCTGTGTGTGAATTAAGTACATGCTGCAAGGAACAAAACTGTACTTAAAATAACTGTTCAGTATATACAGCTTCATTCCTGTCCAAAAAGAAATATGCTCAGCCTCCTTCAGCCCAGTGGGTCACTTGGCTCCTTACTCCACCTGTAGAAATGACAACTTTCTGGGCAGAGCTAGATGCAGGTTATGGGCAGATTTATTTATTAAAAATTGATGCAGTCTTACTACAGTAAGGACTTAATTTGGATGCAAATACATAAGGAAACTTATATGGACTAGACAAACATCTGTCAGGAATTAACTAGGTAACTTTGTCGATTAGGGCAAAGAACCAGGAGACCTTCTAAGACTTCTTCCAACTCTGTTTTCAGTGATAACTTGGTCCTATAAGTTGATACTAGTTTTCGCAGGCAAGGCATGTAGTCTTGCTACATGATCCGTGAGAGCCTAGGGGCAGATTTTTGGTAACAATGAAGGTGATGGTTGCTGCAGTGCAGGTCTGACATGCAAATGAACTCAAAAGTCTCTGTGAGACCCTCTATCTGAATTTTGCCAGGCTGAAATCCGAAATCTTGTGTATCATTAGCTGCTACATTTGTCCCCTCCCTGATCACCCATCTTCTGGGACTTTCACTTCCTCGCTCTCATTTGGTTACGCCTGTGATGTTGAAACACTCCTCTCTGTGTATCTCCTGCTGCTACTATTAGTTCCTTATTTGCTTTCTGAAATCTCTTACATTTGTTTACAGATGAAACCCTCTGAACTTCCCCTAAGTCACCACCTTGGCCTGTTTTTGTGTGGAGACCTCTTTCATAATTTTAGTTTTTTCATTAATTTTAAAGCTTCATATTCTTTTTCTTTTTGATTTCTTTTCATGCTATTTCCCTTTACTGTCTGGATTTTTCCAGTGTATAGCTCATATTCTTCTCCCTTATTTCCATTTTCCTGAGGTTTCCTGTTACAGAAGTGGTTGTGTTTCTTTTCTCCCAATCATTTTGATGCTTTTTTTGTTTATACCTGACTTTTTTTTTCCCCCCAGAAGCCCATGTGGACTGTACAAATGCAATTTATTTCACCAGTCCATAAAAGAAAGTCTCACCAGACTATAATCTCTCCTAACTGCACTATTTTCCTACTAGCTCCCTGTTTCATTCTTCTGTGATTTTTCACAGAAAGTCTAGATTTAAGGTTGAATTCTTTTAGCTAACTAAACTTGCCCTGCTCACCACAGCCAACAGATTGGTATTTATGGGACTTGCTTGGCACGTGGAAAACCTGATCGAGATCAACAAGGGACTTGAACTTTGGTTAACATTATCCAGGATGGAGGCTCTGCTTGCCAGATTTTTGACCCTTCTGAAGTGGGTGGCTCTCAGAGGTCTGAAAAAAATCTTCTAGAGGTCACAGATTTGTCCTGGTGTGAAATGAGAGAAATCTCAAAAGTGGAAGTGGTTTGGGAAAAACATTTCCAACAGAGCTGCCACAGGGCTCATATCCTCTGCTTTGTGTGAGCTGTCACAATGTGTGCATTGGGCTGGTTTTTGCTAATTTCAACGTTTTCCTGGACTTCAGGGCTACTTACAAAGTAGCAATCTGAACCTTTTCCCTTATTTGCTCCCGTCAGTCCTGAGCATGGACACCAAACATTGCTGAGTGTTTCTTCCTCTTGTTCATCCCTTAGAATAGCATGGGTCTCTTCTGCTCCTGCCAAGCTAAATATCAATCCAACTTCCAAGAGTAATTTGCTTTGGTATAGAGGATCACAAGTGTCACCTTGTCGTTTTAGAACAAACTGTATTTATTTCTCCATGTTGTAAACTCAAGGCAGATTCACCATATTTAAATGCTATTTTCTCTAGATGAACATTTCCTTCCTCTTTGCCAGTTTATGCAATAGGGTAAAATTGCTGTTAGGATTGGCAATGCATCTCTTGAGAGAGACATGGAGGCAATTGCACTAGTTTAAAAAAAAAATAGTGCCTCATTTTTCATCAGTCACTAGAGATGAGTCTGTGTTTTAGCTGGAAATATTGAAAGGACAAGTATTCTTACTTTCAGTTAGAGCAAAGCAGCCCATCCTTCCTCTTTATTTACAGGTGAAACCATAATTTTTCCTGCCAAACAAATCCACAAAATAAAAATACTATTTGTCTTTAAATAATTACTTTGCATTTGTTTTTCTGTTTTGTTTGGCTTTGTTTTGCTCCCCCCGCCCCTTCCTGTGTATAACTGTAATGTCCTGGTTCTGCATTTGTTTTGAACAGGAATAAGGAAAGACTAATTTATGTGTAATTTTTGACAGGTGTAAGATGCAGTATAAGATTCAAAGAACAGTAGAAATGGCTTATACCTGCAAGAGCTGATTGTTCCAGTCATAGGCTATTGTATTCTGGTCTGTATCCTTAAATTTTTGCATAAATGCATCCTCTGTTACTGGAACTAGAAGGATGAGCAGTCTCTTTCTCCATTAAAGGAAAAATCTGTTAAATTTCGCCAGTGTTATTAATATACAGTCTAAGTTTTCCATATGAAACACAGACAAATTAATCCTCACACAAAACTCTGTCTTCTTGTAATAATACACTGATTATTAGCTAATTTTCCCTTTTGCTTTCTTCTCTTAATTGTTTTATTTTCGTCACCAGAAAATGTCAGCTGTTTGCCTGTGGGTGAATAGAAAGTTTTATAAGACCAAACCAAGCAATATTCACTGCAAAGAAAGTATAAGCAGACCTTCTGAGTCTCATGTGCTCAAAGAGAGACCACTTCATCCTGCACTTCAGATTCCTCCTTTGCTGTAGCTCTATCACTCACTGGTTAATAAAAATTGAATGCATTTCTCCGAGCAACGTGTCATGAGTGACTGATTTGGTTCAGGGTAGAAGGAGCAGATGTGGAGTACATGACCATTGCCATCAGGATTGGTGTTTCCCAGCCATCGGGAGGATATCCAAGCCACCAGTGTTTGGAATCTGATTGACCTAATTTTTCCTTCTTGTCCTCTGGCTTTGAGGTTCCTGCAGTCTCCTACAAGTCACTTTCTGCTTCATCTTTCTCCTTCGTGGCAGGGAAAGGGTGCTGTGATGAGCTGCTGGAAGGTTTCAGGAACTGATGTCTCCGAAGACTTCTTCAGCGGAAAGCTGTTGGCATTTGCAATGCAGCTTCATCACAAAACTGAAGTGAGCAAAAAGGTTTCCAGAGAGGATGTTGTGTGACATCTGCCACTTAGACTTCGAGGCATCTGCAAAGGTGATGTAAGCATAATATTAACTGACTAGAAAGCAAATCCTTTATCTTTAAAATTCTTGTTAAATGCAAACTGCAGTGGAAGAGGAATGGAAAACATCAATCCAGATCATTTATTGTTACCCCTAAGGAGTAGATTCATTGTCTATTTTCAAAGGATTGCTGTACAGCTATTAAAGAGCATTCTTGGCTTCTTGGAGAGGAGGGAAATGTATCCCTGTTGCCATTAATTATTAAAAATTGCTGGCATATTTAATGATTTCAGAAATGATCAGTTCATTCACAGCAATATCTTCTGCCTGCCCCCTTCAGATCCTCGAGGAAAAAAAAATCCCAACAGAAAACAAGATGGAGCTACTAAATTTCAAGATGACTTATGACTTATAGAGCATAAACTGGCAGGATGAAGACACAATTCCTTTAAAGGGTGTTGCTGCTTAGATAGTTTAGGAATACAGGATGGTTTATTTCATTAAAACAAACAAACAAAAAAAAGAGACAGAGACAGCTGTAAAGTAACCCAGCTACTGAAATGTCATTGCTTTAACTTAATTTTGAGCATGCAAATAAAGAAAAAGAATGAGGAATTAGGTGTTCAGAAAGAAGAGGTCCCCATAAGTCAGCAGCAAGAATCAGGAGGCTGGTCCCAAAGACCACGCTGAGTGAGAATGGTGTTGCCCTGTGAGTGTATTTAGTTTGCAGCCATTTGGGGTGCAGCCTTTATGCTTTGTCTTTTCAGTGCCTAGTTAAATAAGGCCCTGGATTGTGACTAGGAATCCTAATGTTGATCCTTAACAGCAGCCATCATTGTTAAAATGTCAGCAAGAATGATAAGAGATATCAGATGTTTGGGAGTAGTGGGAAAGGCAGCAACTATTTATTTGCAAAAATGAGTTTTGGCAGTTACACATCCGTTACTTTGCTTCTTAGGAACAGAACAGGAAAGAGAAATAATAGGATACTATTTTATGAAGTGTGACAACAGATGAGCTATTAAATACGACTTGTTGTGTGGTGTGCTGGCCAACTCTTACTAACTTGTGACTCAGTGCCCACCTTGGCAGAGGTTATACATTTGACAGGCCATCTCTGCCTGGTAAAGGTGAGCCTGAGCCTAGCAAGTACCATGCTGTTCTGAGACTCATGATGTCAAAAATGTGTTATCTGAGTCAAGGAAACTGAATTACATGAATAATTAAAATTCATATCATAACTGAGTGTTGTGGACTATGTGAATGCTGAAGTTATTTTTACCACAGCCACTTCATTAGTCTTTTATCAGATGGGCCCATGCTAAAGGTGGAGGTATTAAACAGGGGTATCTTACCCACATATTAAGTAGAGGTAAGTGAGGGGAGGATTGGAAATGGCAGAAAAGTTGACAAACAGTGAAAAGCCATTTACAAATCAATAGATCCATGTTTTATTTGTCCTTTAAAAATCAGCTGAGAAGACCACTGTACAATGTAGGGAAGGCCCCTGCTGTGGAAAGCGAATGTGCAGGCTGATCTAATAATTCTTATCTATTTTTAATTTCTGTGTCACAGATGACGGTTTAATCTTCAAGTCTTCGTGAAGCCCCAAAATCACCAGTTTTAGAGTGACTGTAGATTCACAGGGGACTGTCAGGGGAAAATGACCTGTAACTCTCGTGTCAAAACTCTCTTTTAGTGCTTATGTTAGAGAGCATCTAAATCATGCATTGACATCCTTTCTGATTGTACTGTGTTCTGAAAGAAACAGGCAGATACATGGTTCTGTAGCTATCTGTGATGTTTCCAGATCCAGGTGCATTTAATTTTGTTTACAGCTGCACTGAACTTGTGTAGAGAAACATTTACACCTCTTACTAGTGCTTTGGAGACTACATGATCTGGTAGAAGAATGAAATCACTATTCTGTTATTACTTCAGGCTTATATAAGAACATGTAGGAGGCATGAAATAGCTTGTATATGACATATATGAGACGTATTATGGGAATTCAATATTTTTCCTTTCTATGGGCTGGGGGAGTTAGGTCTCCTTTGCCTTGGTGGAGCAGTTTCTGCCTGGGCTGCTCCAGAGGCCACTGGAGCTGAACAGAGGAGGGAGTGTGTCCTCTTTATTAAGCCTTACTAATATGTCTCATTGAGTTATTACAAGGAGTTCAAACTTTGCTGGAAAAGCCCTCTTGGGAGGTTAAGTATAAAGCATTTGCCACTGAGGGAAAACCTGAGGTCATATTCTGCTGAAGATACAGCACTAAGAAATTTGATGGCAGGGCAGGAAGGTAAGAGAGGTTGAGAGGAAGAGCACCTCTGGTTTCCTTAAAGACAGAGGGGAGATTTTCTGCCCTTCACTGTTACAATCTGCACACCTCCAACAAAAAGGGGAACAAATCTCACCACCTTCCTCTTCAAAACTTACTCCTGCCGTGAGTTCAAAGAGATTTTTTAAATATGCTTTGTAATACCTATAGGACTTCAGGATTCAGATACCTCACCTTGGCCAATATTCATGAAGACTGAATAGTTTAGTGAAAATCATGCCTATGTTTTCCATATCCCTTCACCAGATGGATAATTTGACTCACTGCAACAAATCAGCGCAACTTCAGTTCAGTGACCCTCATGGAGCTGTTGCGGCAACAGGGTGTGGGTTTGTTCAGGGCATATTCTTATTGCGTTCTTGGAGCTAGGGATTATTTGGGACAGTGCAATACTGGATGTCCTCCTGCCCTTGGGAAATCTCACAAAGGTTGCCCCTTAGCAGTTGCAAAAGCACAGCCAAGAATTTGGCCTATGATATTCTTGGGTCTTACTCTGTTCATAGCTATGCAACCCAGATGAATATGGAGAGGCAGAAGGAAGCAGATGGCTCTCCTCTGACAAGAAGGGACTGTGGGCCTTTGTGCAATAACCCTGCACTACCTATTTTCCATTAACTTAATAAAGTTAATGGCTTTATTAGCCATTCTTTCACAAAGCCAAATTAACGCTATCTTAGGATAAGCATCAGAGTCCTCTCACAGCCTCCTGAGCTTCCTGAGGCCAGTGCAAGGGCCTGCTTTTCCTGATGCAGGAGGATTGCCTGTGTAAACTTCACCCTGTGACTCCAGCCGTGTAATCTGTATTCAGAAAGAGATGCTGCCTTTGGCCCCCTGGCTGCCTTTGTCTGGCTGTTATCTGTGCAACAGTGCAGAGCACCGTGGCAAGGGAAGTGCAGCAGACACAGCTGGTGGTGATATCAAGGGGGGTGTGTGGAAAGACATCACAAGTGGAAAAGCAAGAGTGAAACTCTGAGACTCTGTAAGATACTGTGAACATTCTATGTCCTCTCAGCAGAGCATGCACATAAAATGCATTAAATTCCCTGCCCTACATCTCGTGCTGTAGTGTGCCTCTGCAAGTTTCAGTCCATTTCCACATGATGATTCCTCTTACTGTTCCTAGAGGTGAGTATCTACTTCTAGGAAGTTAGATCCTAGAGGAAATGGGCCTGTTTTCCTCCTATTTCTTCTACTGACTCCATAGAAACCTGTGGTCCCTGTAGAACCCCAGCTTTCCCAGGGTTACAAACCAACCACCAATGTATGTGATGCAGGAAGGCAGCCTGCTCTGCCAATTTCCTGCTGTCTCACTTCTAAACCAGATTTTGAGCATCACTCACCAGCAAGGCCAAAATGAGGCTCTCTCAGCCCTGATATAAACTCCATTGCTCAACAAGAGCATTCATAGTCTCCATCTCCCCTACTGGTGGGCAGATACATGTTGTTCAAGGGGAAAAAAGACTTCTTAATTGGATGTGAGTAGGTATAAATGGACTTTTTTTTTTTTATGTGCCAGGAATGGAGCAGGGGCTGGCAGCAGTGTGTCAGTAAGGGCAGCTCACAACCTTTTTACAGCCAAAACTCTCTTAAACAAATTGGCCATGTCTTCATTCCTTTCTGTGTCTTACTTTCTTTGCAGTCTGGTGGTGATGCTGACACCAGCAAGACTAACTGAACCTATATGTCCTGTAGCACTTTCTTCAGGGCTCCCTGTGTATGAAGACCCTGAAGATGCCGGAGCTCCAAAAATCCTTGTTCACGGGTGTAATCCATACCTCCTCCTTGTCATCATCATCATGGCTAGGCTTTGCAAACAAAGATCTGGGGAGGGCTATACCCACACTTTTTACAAGCGCACTGATGGCTGAAAAGGCCAATACGAGATAGACAAGATCAGTTGCAAAAGGCACAGCAGAAGGACTCCTTAGGAGGCATAATCTGCAAGCCATAATTCTTTCTACGCTGTCTTTTCTCCTCAAGAGTGATCCTACGTGCCTTCTCAAAATCATCAGCTGGATTAAAAATAGTATGTCTCCAGACCTCCTGATTGGAGCCAGAGTAGACCAGTTAAGGTGATCAATATGGCCAAGGCTGAGGTGTTGTTTCAGGGAGTCCTTGTATCTCCTCTTCGGGGCTCCTCTCTTGCCACAGCCAGTGGCAAGTTCACCATAAAGCATAACTTCCTCCTTGTAAGGTACTTGTATTTCACTGAGCTGTTGGAAGCAATATCCCATTGCCACTAAATGGGGCTTCTAGAGTGCCTAAGATTGCCAGGTGCTGATATCGATGCAGGATCAGGAATTTACAGAGAAGATTTTGACCTCTTTGAGTAAGAACTGAAAGGACAACACCAAATCATAAAGTCTGCTACAAGTTCAGAAAGATTTCTTCACTGAAAATGAGGTTAGTGCAAGGAGACAGCTTTGCGCAGTGTTTACCTTCTGCAGATTTCCACCCCAGTCAGCTGCAATCATGTAAAAGTATGAGTAAGAGTAATGAATGGCAGCATTTTGCAGTAAATTCCTGGCTATCTGCAGATTTCCTCTGAACTTAAAGAATAGCTACTGCCCTCCATTACAAGGGTGTTTAGATGGGATCGGGTAGAAACGAATAATCTGGAACGAATGCAGCAGAAACAGCTTTAAGATGCAATGAGTGTTCTGACTCAAAAAGAATGATTTCACAGGGGAAAATCCAAAGTAAAACTGCAAGAACAATGCTAATTAGAGAAGTGTCAAGTGCTTGGCTCTGGATTACTGTTATGCTAGAGTGTGCATTTCAAGGACAAATCACAGAGAAGAACCAGGGTAGATGATGTTGAAATCGCCCATCTTTTTTTGTTTGTTTGGGGTTTTTGTTGGTTTTTTTTTGTTGTTGTTTTTTTCCCTTGAATTTTCTCAGTGAAGTCCTTGGGAGCAGAGGCTGTAGTATGAACTGTGCTGAAGGCTCACTAGCTTCATCTAGTATGTTATCTGCAGCTGGTTCCCTTACTGGCTAAATTGTCGGTAATGCAATCTAGAATGAGAGGGAAAACTGAGCTCCGTGATGAAAAACTGGAAGACACTTTTTTAACTCTCACAAACCATTATACTTCCCAGCTTCAGATAGGGCTCAAAGCAGTGATAATGTGAGAAAAGGCTGCTTCTGGCTGTGCATCCTACCTCACCTCAAACTGACAGAAAATTGAGCAAGAAACGTCAAGCTTCACAACTATACACAGATCTACTCCCCAGGGTCCCTGCTGGCTAATTAGTGCTCTCCCTGCCATGAGCAGTGATTTTTCAAAGTCCAGATTGCTTTCCCTGTTAAAATCAAAAGGCTTTTGCAAGCAAGGGCATTAGTTGCAGGTGAAAGCTTCTTTTTAATAAAATCAGGAACAAGTTTCTCCCTGAGATTTGGAGCTGTTATGTATATATATATATATTTTAATTTCTCATAGTTTTTCCTTGTTGTGTCTCATCATACTGATGCCACTTCAATGCTTGCTCCCTGGGTTAGCCTGCACATTGTAAGACCCCTCTATCATCACTTCTGGTATATATGACTCTTACAAGTCACCGGTTTTACTGGTTATACAGTGATATTCAGAGACCTTGTTCTATATATCTTGTCTATGAGAGTCAAATCTCAGCTAATGCTGCCTGTCTGTCCTAAAAGAAATTCCTTCTGCTCAGAAGATTAACCTATTATTGATCAAGCTTGGGAAAGACCCCTGAGGGTTTACTAGGTAAGATTTACACTGTTTTCCCTTGTCTGCTCACTCAGCATTCAGCTTTCTTATGTTGTCTATTGCAGTGGTTTTTGTTTAGTTTTCAACTGTACCTTAATATTAGGATAAAAAGTAGTGTTAAAATGAGACATTTA
The DNA here is from genome assembly GCA_013396975.1 of Bucco capensis. NCBI lineage: Eukaryota > Metazoa > Chordata > Aves > Piciformes > Bucconidae > Bucco > Bucco capensis. Next base: position 221,251 of record VWZO01016890.1, on the reverse strand, counting down.
AAAATAGTGAATTGTGTACATATGCACATATAATCTATGCATCTGAATCACAGAATCACAGGATGTTAGGGGTTGGAAGGGACCTCTGGAGATCACCTAGTCCACCCCCCCTGCAAGAGCAGGAGAACCTAAAGCAGGTTGCACAGGATGGTCTGGATGGTCAATGATCTGGATCCAATGATCTGGATGAAGGGGTACAGTGTACCCTCAGCAAGTCTGCAGATGATACCAAGCTAGGAGGAGTAGCTGGCACACCAGAAGACTGTGCTGCCATCCAGTGTGATCTGGACATCTGGACAGTCTAGAGAGATGGGCAGGGAGAAACTTAATGCAATTTAACAAGGGTAAGTGTAAAGTACTGCATCTGGANTGCCTGGACACATTGCTCTGTGACCTGGTCTAGGTGATCCTGCTCTGGCAGGGGGCTTGGACTAGATGATCTTTCTAAGTCCCTTCCAACCCCTAATCTATACTGTGTCCAGCTGGGTTTGGAATAACTCCAGAGATGGGCCCCACTGACCCCTCTTCCACCTTATCTCCCTCCTCTGCCCACACCTCCCTTTTCCCACCCCATTTCCTCACTCTCTTGCCCCAAATGACAGCACCTGGACTCAGTTGCAGGACCTCCCCCCTCCAGGTGTGGCTCTTTGCCCTCCCACCCACTGCCCTTTATCTTCTCGAGGAAGGGGAGCAGCTTCAGCTGCGCCCAGCCGGGCTGAGAGAGGCAGGAGACTCCTCTTGGCATCACCGGTGAGTTCCCCATGGGTGCACCCTGCTTGGAAGGGGGGGAAGAAAGGCTGGGGGGCCTGGTGGCCCCCCAGCCAGCTAGGCAGGCAGGGAGGGAGGAACAGCATCTTTCATGCTGGAGGAGAATATCTGGTCTTTACTGGATAAAGGACTTTTAAAAAGATGTAATATAATATATATCTCCTGAAGTTTTCCAGCTAACATCAGTATATCAGGCACCTGATGTACAACAGGATTAATAACTGAAAAGGTAATTTTTTTTTCTAACTGAACAGCTCTATTGAGATCCTGTAACTGTAATTTATAAGGGTGTTTAATGCACTGATCCTCACAACCCCTCCCTGTGTGTTCCACCCCTCTGCTCTCTACTCTCTATGTGCAAGTAGGAGCTTGTCCTTGGTGGGGAAAAGTGGGGAGATGCCCAGGCTATGAGAGGGATCTCTGACAGGGTACCTCAAGTACTGTCCTAGCACTCTGCTTCTGGACTTTTGTCCCCTTTTCACCTAACCTGTCATGTTCATTGTCCAGGGCTGCAAGCAAGCGGAAAAGACCCACAAGGTTCATCAAGTCAAACTCTTGTCTATGGACAGGACAACCCCAAAGTCACACCATGCGTCTAAGAGCATTGGCCAGATGCTTCTTGAATTCAGTGAGAGTTGGTGCCATGACTGCATCCCTGGGGAGCCTGTTCCAATGCTCCACTGCTCTCTGGGTGAAGAACCGTTTCCTAATATCTAGCCTGAACCTCCTCTGGTACAGTCATTCCCCCAGGTCCTGTTGCTGGTCACCAGAGAATAGATCAGCACCAAAGCCTCTCACACAGTCAAACTCAAGTCTGCACTGGCAGCCCTGCTGCTTGCTCCTGCTGTTATTTTTAATCTTACAGGAGATGAGAAAATACTTGCATGCCAAGTTGTAAAATGCTTGCAGTTAACATGCCTTTTCTGGTGAATAAACAGAATATTTTGCTTGTGGTACATCCTTTCAAGAAGGGAATACTTAGCAGATGAACTAAGACACTGAAGTGTTGGTACCATTAACCATACCTGCCAAAAGAAAGAAAAAGGCAAAAATCCCCTTGTTTAGAAAATATTTCCTGATCACTTTACCTCAGCCACATGCTAGAGGATCTAATCCTGTTAAATTTCCTCCTGATTCATCCTATCCTCATAAGAGCATTTAACTTTATATATCTCTTATGAACAATTCTCCAACAAATTATACTACCCGTATAAGTACTGGTTTTGGGGTTTTACTGTTGGTTTTTTTATAGGAAACATTACAAAGCTGATAAGTAATATGATTTACATGAAATAAAATGGGGAAAATTGCATGAGTAAGATGAGCTAATGCAGCATCGAAGAAAGAAAATGTAAGTATGTTGTTAAAAAAAAAAAAAACCAACAACCCAACAAAAACTCTCTGTAGGCTGACAAGAAACCAGACAAGTAGACTCTCTGAGTAATAAATTTACCAGCAGTGTAAGACATTTTTAGTTTTGATAACATCTTTACTGGGAATGGCTTGAACCAAACTATTATGTTTGAATATCTGAAGATTGAGGGTATATGGCTAAATAGTGTCTTGCAGGTGTGTCTCTGTTGATTTAATGGGTTGACTGAAAATCCTGAGCCAAATCATTATTAGACTTTGTGTCCAGCAGTAGTTTGAAATGTTCCTTTTTTTTTTTTCTCTTCCACTTTTTATTAGTGGGAGCTTAAGGCTTATAAATGGTAATCTCGCTTATTCAAGTAGTGAGATGTTAACTGCTCAGGCATATTTTTCTTGTTTGCAAGAAGCACTGCAGAGTGGGAAATCTATGGACCTTGGATTAATTTCCCTGAAGTTTAAATGATAGTCTTGTTTGTTGTTTTTTTTTCTTAGGTTCTGCAAAATTCAGCTTGTAGATCATGATGCCTACAATTTCTTACTTAACATGTATTGGCACAAAGTCTCTGAAAAGCCTGCTGTGAGTCACCTAAAAAAAAAATCACATTTTAAATTATTTGTTTAAAAAAAGGTACCAATGCTGGTGCCAAAAAAATGGTCTGTAGAATAAAAATCAATCGCTCTGTGTTTTATAACCTTAAGGGGAAGCACTCTAGGCTGGATATGCTAGCTTGTATTAATGCCCAAGGGCTGTGATCCAGACCTGCAATTTATTCTGCCTGATGGGAGACTGCAGGTGTGTCTTTGTGTCTCTGTCCCAGGATGGAGGCACCTGTACACCTGGCAGAGCTGCATTTCTCCCAGAAATTTCTCTCTGAAATGTCACATGGATCTGGTAGGCCATAGGGCTTTTTTTTATAGTGGTTCATTGAGATATATATGGCTGGGAGAAAGGCTAGTCAAATATTTGTCAGAACAGTGTTGTATCTCCTATGTAGAGTAACTGATTGGCATCAAGAGCCTTATCTCCTCCATATCACAGGAAGAGTGACACCACGCTCAGTTGTCAATAAAAGCAATATACTAGGAAGATATAGCTGGTCTGACTGCATGAAAGCCTGTTCAGAGATATGAGAATAAGGAAGAGCAGAAAAAGGTCCTGTGGTGGAAATGGAAAGCAAGGTATGGTGGTTTGTGAGATAAAATCTACACATCAGAAGAGTCAATAGATAATTTAAGCACTGATCAGCTTCATCTTAGTGAGCTTCTGAGTGGGACACATCAACACAGAGGTCGTGAAGCAAAACATGAAATTTACACCAGCCAAGATCATGACCAGATACAGATCAAGAAAGTAAAATAAGATGTATGAGAAAAACAACAGATATGATTGGGGCGGAGGGACAGAGGAAAAAATATGTGGGTGTGTGAATTTCTAAACCTACTAAACCTACCATATACTTCCTCCTATGACTATTCTCCCTGCTGGTGGCACCTTTTTTTTTTTTTTTAGAACTTTTATAGTGGTAAGAATTGTATTAAATACATTCACACCAGCATAAGCCTCAAATTAAACATGTTATGTTTTGATTTCTCCACTTACATTTCTTTTTATTTTTCCTTGTATTTTAATACCTAGGAGCATTCTTGGTCTTCTTTCATCAGGCTTGCTTTCCCTTGTTTCCATTTAAAGCCAATTTGATTTTATTAATGAAAACTATCCCCCCCCCCGCCCCCCCCAAAATATTGTCTCTGAATTTAACTGTAGGTGTAGTTTTGACAAAAACTTTCACTGCTCATGGAGCATTTTGTTTTGAAATACCAAGTGTTATGACTCTATTTCCTTTAAATTAGTAATGAAAAATGAATGAAATATGGGATGTTTTTCAATTTAAAATATTGGGCTAATTCATGTCTCATGAGAAAATGCAGCCTGATTGAGTCATCAATGGGTTAATGAAAATGAGCATGGTACACTGTCTTAGGCTCTCTTGTACAAAGGAATCATTTAATTGAGACAGGGACCATGTTTTTCATTTACAACACATTACACAAAGACATCAGAACATTTGGGAGCTACAAAAACATTAGTGATGCTCATAGCGATGGAGGCTTTTGTATTCCATAACTATATCTACCACAAAATATTCAGTGCTGAGCCCTGGTTATGTCAAAACAGTACTGGCAAACAGAAAGGACTTCAAGGAAGTGTGAGGCCAAGCTGAGAAAAAAAACATCCTGAGTAGAGGGAACTAGCATGAGCAGATAAATCAGATGAGGTTTCTCTAGCTGGAGGTACCTGAGAAATTGCCTTTTATTCCTCTAGCTAATGTTCACGTGTAGCTTCATGAATGGGAAGAAGCCTTTTTTACTTGTCCAGAAGAGAAATTCATGTATCCATCATATTCAGATGAGCTTGAATTCACATCTTGAGATTTTCATTAAAACCTCCTTGTTTTCTCAGTCTTCTAAACTGCAAAGGTTTGAACGTGATGAAATGAACCTTATGTAAAAGCATGTGAAAAGCTTAGGTTTGAAGGAAAGATTATTGGAATTATCTAAGAAGCGAATGTAGTAACATAATACTACCATACAAAGAATAATAGGGCAAATAGCAAGGAAATTTTCCCAAGAGGAAGTTCTATTATTAGATTAGTACAAACTTCCAGAAGAGTTGGTATAGCCCTTCAGTATGAGACTTTTAAAATGAGAATGGACAAAACACTGTGAAACACAGTGTGGAAAGTGTGTCTTCTCTGATGGACTTGATGACCTTGCTGCTTCTTTGTTCTGTTTGCCTTAATCTTTGAACAATAGTGCAGTGAACCAGTCACTGCTTTTCAATCACACTTCTGAGGATACAAAAATCCAAGAGTGTCTGCTTGTTTTATGGTTCTTATCCGTAGTCTGTTAAGCAGGGCTTATGCCAAACAATAGACATTCTCAGCCATTGCAGTGCCAGGTATTGATGAACATCCTGTTGAAATTCAGGACTGGTTTCCCCTCTTGAATGCATTAATGACGCATAAGTTTCTTACAGATGAAGGGAAAAGTCACATAACCTATGTATGTTGTTCAGGTAACCACAAAAGTGATATTCTTTATTTCTTTATGATCTAGTATATTCTAACCTTGGCAGAAAACATTATCTGCAATGGGAGGGGAACACAAGAAAAATTGAATGCCTCACCTAACTCCTGAATAGTGCAGGGGCTAAATACCTGGGGAAAGTTTTGCTTCTTATAACCTCATTTTATAAAAGCCAGCACTTAGATTAAACTAGCAATTTGAATTCCCTCTGTAGTCAGCAGACAGAGTTGCCTTCAGAGGGTCACTGGTCCTGCCTGTACTGGGTGTTGCCTCTCTCTCCATTGAGTAAGGAGCCTAGAAAATTGCCTTAGATTAGATATTTGCCTCTGAGATGGCTAATCTCAGATGAAATGAGTTCTCCCCATAGTGATTAGTTTCTCTGCTGTGTGAGTGACCTTCTTCACTTGAATTCCACAGATAGAAAAGAATAAAATTGCATCAGGTTGAAAATACTCCACAAATGATTTTTTTCCTTGTACTTATTTGAGCTAAAGCTGAAATTATCATTTTGTTTCCTCTCCTACCCTGTTCAGACTCATACCTGTGCATGAATGAAGTTCATGGATACTAGCTTATTTGCAAAGAAATACCACAGCCCCATTCAAAATTATATATGTAAGGGATATGTGTGCATATGCAAGTAGCAAGGCTGTTATTTATGTGATGACATGAGGCAGGGTCTGAAGAAGAAAGAAACTACTGCAGCATATTTCTGTTTGATATTAAGTATAATACTGTACTGGAGTTCTAGCAATCTGATCTCCAGGCACCCTTCAGCAGATAAGAGCCTATTGGCAGTGTTCCCACAGGGCACATCATCTGTTCTTGCTGCAATCCTGCTGTATCAAGTCCATGCCATCTGCATGCTTACAAAGGCTGCAGGTCTGACCCCCAATGTATGCCCAGTCTTTACAGCTTTTATGACACTTGAATGAGGCATAGGAAGCTGAGTGCTTTAGACATTATGCTTTGTAATAATCTTCCAAAGAAAACTTCAGAAACCAAGATTATCAGCCTCTAGATCTCACCTATGCCAAATCCCCGGAATCAAGGGGCAGTGGCAACCATTCAGCATCCAGTGTACGCTCCACACTTGATGCAGGAGTATTTACAATCCTTTACACGTGTTACTTCATGTATCCTACAGGTATTCACTGTCATCTTAAACAATTCCCAACTGTGTTCCTGGATGATGAGATCCTCTGGTTTGAGAAAGAACTTTGCAATTGTCTTTCAAAAATTATGTTGCTCAAAGGTACAGCCTGGAGAAGGGGGAAAGTGTGCTTGTGAACTATACAATTGAGCTCTTGATGAGGGCATTGATATCCTCTTTGTAAAGCTTAGCAACAGATGACTATGGATGAGTGAATGGCAGCTGTTGGCAATTCTTCTGAATTGGACAGTCAAGATTTCTGCAGCTGCTGCCATTCTATCTTGCCATCATGTGGAGATTTTAGTTTCTGTATCATAAAATCATGAAATGGATTTGGGTTGGAAGGGGCCTTAAAGATCATCTATTTACAACCTCCCTGTCATGGACAGGGACACCTTCTCCTAGACCAGGTTACTCAAAGCCCCACCCATCCTGGTGTCAAACACTTCAAAGGATGGGGCATCCACAATTTCTCTGGGCAGCCTGTTAGAGTATCTCAACACCCTCATTGTAAAAAATGTCTTCCTTATACCTAATCTAAATCTACCGTCTTTCAGTTTAAAGCCATTACCTTTGTCTTACCACTACACAGCTTTGTAAAAAGTCCCTCTCTAGCTTTCTTGCAGGCCTCCTTTAGATACTGGAAGGTTACTTTAAGATGTCCCCAAAACCTTCTCCTCTACAGACTGAACAACGCCAACTCCTTCAGCCTGTTTACACAGGGGATGTGCTTCAGCCTTCTGATCATTTTTTGTGGCCCTCCTCTGGATCCCCTCAAGCAGCTCCATGTCTTGTCTTTCCTGTGTTGAAGACTCCAGAGCTGGACACAGTACTCCAGGCAGGGTCCCACAAGAGTGGAGTAGAGTGGCAGAATGACCTCCTTTGACCTGCTGGCCATGTTTCTTTTCATGTAGCCCAGGATACATTTGCCTTTCTGGGCTGCAAATGAACATTGCCGGCTCATGTTGAGCTTCTTGTCAACCAACATGTATGTATGTGTGGCCATTGGTTTGATACAGCGCATGTGGGAGGGAGTATTTAGCAATTACTCCTTTAAGTCAATTCACCTTTATCCATGGGCAGATTTTGCCCGTAAACCATGCAGTAGGTGATGAGAGATCCAGACCTGAACCACTCAAGTCATAATTTATTAGTGCAGGCATAGTGTCAAGTGAATGTGTTTATGTTGCTCTCAGAGCCAGTGCTGATCTCAAAATAGTGTAGCCATACTTAATACTTGCATGGCACTGAGTACAAGCTGATAAGCCCTATTGCTTTAAATTAGCTCTTGAGATCCCTCTTCAGCACTGATTCATAAATGGCTGAGGTATGTGGAAACCATTGTGTGTCAATCAGAGGCTTTATATGCCCCTTGCTGACCCTGCAAGACCATTGTGAGTGGCCTTGTTCATCATCCCCAGTGCTTGCTACTCAGAGAGCAGCTTGTTTTGGTTCAGTACCTTCATGTTGTACCTTCACTGAAGGTGTTCTTTTGTGCCATATTGCATTGGGCACCTCCAAAATGTGTAAGGATTGTGGCGTTCAAACCTGTCCTACTAGCAGCATTACCCAGGGTTTGTTTGCTTTCACTCAAGATATCCCTACCCCATCACTACACTTGTGATTTATCATAATCCTCCTAAATGCTACATTACTGAATGTGTTGTAGGACAGGAAAGGATGTACAGCTAAAGCACTTGCATTTAAACTACACCTCCCATACACAGTCAAATCTCTGAAGGGTCCTTACCATCGATTGATCTCTTAGCCTTAAGATATATTCTGCAGTTAAGGAGTGCAGGCCTGAAAGGGGTCTCTTGTGTGCAAGCAATCACATTATATAATCCCTTTTATGAACTGATTAAACTCAATCTTAAAAGTAGTTAAGATGTTTTATGCCCAAATGTTCTTACTTGAAGCTTCTTCTGGTAAACCACTGCTCTGATGTTCAGAGGTGCTGTAGTCTCTCATCAGAATGAGTTCACTCTCATTCATTCTTGGAAATACAAGCATATTGTGCACCGGACATTGTGCAAGACAGTAAGTCCACAGGGACCTTGCTTGAACAGCCTGTGATGTTGAGGTTGCAGGGATACAACTATTTTATTTTCTGTTGAGCAAGCAGAAGACAGCCTGCAGCTGAGCTCAGCTCTTTGAGAAAGAAAAAAAACCCAGCCCTTTTCAAAATTTTTGGTTATTTTTTTTTTTCATGAAACAAAGGTATTATGGCTACTCAAGAAAGTAGATGTGCTGAGTAAGGTGTTGTCATTTTCAGGTAGAAAATTTTCAGAATGTAAATGGACCTCAAGGCTTCATAAATTTCACTGAAGTGTGATCCACATAGGGAGGCCACAGGCTCTTTTTTTTTTTTAAGGTATTAAAGCAAAAGTGTGTGGGGATGCTGTACTGTAAAGCTCTGTTCAGTCATGGAGGAGCAATGCAAAATGTTTAATAAGGGAATAATGATAGTGGTAGCTACTAGATTTCCTCCAGATGAAGTGCACTTGATTGGAAGACCATGGATAAAAAACAGGAGAGGACATGGAGTTCCTTTCTCAGTCCTCTTTTGGCGTTGGAATTATGCCAGCCTGATTTGCCCCATACATGAATATTTTGACTCTGGTGGGATAGCAAGAGCATCAGCCTTGTTAATCTGCTCAATGAGGAAGGGAGGAGGTGAGGGGTGGAAAAGGGCTGTAGAGGAAACTGAGCCAATAGTGTGACCACAAAAAAATCAACTGTACCTTTCTGCTCTTCTTTGTAGGTCTGCTTCCTTTACGGTGGTAAAGGAACCATACAATCAACTATACAATCTGGTTCCCAGGATGTAAGAATGAGGATTTGTTCAGTGAAATCCTTAGGATGTTCAGTTCTTTAGATAAACTGATGTTTAGAAATTTTCATATCATTCAACTAAAACACACAGGTAGGAGAAAATCTAGACAAGAGCACTATGAAACAGTTTCAAAACATTGCTTCTGAAATTGCAGAGGGCATCAATAAAATAAGATAGGAGAATACAGCACATTTGTCAGTAGCTTTAAAACAAGCATGAGCTAGAAGCTGCCATTTTAAGGCTAAGAGTGAAAATGATTTAGAGAAGCAAAATTTGGATGTAAGTGACCGAAAAGCATGTTTTTCATTTCCCTATGGATGGAGGTTGGTTTCTGATCTCTACTGCCTTTATTTAATTTCACTTCAAATAATTCCAGCACAGAGCTTTTTTCCATGGCTCCATTTTTCCAGTGGCCATACAGTTACCAATCACAGTGACAAATCCTATCTTACTAAGTGATAGGCAATATATTTTTCTTCCTTGGAGCTTTTCATTTTCTCCTTTCCCTACACGCTTCTATTTACTAGAATTTAATTCATTCATTAATATATAGACTGAAACCTGAACTATTATGAGGAGGTTTAGCTTCAGTGATTTCAGGGAAGACACACCCATAGATTCCCCCTCACAAACTAGCCTTTATATGTGAGAAATGGGCCATTCTTTTAAGATAGAAAGGGCCATTGTCCTGTCTTTGAAATATCTCCGGTTTGGTACTCAGTGAAGATAAATTTGACTCTTTCCTTAAATTACTTTTCACTCTGAACTGATGTAACATTTGTCTCTGCTGGAGTGTTGACTATATGTAAAGCTGAAGCTTGTTTAAAGAATGCTGCCGAACAAGAAAGATTGTAATCCATCTAATTACTCAGCTAGGATGTTCCAGTGCTGCAAACTTCAATTACCACCATTAAAACATCAATTGAAAGCTTCAGCTGATTCCCAGAGAGTCAGACACTTCCAGACATTTCATGCATTATACAGATGTTTTGCTGCTCCTTCAGTCACTAATGGTTCAATGTTTTGAACATTTGGGGCTCCTGTAACTTGAGAAGTAAGCTCCAGATGTAGAGGGATTTCAAGTGAATTCTGCCTCTTCAAACCACATTTTGTCGATTGTTTCCCCAAGTAAGAACTGATGACTTCATGCTATATGCCTTTTATTTATCCTTTGTTATAAAATAAATTTGCCCACAGGGTTACTTACATTTCCTGGGAATTCACATTTCCATGGATATCAAAGGTCCAGTAGTACACTGAGGTCCCTGGGACCGAGTTCTGCAGGCACACAGCTCTCTTTGTAGCTTTAGCTGTTAATTCTTTATATGTCAGTATTGCTGTCCACACATTTAAAGAATAGCTCCAACATAGCAAAAATGACCCCATGTTTTGAGCAAAGCTATGGAAATTTTGTAGGCAACACCTTCTGTGATAAGCTCACTCTTGTTTCACTTTGACATAACTGTTAATAACTCAGTTTGATTGATTCCCTTCTGGCAATTTGCTTTTAAGTCAGAGTTGGGTCAAAACCAAAAGGAAGAAAAAAAAACCTTCTGGAGTCTAACCTTTAAAAAAGCCCAGGACTTTAACAGTTGAGCATTGAAGAAAGTTTCAAAATTAAAAGTCGATTTGAATCAAAGAGTCAAAACATTTTATTTTGGAGTCATTGAGACAAAACAGTTCTATTTCCAAAAATGTCTCTTTTCAGATGCAAATCATCTGAGAGAAGTTGCCAAAATCATTGTTTCTGTGTCACTTACGTTACTTATATTTGCCAAGGGCAAAATTTGCACCTGTGCAGAGCAGCCAACTCCAGAGTTAAATCAGCATTCATGGGCCACTCCCAGTGACTTTGGGTACTGCTGACTTGTACCCAGCTCTCCAGAGAATATCCCACAGGAGGATTACACTGCTTGGAGAGAGGATGTAGCTGCAGCCTGAAACCCTCAGTCTAAAATTTTGTGTGGATATTTTGTTCCTGTTGTTTCTTCCTTCATTGATGGCCAATTAGTAGCTGTGCTCTGTATCTATGCAGTTAATCCCTTCTCTTGGTCTAATCTTTAACTGTATGTGCTTTTACTAGGTAGACCTGTGAATTTGATGCTCACTCTTAAACTATTATTGCTGTTTGATCAGAACAAAAGCTCAGGAGGAGATTTTTCCAGGAGGGTTCCTTAAATGAATAGCAATATTTCTGGGGGCATACTAAAAGGAACGTGCAGGTTAAACTTTAGGGAGAGGGGGTTAGGGTGGCAGGTAGGGTGCATAGGGGTGTTGGGAGGTGGGTATTTGTAGCTGCAATTATCACATATTTGTCTCTGTGGATCTTCCCATCCCTCCCAGGTACTGCTGAAACAGATTTTGAAAATAAAGGGAAAAGACAACTTCTCTGAGGAGAGATTTCAAGTGTAGAGACTTCCTGTTATGGACAGCTTTTACTCCTTGGGTGATGAAAGCAACAAGAAATGCTAAAATACACAAGGCTTCCTTGAAGGAACTGCCTGTCCATCTTTTACACAAAGTGAACTCATGAGGTGTTCACATGAGAGCAATTAGGAGATAATGCAAGAGTGCATCCCCTGGTATTCTTCAATAGTGGCAAAAAGCATTTTAACAGCAGAAGGACACAGACAGAGGTATACTGCAGGAATGCCTCTCAGAAATCCTTTTTGTAATGTATGCTACACCTAAAAGGAAACCCAAACTCTCTCTATCCCTTGGAAGTCTGATGAAGCTGATCATTTGAATTTCCCTGGAACTCTCTTGTCATGTCAATGGAATTATGAAATTCAGTGACTTTAGAAATATTGTGTATAATTAGCTATATTCTGCAGATATTGACATGACACACAAGGCATTACCACACATTTTCATTCAAACTTTCAACTTATGTTAGGTGAAAATACAAAAATGAGAAATGATAGAGGGCTAGTGTGTTCAACAATTCTGTCAAAGGTCTATTAATATCTGAATAAAATGATACTTCTGGTAAAGAGGAGGCTGCTAGAGGCTAAGGTTACAACACACAAGAAACAAATTGAAACCATTGCCTAGTAAATATGTTGTTCCTTATTTTAAAGACAGGTGCTAGCAGAATAAGCTCAAGAAGAAATGGGTATTGACAGTGGTTGAGGAAAGGAAATTCCTTTTAAGCACTGAAATGTGAGAGTAGCACTAGAGTTAAGATAGAGCTATCCCAGGATTTCTGTCTCTGACATTGATTTGCTGTGAATGTTTCACTTCCCCAGCATTTCCTTCCGGTAACTTCTGGTAAAGGATGTGCATATTTATTTTTCATACTCACTAATGGATATTTGTTCAATCCATTTGTCTAATTGCTTTTTTAATTCATCTAAACTCCTGGCACCTACAACATCCTGTAACAATGGGTTCCATTTGTTTAGGTATGCATTGTATGGAATGGTACTTCCTTTTGGTTTAAATCTTCTACCTGATAATTTATTGCTTACCTTCTAGTTCTGGGCTTGGGGAAAAGAATGAATAATTGTTCCCTCATCATCTACGGTTTGTCACTCAAGTTTTCATACATTGGCCTAATCTTAGAGAGACCTAAATATATTCATTCAGCCTTGCTACCTATATACAGGAAGAAATTCACTAGTTGTTTTAATTCATCCTTCTGCCAGTGGATGAAAGTAAGAGATCCCTTATCAGCCCCTGAAACGGTAAATGCAACAATTTGTATGCTCTAATGAAGTCAGGCAGCTTATGAAGTTTCCTGGAAATTCTCCTTACTGTTGAAATGCAGGCATAAGGACTGCAACTGCTACAGGGTTCAAAACTTGAAAGAGTGCTGAACAGCAAGGGAATTATGAGTCCTTCCAGTAGTCATGGTGGTGAACTCAACACTGTGTGCGGCCATAGTGTTCCTCCACGTGCTGCAAAGATCAGGACTAAAAATCTGCTAGGCTTATTGTGTCTAACCCAACAGCACCCAAACCCCATGAATCTCTCTAATAAGACAGAATTTAATGTGTGATCTTCATGAAACAACATGTTTCTCTGCTCTACCATCTTGGAATCTCTGAGTTAGCTTGAGCAAGGCTCATGCACTCTAGGTATTGTAACAAGGATCTTTGTGCAGACTAATTTTATAGGTATTTACTCTGCTCAGGCCAGTCTGAACCCTAAAATTATTCCATGCTTCTGTATCTGTGTGATGAGGAATGACTGTGGCCGAGACATACCTTGTGAGTAATCAAGGAACAATGTTCTTACTTATGGAGAGAAAGTGCAAGTACTGGCAAGAGAAAAAAGGCCTATGGAAGAAGGTGGAAATTTTTTCTTGTGGATGTGTCAGATAAGTGCTAAATTATTAAGTCTCTGGATAGGCATCAGCTCAAAGAGCCTATGAGTACTGCAGAAAATGATGCAAGCTATATGTATCTTGCAACTTTTACTCTAAAGAACAGGGTGATGTCCAAGGTAATGACCTGTGTAAGGACTGGAGGCAAAGCAAATAATGATCTGATAGAGTTGAAACTAGAGGTGATTCATGGGACAGAGGAGGATGTAATAACACCAAGAAAAGTGATGTTTGCAAAATCAGTTGGTCCCATATCTCTAGTCAGCTGCAGACATGCAGACCAAGTCAAACATTGTTGATCAGAATGATTTAATGTCCTCTCCAAAAGCTTCTATTAACAAAGGAGGCTTTTGAAAATACAAATGGTGAACACTGGAATTGTCAGTCCCAACAATCAGAGAATATTTTCAGGTATAAAATGTTTATCTGAGCTCATCATTTCATTTCTAGAAGTTGCATCCTTAGTGTCCTTGGACAGATACAATTCAATAAACTGATCTGAGAGGCCTGTTTCTACATCCTGTGTTGAGGCACCTTATAAGGGCCTGAATGAGTGAAGCTCTATGTCTTCTATAGACTTATTAAAGGTATCATTGTTTTACTGGTGCTAGGAGTATCATGAGGGTCACAGGTTTTTTTCCTGCTATCCTCAGTCCAGCACGACATATCTGCTACAAAGAACAATAGGATCCTACTCATAGCTGAGGCCCTGCTTCTGCCTCTGCTCTCAATTTTGCTAGCATCTGACACTGCTGGAGAAGAAAGGAAAGCCAGTGCTCATAAATCACTCATAAAGGGCAAATTACTATTTTCAGTAGCATTGCCTTGTAACATATGGAAAGGACATCAGTAATTTATTTGTTTCTAAAAACCCTGAATAGTTGCTGCTATTGCTGTGTGCTTCCTAACTTTATCAGAAGATATTTTTCCTTGGCTGTGGAATTAGCTGCCTGCACTGAATGATGGGGATGGCTTTCTCAGAGACTCCTAGCTGGTAGCAGCTTTTATGAGTCTATTGCTTTGTAGAAGGTTCTTCTGCTTAAGTATAATAAAATGGTAATGAGCAATCATTGTCTCTTAGACTATGTGGTGGTTTGTGTAAGTGGGTTTACTCATTTTGCTGTCAGTTTTAAGACTTGTGTGTCTCTCCTAGGGGCTGTGATCTGTGATCTGGGTTTCACAACAGAACATTCACACTTCTGTAAAACTGTGTGTATGCTGCTTTAAGACTACTTCAGAGTTATTATTAACAATAAAGGTTTAAAAAAACCACCAACCTTACTGCAAATCATTAAGAAAACTAACTCATTGAGTAAAAAAAATAAAAATTATCTTTGGAAAAGGAAACAGCCAATATAACTGCAAACTACCAGTCTGACCACTCATTTTTCATTCTTACAGCCACAGAACTACAAGAGAAAAAATCCCCTATCTCAGACATTAAAGGAAACTCAGACTGGTGGCTTATTTAAATGAAGTCTCTCAAGTTGTTTAAGGCTGAAAATCACACCTGTGCCGAGAGCTGGGCATAGAGATGAAGGGCTGGGTATGATAATAGGAGCAGGGCTCTGCTGGAAGAGAATTTCAAATTTCTCAACCACTTAGCTCTCAGGATGTGTTTGGCATCCTTTGACCATATCCCATGGACCAGACCCCCAGGGTGGGGACAGCCCTGACCCTGCAGCACATGAGTTAAGCCTGGGACAGGATTAGGTGTGTGCAGGAAAGCAAATGTGTGTATGCCCACAGACTTTTCAAAGAAACTTAAAGAGAGGAGGCAGCAGAGCTGCTGCTCTCAGTTTGAGATTTTGACACCAAAGTTCAGCTTCAGTCCCATGTTAGAGTCCTGACTCCTGAACTGATTCTAGGCAGTCAGGGATGATTCAAGGCCAGTGCTGAAACCATTGAAAGCTGTACAAGGTCTAGACTCCTGTCCTTGGCTGTCCTTCAGAGGGATTGCTCATGGTGTACTTTGGTGACTAAGTTGTAAATCAGCCTGATCCTGGATCTCCATCCAGAGCTGAGCAACTCCCTGCTTACAGTAATGAACACTGACCCCAGAGGACTGAAGTCTGCTAGCTTGTACACTCCTACAAGTTAGGAGAAACCTCATTAGCTCTGTCTGGGGCTGTTCCTGATTTGCATTGGTTTAACTGAATAACAGTCTGTAGCTGGAAATGAACATGAGCAGCAAATCAGTCCTAGCACAGTACAGTCTGAGATGGAGGAAGGCTTAGGAAGGCTTTTTCATGCTAAAGAACAACATAAAAGTCCCTCCTGCTTCAGTTCAGGAGTCACAGTGTACCACTTGTCTTTCACCTTTTGGTGCTCTTATTGCTGACTTGAACTGGGAAAGAGAATCAGGCTTAGGATGGTAATTCCTGAAGCTAGCTGTCCCAAGCCACCCTTTGCTGCATGAGCATACTGGAAAATGATGCTACATGGAAGTGCAGCTAGAAGCAAATGTAGCATGTTCTTCTGGCTGGTACCAAGTCTTGCTCATTTAAGGCAGTTTGAGTCATCCATTCTCAGCCACCAACTATTAACTTCCAGCACTCTCCCTGTGTCAGCTAAACAGGAGAACCGTGTCCTGAAGATAATGCACCCAAGAAATCTTTCTCTCAGCTCAACCAGTCTCAAAATGCTGGTGATGAATTAAATCCTTTGCCAGTGCTGTATGAAACTGCATTTCTTACAGCTACTGCCATTTATATAATGCAATATCCATGTGATGATTGTTTTATTTATGTTTCCCTTACTTCAAGGCAGAGGAAGCCAGCAGCTGGAGCTATGAGATAGAGGCACCCACCAGTTACTGGGCTGTGTTGTTCAGGGGAATGATAAGCTTTTATCACCCACTGGGAGTTAGGATCTTGTCTAAGTGATAACATCCTTCCCTTGAAAACAGAACAGAGCTCTCACTGTTTGCCTGTCTGAAAGGAAAGAGTTTATAACCCCAGACTTTACAGTGACTGTGAGCTAAAACATGACATAGCTTGATTGTCTTGATTTCTTGACTCATTCTGTTGTAAGTCACAATATGGCCATTTGCTTCCTTCGCATCAAAAGAGTTTAATTGTGTTTGCATTACCCCCTTGTCTGTGTTGGCCGTTGGAAGTCTTAAAAAAAAAATCTCCCTCTTCTATGTGACTTTGATTCTGCTAATTCCTGCTCTCTTTTTGTATCAATTAAAGGGCAGTTCATTGTTTGCAGAGAGAAAAAGTGTAAATGAGTAGCAATTCCTTTGGCCATTGTGCGTGTAACTGGAGGAGGTCCTAAACAGAAACCAGGGAAGAGGGTTACTTCAGCAACTTGCTTCTTTTGCTTTTTATATTTCATACCAATGGAGACAATGAGTAGCTGTTGATATTTTGGTTTTATAATTAAAATAACATCATAAGATTAGTTATACTGTGGCTGGATATCATCTATAATGAAAGCTCTACAGTTAAAAAGAAAGCAGGAAAGTTTTAAAAGGTTTATTTTTAGTTAATCTAGAGAATTATTTTCTTGTCTTTTTTTTGCATAAGGATTCTCAGGAATTTCAACCTTCTTCACAGAAAGGGAAATTTGACCTATTTCTTATGTTAATCAAACAATTTTATAAGAAAATATAAAGCTACGGTGTCTGGTTTTGCCATTCTGTTACTCTGATTTTGCACCCTTGTGATTCCATCCATTGAAGAAATGACTTTATAGTGTCTCTGAAGCTAGGGAATCTGTATAAAGCATGGTGTTGCATAGGGGAGGCAGTTGCCATTTGCCACTGGCTCTTGTTTTCTGAGTTTCAACAACCAGAGTCTGAAAATAGTGAGGCTCAGGCTGTAAACATAAATGTGACCCCTGCTGGGGCCAAGACCCAGAAGGAGCAAAAGGGCTCTGCTGTGAGGAATTGCAATCCTCAGCCATGCTTCAAGCTTCAGCCACTGTCTTCACAGGCACAAACATTTCTTTTTGCAGGGGGGTGGGGGGAAGGATCTTTGCTTTCCTGTAGTTTCTATTTTATTTTGTGAGCCTTCTTCACTAGAAAGGTTATCTTCTACAGATATAAAGGCCAGTTGTGCCACAGCAGTGACACAGTAAGCCCCAGACTGTTGCACAAGCATCCTACATCCTTAGTTCCTTACAGTAGTGCTATACTATGGCTGGGTATGACACTCTAAACTCTCATGATGTCTTTACATGTTCAAACATCTCAAACTGATGTCTTCACAACATAAAAGGCTTGACAACAATGAGAAAGAGAAACCTTAACCTCATCTCCAACATCAATTCCAACACTTTGTAATTGAATTCCCATGGAATTACTTCTGCTGTGTCATTTGTCAGAAGGACACATCTTGCTTTTAGTATTCTGCATCAGCTTTTAATGATAATATTAACAGCATTGCATGTAGAGGATTTATCTTTTTTAAAAAAGCATACAATTTTAAGGTTACTTATTTGAGTTTCTGAATCACCAGTATACTCAAGCAATAGAGTCAGATGGGTCTGTGGTCTAGAAATTACCTTCAGAAAACTACTCCTGTTCATTTTTGGTTTCAAGTGAAAGATTCCTGGGAAGTTCTTATTCCCACACAATGTTTTCCAAGGAAGTGCCTGTGACATATCAAAGGAGACATTTGTATTTTCAGAGAACAGCAGGAAGGGAAGCATAGTGCTTTTTCCAGCTTGTTTCTGAGGATGGCTTTTTCTGAAATGCTTATCACTGAATAGCTTCACTCCCATTTCATGAATGGCTTATGAGTTTTTCAGGGCTCTAGCAGAGAGTGCCTGTTATATGCCACACTGACTCCTCTACATTGGTTAATTTTTACCATGTATGCTATTGCAACTTTTTTAACAGTTGAGATGAAGAGTGGGGATGGGAAGGAAGTGGTGTGGAGACTTGACTTCTATTTGTGCTCTTCTATGAATCAATTTGGCAAACAAGATCAGGGACATATTCAGGCATTGTTGATTCCGTATGTGTCTTTGGAGTTTCCTATTTGATAGTGGTGCAAAAATTGTTACTAGGATATAGTAAACCCAACATTTTTAAGGTGTTTGAACTATGACTTCCATCTGTGAAATAGGGGGAATAGTCTTTCCTTAATGTTGTGAAACCTTGTGATGGTAAAAGCACAGGTGTTGAGATGATAAGGGAGATCCAGGTGCTTAGGTTTAATTGATGAATGGACAGAGCCATCAGGTTTCACGCATGTAACAAGCACTGTGTGGCCAGCTAGCCCACCAGTGGGGCACCAAAGTGAGTCCAGCTTTGAATTTGGTCTTGAAGGTTCTTTTGACCTTTGATGTTCTCCTTAGAAGGAGGAGAAGCAAGGAGCAGAAGCAGTGACGGCAGAGAGGCAAGAGGGAGGGCAGGAGAGACTGACAGGCAGCACTACTCAGCACAGTGGGGATGCTGAATTCAAGGAGGAAGGTGAGGCAATAATGCCCCCTCTCTGCAAAGCGGGGTGACCTCCAAAGATGAGTCATGCCTCCTGTCACCTCCCACAGTGTTATCTGCTCCTGATGTGACCAAATGCTGAAGTGAAAGAAACGTCCTTCCATGGCAATGAAAGGAGAATGAACAATGACAAAAGTTAAAGCGTGATGAAGGAAGTGTGAGTGAAAAAGCTCCCTCCAAGCCACAGCCAAACCCAAGCAGTGAAGGGGTGGCTCTCTGTGCACACCCATCAGCCCAGAAATGGTGGAGAAACCCGAGCAAGGGATGTGGGGATACAGCTGCAGGGGCCAAGTATCAGACTCAGGTGTGCACACCTATTTGAGACCTCCAGATATTGACAAAGGAGCTTTCTCTGATATGCAAATCCAGAGAAATTCCTCTGCAAAGGCTTGTGTTTCTTTGGATTGAATAAGGAACTGAGAGGAGGCAGTCCTGTGGAGATGGGTAGCCTGCACTGCTCCATCACGCAGGATGTATGCACATAAAAGGCAGTTCACCTTAAATAGGAGATTGACTTACCCAGGGTCAGGTTCATACCCATGTTTGACGTTGATCTTTGTGAATTTACTTCAAGGTAAAACTGAAATGCTTTGACTGTGCTGTGTTATTACATCACAATGCCTTGTCTGAGTTCCAGTAAAGAAAGCACAAATTGTTAACAGACACAGAGATAATAAGCCAAGCACTGTGCTCAGCAAAAGAAGCAGCAAAGAAGCGAGCGTGTTGGGGATGAGATATATTTTGTTTACAGAAAGTTTCAAAATTTCCCTCAACCTGATCTGAAAGAATGACAAGAGGGAGGGGAAGGATGATTCTTGATGTGCAAACAATTGAAAGATATTTTTGATAACAGTCCTTGCAAAAATAGGGGTAAATGAGAATGTCTCCCACATAGAAATAATCACTCATGGTTTCGGCTACCTTTAATTGTGGGTTCAGCAGCACTGGTTACTTCTCAAAGGTCATAAATAATGTCTTTCAGTGGGTGATTATTATACAGTTAATTGCTAACTATTTTTAAATATATATATATTAAGATTAGCCAGTAATTCTATGAGATTCTCTGGATATTTCCCATCTCACCTCCCACTTTAAACTGGACATCACCAGTGCTAAACAAGGTCAAGGAAATTTGCAAGGTTTTTCTGAAGAGTAAATAAATTCTTACATTTTTCAGAGTACAGGAAGTAGCTTCTATCCCTGAGATAAAACGATCTCTGAGCTGAGACATATCCAGGAATTTCCCCAGGTCAATACTGTCACTCATCTAACTGAGCAATGGCAAAATCTGGAGCCCTCTGGGGTGATAATTTTCATGGTGCAGATACCGGTCACAGAAATTACTCTTTCAGAACTATTGGTGTAATTTGCATAAAGTAATGTTAGTCATCAGTAAACAGGAAGCTAATTTGGGCAGAAACCCTGCCCTGCCCCTGAAGCAGCTGTCCTGCTTACACCTCACCTCTGAGTATCACCGTCTCAGTGTTGAACTCAGCTTTCTCCATCTGCAGCATCTTGTTCAAGCTGCTAACATTGACTTTCACACCTCCTAATCCCAAGTCCCATAGATCTGTGTGACCTTCTCTGGGCACCAGATGTTCATTTCTGCAACTGCTGTGGAGCCTGTAAAGTTTTGTAGTCAGATGAAAAAGCTTCCACACCTTAGGGGATATTGAGCTCGGTTGATGTCTGACAACTGTGAAAGACTGGGCTCCATTTGGGTCCTGCACACATCTACTACATTTGTCTGATGTTGGACTTAAGTTTTTACTCCCTTTTGAGCTGTCCTATTGATTAATGTTATGTTCATCTTTAGTCTCATGAAGCAAGAAAGATATATACCTGCATCAAGAAAATAAGAGGAGATAACTGTGTTTGTTGAAAAAGATGCCCCATGTAGTGATGAGGCAAGTAAGTGATCTTTATAGGAAATTGTTTTCCTGCTGGTTAAACATGAAAATCAGATTTTTTTTCCAAAAGAAATGGAGAAGGAGTGGGCAGTACAATAACTGCAGCTAGAGAGGACCAGGAGAATGAATTGTAATCATTTTGGTTTAGTAGAATTTATCAGTTAGGCTATGGTTTGCAAACCTTAATTCTAAACTCAGTTTCTCTAGATCAAGAGAATTTCAAACATCTGTGTTTGGCTTATCTTTAGAAGAATGAAAAGGGAGAAATTCCAGATGCTTCTGGTATTCCCAGTACAAGGCCAAATTTTTGCATGATCTAAGGAGGTATGTTTCAGTTCTGGTTAGCACTGACAGCCCTAACCAAGAAAAAGAAATTTCTACCTTAGAAAAACCATAAAATCATCTTGTAAAGTTTAGGTGAACAGAATACACAATAGATACATGAGCTCAGAATGAGCTGGAGAATAGATGCCCTTGCTTTCTCATGCTCATCTGAAACAAATTCCCAACCATTCTGAGGTTCATCCTTGCTGAGGAAAGGAAAATACACATCTATTTAGGCTGATAGTGCTCTGGTTGGGAAACTGGAGAAGCTGTAGTTGCTATTTTTACAAGTTTGCTTCCTTCAGGGGAGAGATATCTTAGGGTTGAGGGGGAGGTAACGTGATCTCTTTTTCTATTTTTATAAAGGGCCTGGGGATGCACCGGGAAGCTAGAGATCTGTGCATTTGAAAGTCTTCAGCTCCTCTTTTGAGATACTAAGGGA
This sequence comes from Bucco capensis, assembly GCA_013396975.1. Lineage (NCBI taxonomy): Eukaryota > Metazoa > Chordata > Aves > Piciformes > Bucconidae > Bucco > Bucco capensis. Next base: position 199,584 of record VWZO01016890.1, on the reverse strand, counting down.
GGAACAGTTAGAAAAGCATGGCCTAATTAAGGATATCTAATATGGTTTCAGGAAGGGAAGGGCATGCCTCATTAACTGGCTGGAATTCCTTGAGGATATTGCTGCTGAGGGAGACAAAAAAAATGGGAACTCACTGTGAGCATTGTGTACTTCAGTGGGCTGGGGGAGAATAACACACAGTTAGGAAAGTCTGGGGTTGATACCTACATTATGGAGTAGGTAAAAATACAATACGAAATTAACTGGTATTTAAACCTGCAGGGAGTGGAACTGTTTCTTAGTTCTTGAAATCCTGGGTGCATTCTTGCCTTTAATCTTCTCTTTCTTTAAAAAAAAAAAGAATTATTATTATTATTGAAATAATTGGCTTTTGTGATTCAGCTGAATAAAAGGCTGCAGTGTTTCCAGATGACACTGTGCTAAATTTGGAGGGCAATGAGGAAAATTGCAATTAGATACAGACAGAGTTAAATGCTTTTTAGAGTTTCTAGCATGGCAGATGGCATGTCCAATAAAGGTCAGATGAATGTAGCATCATGATAATAAGCTAAAGACCCCAGAATCAGGAGAGGAAAAAGGTGGCATAGATGGAGGATTTCTCTGTATATTGACATCTTTAATGATGGAGGTGCATTTTCCCCAGATCCTTGCAGAAATAGAGTCTAAAATGCTCCAAGTTATCCTTAGGAGTAATTACTCAAAAAGGAAAATAATGCTCATTTTGACTGAGGAGAAGGAGGAGCAGGGCTTGCAACCAAAGGAGAGCAAGAGCTCGCAATGAAGGGAGAGTCTGGTTACGATGTAGGACTGAGGTTGGTGAGGATGTGGAGGTAAAGAGGTCATTTAAGCTCCTCTGTGGGTGGCACGGGGCCCAGTTTAACTGCTTGCCTGGAAGTCTTGCCATCCAAAGGGTTGCAGGACCAGCGGTGCTGTCAATTTGCAGTCCCACAGAACACTGTTGTGTGCCTGTCTGCTGGAAGGAAGGGTCTTGTCTTCATAAGCTCTCTACCACCTAGAGATTCCTTCAGAGCTGGAGAAACAATGTTTTTAGACTGTGTTCTTCAGAGCTTGCAAAATATCAATCCCCTTGATTTTCTACCTAACCAGTCCTTCCATGTTGATTTCCTGGAAAAGTCAAGTACTTTCTTGTGGTCTCAAGACACAACTGGTCCCTGAGGTCTTAGGAGGGGGTTGAGAAGCAGTCTTATGCATCAGGGGAGGTTTAGTTCCCTGCTAAGCAATGGGGCCTTTATTAGTGGAGGGGAAGCAAGTGTTAGAGGGGAAGAAAATGGGGAAGTCTTTGTGTTTCTTTAATTCCGATAAAATTTTAAGAGCTTTGAAAGAGTCTCACTTTTATGTCTCCATTAATGATGCCCCTTTGCAATTTGTCATGAGGCCAAGCACACATCAATCTTCATTTAGATGAAAGAGCATGGACACTTAGAGGTGGAGGGGCAGGAAAAGGGGAGTGCAATATAAACCTGCCTGTGAAAGAAGCACCAGGCAGCAAGCATGAGAAGGAGCATAGCGCTACCAGAGGGATGTTGCTTATGGATGAGGGCTGAGTCAAACACACTTTGAGCATTATCCCTTCTCCTCATCCCCACAGGGTCTGCTCCCAGCCAAGGTCCAGGCCATCCCTGAGGGTTGTCCCTGCCCCTCAAGTCCTGGTGAGTCTCTCTCTGCTGTCTTACTCCTCAGAACCATCTGCCAGTGTGAGTGTAGAAGAGACACTTTTTTCCCCCTTTGCCTGAGGAAAAAAACAGCATGAGTGTCATTGCTTGCAAAAGGTGTGAGACTGGTATTCCTGCGTTCAGCTGCAGGCTAGTTACAGCAAATGCAGTGTAAGGGAGACACTCCCAAAATATTTCTTAAGTATTTGTCCTTATTTTCTGGTTTGTGCTGTGGGGAGGGCTTTTTTTTTAAGGGCCAGCCTCTCCCCATGATTCTAAGGACAATACAGCACTGAAAAGAGTGAGCCTCCTCCTGTGGAGTCTCTGATGTGGGATGAAGGCAGAAGCAAGCAGCCAGCAGTGTTTGTAAGAGAGGGAAGGGAGAGGAGCCAGGGGAAGCTAAGTGATAGCACTGGTTGCAGTGACACATCATCTTTGGGATGACTACTCAGCTGTCAATCACATTTTTAAAGTCTTGTAGTACCAAGTATTTACCTCCAGGATAAGAAACATGATTTAGTTTCCAGAGGTTATTCAGTTCTTGATCTCTAGCTTAATACAGCTGAGAGGATGTTACCTACCCTGTTTTATGAGGAACGCATCTGGCTTTAGGGAGCTGCAATATTCAGTTCATTTTGCCTAAATCACTGGTTAACCTTCAGCAGGGAGGAATTAAGGAAAATTTTGTGTGAGCTTAGTTTTGAGGTGAAGCTTGAATTTTTGTGTGCACTGACAGATGTTTATCAAAGTCCCCTAAACTGTGTCCTTCTAGCACCCAACTCTCCATGAGGAAACCCTAACTTATAATTGGCTGAGGTCAGCTTGAGCCAGTCAGTAACCACTAAAAGGCTTCAGAGACTGTTATTTGTTCTTAATAGAACTCGGACTAGGACTCCAAGGTGTTATTTGGCTGAGTGCTCTATGAGTACAAGGGAAGAAATACTATTTTGCAGGCCTATAGCCCACAAAATAAAGACAAACTTGGAAATTATGGATCAAATAGAAAGAAAAAGAGTTTTACTGCTGATCTACAAAGGATAGAATTTCATCCAAATACATGAAATTATAAAATACATACAATAGGCTATTCAGTGCCTCAGAGGAAGCAAAAGGAGTCAGGAAAACAATAGACTTCCTAAACTGATCTGATTCACCATGTTTTCAGACTGTTATATCAATAAAAGGCATTCAGGAAATACATCCATGTACATGCATTAGTGCTGTGAAATACCATATATCTACAAAAGAGCAAACAGGGTGTTTTACATCCATTCCCCCACCTGGAAACAGGAGGTTTTCTGGTCTCACAGCACAGTGCTCTTTGTGCACCCGAATGCATAAGAAACACGTGCACATCTGCATTAAAATCCCAGAATTCTAGACTGGGTTCAACAGTTGCTAAGGACTTCAGTGCAGAACTTGTGTTGATGAATGAGTTTAACTCTGGGATCTTCCCATGACATTGGCAGGTCATCTTCCAAGTGTGCAGCTCCCCAGCACCCAGATGTGGCTGTGCAGCAACTTGGTGCTGGGGCAGCACTCTCTGTACAGCACCTGACACAATAAGCTGCCAGTCAGATTTGCAGACTGCTGTGTGATCTTGTGATATTAATAATATAATGATGGCATTATAACTGGACCACTCAACTCCGTAGTTTGTTCTTCTATACATGATTTATAAGTTTTATGCATTTCATATGCCTCTCATTAAAAATGCATTGAAAAATACTATCAAAATACCATTTTGTGAGGCTCAGACTCTCTTTATTCTTGTTACAGCCATCTGCCATTAAGCTTTAATAACTGACTGATTATAATTTATTAATTTATCACCTGTTCTTTATACAGTAGGATAAAATAATTGTCAACCAATGCGAAATGGCCTCCTATTGTGGTATTAATCCCCAAAGCAATTAGAAAACCCATTGAAAATTGGCAGTAACTCATGTTAGAAACTCTGCAATGCTCACATCAGTACGCTTCATCCGTGATTGGTAATAAGATTTCTGTCGCCAGTGTGAATTTGAAAAGGGCAGTTTAACTAGGGAGACTTTTTATTTTTATTTATTTATTTTATAATAAGCCTTGGTTTTTAGGGCTTACAATAAATATCTAGTTTCCAGCTTGTCTTATAGATTCTATGGGCATAGCCTGAAAAGGGCAACACCAACTTCATACAGTGCCATACTAATGCTTCTCAAAACTCCTTTGGAGAGATTTGTGCCTCTGCTAACATCCCCAAGAATGAAAGGGTAATTTAGGGATAGCTATAAATGCCAAATCATTTAAGAGATTGCCTTCAGTCAGCTTTGGATGAAGACATCAGGCTTCAGCATCTCTCCTTTGATTTTTATCTACAAGGTTTCAATATGGGTTAGTTGTGGGCTTTCTGATATGGATAGGCAGACATTCACATTACAGTATGTGAAAAGGGACAGAGCCAACGGTTTGTTGAATCCAACAGCTGTCATTTAGCAAAGCCATTTGCTTACTTTGCCAGTGGGAAGGAGATATGCAGGCCACCCCAGATGTGAAGAAGCTCCTTATCTCACCTGTCCTCTTTGCAGTGCAGACTTCCAGCTACTCAGTTACAATAGCTCTGACTCGAAAGAGCCACATTCCGTTAATGCTGTTCCTGATGCAGATTTAACTGTTTTTCTGGTGAAAAGAAAGAAAGAAAACAAAGATGCCTCAGAGAGCAGACCCACACTAGTGAGGAAAGCAGCTGTCAATGTTTCTTTGTCCTAAATGAAGCTGCCTGACCTCTCTTGCTTATGTGCACAGTCAGGGACCGCACTGGTGGTTCAGGCACAGTAGAGGTATAGAGCTGACAATTACAGTGCCATTTTGTTCCAAATCACTTGAAGTGGTCCAGGAGAACTTTTACTTAAACAAGATGATTGTGTAGATCTAAAACCTGCCAACACTTTGCTATTGAACAAGCCTCTGGGCAGGCTTAGGAAGAGATTTTTCATCTCTGTCTCCTGAAAAACATATCCTGTAGCAAACAGGTCTGTGCGTTAGTGTGATGCAGTGATTCCAGAATACAAGAAAGTCTTGAATCTTCCATCACTAGTCATGCTGTCTTTGCATGATAGTAAGATAGTTGAATTATTCCTTTTCCACAGAACACTTCTGCTACTGTGCTGTTACATTCCAGGCTTTGTAGTTTCTGCATAATTTATTTTGGAGGAACTGCTTTGTCAAATAGACTCAGAAAAAACTGATGTTGAAATGAGTGTATTAAGAGATTTGTACTTCCTCCTTGTACAGGGAACCCAAAGCAGAAGTAAAGAGGTCATTCTTGATATTTTTATACTATTTCTATCTTTTCTGGAAGTAAAAATTAGAAGAAATCTCATGCAAATGTTTGTCCTTCTGAGACATACAAGTCAAATGGGCAGATCTAAGGGATTTTGGCAAAGCAGATATAAGTACAGCAGGTTCTTTTTCTCTGACTTTGAGAAATTTTCCCACCTTACTGCTTCAGTGTACCCTTTACCCACAGATAAAATCTGGACTGTAGAAAGTCCTCAGAAATAGCGCAGTTGCTGTAATTACCTTGTACTGAAGTTGCACTTCTGCCCACATAATCCTCATTTGGGCTGAGCATTGGGAGGCTCTTCCATTCCTTCCCACCTCTGTAGACATACACAAGACTACGCTGCACTTTTAAGCTAACACACCGACGACAACCTCTTTGTTTTAGCTTGCAGCAGAGTTTTTGCCCTCAGCCACAGATTTGGATCTCATGGTTCTTCTCATGGTGAATCAGGTTCTCAACACCAGCTGGGAAGCTCCTGGGTATAGAAGCTGGTTATGGCATGCTATCTGGCACAGGTTAGGGGGTAGGTAATTTTTCAAATGGTAAATTGGCAACTGTTACTGTTTGTGTTTTCAAAGGTAGGAGGTCTCCAGTTAAAGATTAATCTTGCAATGTTTATTGAGCCGCAATGCATATACTCCTGGAGTATAGGAGCACCACAGAAGGAAATCCACATTCAAAACAAGACTAGGATCAGTTATGTATGTAACAGACCTTCCTGGCTTCTGCTGGCTGTGAAGTTGATGGTCTGTATATCTCACTAGTAAAAATACTTCACAGGTGAAGAACAGTGTCAAAACAGAGTCAAAACCTGATAAATGAGAGGGTACCAATGGTCTTTCCCCTCAGCAAAGTTGTCATCTAAGGAATCTGTCAGATTTTTACCCATGACAAAGTTCCAATCTGGGGTCCACTGAATCCTTTAGAAGGACCACTATCAATCACAAAGGAAGATCTTTGTTTCAAAAAGTGGTTGAATTCCATATGGATCTAAACTCAAGTTAGCACACTGTAGCTGTGTTCCATAGTCATTATTTCTACAAATGGATTGCATGCACCCATGTGTATCTGTGAATCCATCAAATATCCCATACTGCTTTTTACTGCATTAAATGGTATTGCTCTGGCTATATCTATGCTGGTGAATACATCCACTCTTTGTTGCGTCCACACTAGGCAGACTGGCATCCTCAACAGCAGGGTAGCTCTGTCCTCTCTTTAGTACACTTGGTCCTATATGTCCTGCAGGTCCTTCTTGACCTAAGTCACAACTGTCAGTTTAGGTCCATTCTTTTCTGTTCCAAGTGTGAGATGTGCTGCAGCCCTGCTGCTTGGTGTTTCTGTGGAAAGAAGCTGAAATTGTACATTTTGATCCTGAATGTATAACATGACAAGACTAGAGTGTTTAGGTTTGCAAGGCCTGCAGAGCAGAGGAAAACAAGCTTCATGCACTCTTCTCCATACTGCCTGCTGGGAGATATTCCCAGAGTGGAATATCTAAGACAAAACACTTTGATTTTTCTTTCAAAGGAGCTACGTAGTACTTTCCAGAAATAGCATGAGAGTGAAATAATATTTATGCAATGTGGTGAATCAAGAGCAGGGGTGAGATGGGGAGTGAGATGATGGTGTAGACATACCCCCACCCATGTGTGCATATGTAAATTGGAGTGATTTTCTGGGCACAGAGAGGTGTGGGAAAACACTGGGGAACTCAGTGTTCAAATGCTGCAGCTGCATCTTCAGCACTGAGGGTGCCAGGCCTTGTGAAAATAGATCCTGAGCTTCAACTGGTAATCCTGCTCTGAATGGAAAACCACCCCCTGAATTTGGGGTTTCTCTATGAACCAGAAGGAAGAAGAGACAGCAGCTTCACCTGAGTTAATTCTGAAGCAAAGACGCAACCTCTGACGCACAGGATCGTTTACCCTTTTATGTGGGGAAACCTATTATTAGAGCTTGACTGAAATGTTTAAGAGACTAACAATAATGCCACCTACCTTCAGCTTTCAAATAATGAGTACTAGAGTTTGCTGCTGACTTCTCATCCTTGTGTAGACTGTCCTTCTTAGGGAAAGTCTTATGAACGTAACCTATTTCTTTGACAAAGCTGTGCTGCAATGTGGATGATGAGGGCAGTGAAGATCCACAGGAGATCCTCTGCAAACACCCTGAAGCCATTTGCATCAATTAGCTCCACCACTAGAATGTGGCTGCCTGTAGGCCAGGCTGTTGCCTATTATATCTTGAAGTGAAGATCATTTGTGATAGGGAAAGTGGGAGGCTTTTGCTTATGAGAATGGGTCTGCCCATGGGTGCTTAAGGGTTCCTTAATCAGATAAGACAGTGTTTTTAAATAAACATTTCATTTTCACTTAGCTTGTTGAATTTTGCTTAATGTGCTGCAGTTTGTTGTTAGGACTTCCAAGCTCTGATGAGCAGATGTGGTGTCACATTCCCAGGATGTGGTCCAAGGCAGTATCACAGTGGGATAACTGCCATCAAACAGTGCCAGTGGTTCATCTCTAACTCGAAAAGAGAATTGCTGACACCTCTTACTACAGTTTTTTGCTTTCTCCCAAGGTTTACTCCCCAACAGATGCTGAAATCCCAGCAGAAAGCGTGGATGAACATGACAAAACAAATGCACAACATAGCTAATTAGCAATTAAAGTCTCTTAAGGCAGGTAGTATGACATGGAATCAAAAAAAGGAGAAAGGTTTATTGGACCTTGAACTTCAAAATATTTTTCTATTGCACCTATCACAGCATTTCAGCAAGGCTGATTTTTAATGAATCAAAGAGGGGAGGACATCCTGCTCTTAGTTACCCAGAGTATAAATCTGGAGTAGTTCTGCTGTCTCCAATAAGACAATGCAGTTTTCTGCAGTGATATTAAAAGGCAAATTTGCAGCCAGGCTACTGCTTTCATGAGAGCACTGGCAATTGAAACAGAAGAAAAAAGAGAGAGAGTATCATTAAAGGACTGAAAGACCTTTTTAATATGTAGCTTCTGGGGGATGGACTCATTAAGTTTGCCTCGAACCTGGCACAACAGAGCCCTTCTGAATTCAGTTTCTGGAAGCTGCAGATGGAATGACAGTACCAGACACCAAGGCTTAAAATAAAAATTTGTGACAGATGTATTAGGAGCAGGGTTTGGGGAGAAGAGGATCAGGGTTGATGGACTCTGACAAAATTCCATCACAGTGAGTCACATTTTAATTGAAAAAGAATAAAAGAAACCAAGGGTGGGGAAAAGACACGGGTGAAAATCAGAGGTCACCTGCTGTTGTGATAACTTAACTGAAGTTTTGGAAATGAATCATCGCAGCAGGTAGTGGAAGGTTTCACCTCAGTCAGTGACAGGAAATGCAGGGCTGTAGCTGTGTGCAGAGCATTTTGGGCTCTCAATCAGCTTTTATTGATTAGGAAAGTACAGCTGTGCTCAGGAAGTCTTAGCTTTTCTCTCATTTTCAGTTCTACAGAAAGGAAAATCTCAAGCAGCCATTTTCAGCTTCTCTTTCTCGGAAGCAATGGGGTAAGTGGGAGGGGACTTTACAGGAGGAAGACACAAAACTATTCACATGTCTAATGAAATCACATGCTGTCAGTAGCAAAAAAAAAAAACCCCGAACAACAACCAACAAACCCAAACCAAAAAACAACCACCAAATAACCCACACCCTTGCTTGAATGAAGAGATGCAAACAGCTGCTCGAGAGAAGAACCTGTTAAGAAAACCTGCAAAAAGCCTCTCTTCTGCTTGTAAGCATGCAGCTATCTAGGACATCCCTTTCTGGGTATCACATTTCCTGGTATGGGCAATTATCTTGACCAGAAGATGAGCTTAATGCCAGTTCACATCCTAAGAGTAGTAAACTTATTTTAGTAAGCCATCATCATATGCCTCTGGATGTATTCATCCTTGGTGTGAGAAGGGAATGAGAAAAGCTCAATCCAGCATATCTGCTTAGTGTGGTAAAATTCTATGGTGGCCTCAGCAGCCCAGGAATGGATTAAATGTAACTGCCTTAATACCTCTGGATATGGTTGCAAATGTCTTTTATATCAAGCCTAAAATGTCTTGGGAACTGATATTATCTAAAATTATGTAAACACTGCATTTTGTCTCTACCAGTCGAGATGTCCTTCTACTGCAGTTCATCTCATGCTGTGGATGTGGTGAAGAATGGCAGACTCTTTTTATAATCATTCAAATCATTAGATACCGAATCATGTGAGCCAGGAATTAGCTGCAAAGACCCTTGACATCTCTGAGTTCTCTATGGACCTCCACTTTGGCTTGCCTTAGCTCTGTTTCACTCTTGCACAAGCAAGGTCCGTTTGAACATTGTCTCCAAAAGAAACAATGGATGATCAAACAGCAATTAAATGACAGTGCACAGAAAGGGAAGCATTCCATTTTGCTGGAAAAGGACCAGATATTAGAGTGCTTAAACACATGCTTAGATGGATAAATATGGACCTGAGCCTGTGATATCCCAGTGAATGAGTGCGTACTGCACATTTATATCATGTGAGCTTTAACAGTATTTCATATGAGAGTGCCACTGAATCCATAGTATGTGTGCAGTGACTTGTGTGCATGATTTATGGGTATGTTGGTAATTTTGAAGAGGAACCAAACTCTGGGAAAGTCAAATAAGATTATGGGCTGTGAGATACAAATAGTTTTAGAGGAAAGTAAAATTCCCCATGTATGAGGGATGTCAGGTAAGAGCTGAGGAGATTCACAGGGAAAAACTTACCTGAAGTGTTTGTATGGAATAAAGATTTTGAACAGTGTTAGAATAGGTAAAAGTTAGACACTGCACTAGATTTTCTTGCTTCCTTATTTTGTACTTAAAGATACTTTCGATATTGGAGTTAAAATAAGAGTTAACACATCCCCACCTCAAAAGAAAAGGCTAAAACAAAACTAGACCCCCCTTGCTTCCTGTTACCCTTAAAATCCCCAGCATTTGCACAGTCTGACACATGTGAGATGAAGCGTTGAAAAGCTAGGAAACTCCAAAAGTTACTGTTTCTCACAAAACTTTTCATGGCAGTAGGAGAGATGCATCATATTTTCCTTGTGAAAGTTAATTCAGAGTATCTGATTGTTATTATTAATGTACATTATAAAATATGAAGAATGTGAAGCGCAGCAGAGTGATTGTGACGTGTAAAATATAGCCTTGGTAGTTTGAAAATTTCATATCTGCTTTACTACTATCAGTGACTTCCCTGGATCCAAAACTCTGAAAAGCAATGCCCAAATAATTCTAAAACCCTTGGTAATTTTACCATAATTCTGTGTTTCCTATGTAGGCAGAGGACACATGGGGAAATTTCTACCAAAAGCCTAATCCCAGAAGAGTCTCTTAGTTCTGAGCATTAGAGCAAGCTGCCTGTAGATGTGTAAATGAGATTGAAAGTTTGTTTTGATCTCTGAAGCTTAGCCTGCCTTGGGCATGACCAAACCAAAGTGCTGCTGGTCCTATGATGCCTTTATACTTCAGGGAAGCAAGTGGCGGTATGTAAGCTGGAGTTAGTGGTAGGATGTCAGAGAAGGATTTTCTGTTGTATGTGGAGTCCTCATAGCGGGGACTCCACGTGCTTAGGAAGAAACTCTCTGAGCATGTGGTGTGGCTCTTCTTTAAATACACCAGGCTTTTGGCATTTCTGGAGAAATAAAAAAAAATATATTGTCAGGAGTTGGTAGACTTTTAGCACATCAAATATGCAGATTACTGCATTCCAGGTGAATTCTCAGATTATTTTGAGGCCACTCGAACCTAGATGAACACCCTAGTTAGCACTGGGGAAAATCTTAAGTGTGTGAATGTTGAATGGGGACTTGTGGTGGTGAAAACAGAAAGTACTGAATCACTGAGGGTGCCACATCACACTCATCACTGGTGTACCTGAGCACCATGGAACATTATTGTTCCTCCTTTCCAGTGGGAAGGAGAACAATAATCTTTCTGGGGACTTCAACTATCAATGCTCCATGACGCAGAGCCTGTGACTCATGAGGGGCTAGAACTGACATCTCCAAAATCCTGTGTTAGTATCCCGCTGAATCAACCTTCCCTCTATTGTCAGTCTTGATGACAATGATGCTACAAAATTCTGTGATGTAATGGGAACATCAGACTGGATCTGTCTTGTCAGAGTTGATTGATGAGATGAGCAACAGCTGAACTGGATGTGCATGGCTCTGTGCATGTGTGATGGACTCTGATAAGAAGACTGCAGAAACATGATCTCCACATTAATAGCTGTTAGCTTCTAAGTGGTCAGGCTGGTAACTGCTTTGGTTGGAATTTGGAGTTTTAATTTTTTTTGTAGCTATTATATTATGGATTATACAAGATTTCCAGCTTTACTGATATGAAGGAACCCCTTATAAAATTAGGGATTTATTATAATAATTTTTTATTGAGATGTCTCTGAAAGCTGGGGAATATTTGGTAAGTAAAGTGACAAGTAACACCAATATTGCTCATTTCTGTACAAAATTAAATTTAGGTAGTTCGTACATAATAAATAATGTTATGATTTGAAAATGTTTCATTACATTACATTATTATGTCTTAATAGGCATGGCTCATGTCATACACAGTTGTTAGCTTTATTGTTAATCAGATCTTTCTCATTAACATACTGTAGTTAAAAATTAAATGCCCTTAAACAAACTGTGTAATGTTAAGTGTAATTTCTGAAACTACTGAATTATGCTGTCCTAAGTACCTTTGAATTGCTTAGTTAATGGAATATTCAGCCCCTAATATAAATCCTTTAGTTTCTACTGTTAACTTCACAAAATGTTTTAAGGACAGACATAGGCATAGTGTCCTTCAGGAGAAGGTTGAAGTTATTAGACTTTTGAGAGATCCTGATCAGCGAATGCCAAATCTAAACTTGTCACAACTGTACTTATAATAGCTGAACTTTCTACCTCCCTGTGAGTGGCCTGTCTTGTCATACTTATTCTACCTGACCTACTTTCCAGCTCTGCACCTAAAGACGTTAAAAAAAATTCTCTTGAATAAGGACAGAAATAGTTTGCGTAGTGCTGAATCAACAGAAAATGAGTCCATGACTGAGGACATCAGCCTCCTGCTTCCCACAAAAGGGATTTTCCTTTTGGAGCCCTGGACTGTTTCCACTTGCATCATTCACTGGCTAAGGAGTTTCATGATGAGATGGAGATTCAAGGACCTCATGGCACATGGCTGAACTGATGCTGTGGCTTGAAGGTAAAGAAAATAGAGAAGAAAGTATACTGTACTACAGATATTCAGTAAAAATATTCACCCTGCTGTACGGTCTATATCTGCAGAAGGCTCCAGAGCCCAGAGCTACAAATAAGCTGCCATAATGAAGGGTCAGGCCATGAGGTAAAACTCAGTCACACCGTCATCTATGGATAGCTCTTCTGGACAGTTTTTTTGGTATGGTTTAAGGGCAGCCTGAGCGGATGTCTTGGCAGCTGGCAGCCTGACCAAGGGTGAAGGGGCAGTTTAGCTGTCTGGGCATCAGCCGTCTCACCCAGGCACAGGCTGTGGCCATTTTTACTTAGTAAAACCTACTCTGTTTAGGAGCTGGCTTCTAATGTCAAACTTTTACTGGAAAACCAGGAGGCAGCAGTAGTCAGGTCCCCAGTTTCTTCTCCTACTCTGCTGATGGAGCACTTTGTAATGAATCTATTGCCAAAGGACAAATGCTTCTTTTTTATCATACCATGGCAATTCTGTTTTACAGAGCAGAGCCACAAAGGTGAGAATTAGTGGGGAGGGAATATAGTCTTCCAGCAACAGGATTCCAGTACCATCTGCTGGTAGGAGAAACATGGGTATAGCCTGAATGTCCCCCCTCAAATCTTTATTCTGTCTGTGTGAGGCAGTTCAGTGTATTTTTAATTAATTACTCATGTCAGTCAGAGACACTCTGCTAACACCAGTCATATCTTAACAAATGAGCTCCTAACACCTTTAATAAATGTTTTATCTATCAGATTCAGCAAAAGTAGCCCAGTTTTCAGTAAGGGAACACTTGGTTCAGACATCAAGATTCTATCTAACTAATGGCATAAGCATGGTGGGCTTATGTCTCACATCAGTGTGAGTGTTTAGGAAAGGGCAAGTAGTTCTACAACATGAAAATCTGGGGCAATATGATTCCCTTCTGGCAGATACAAAACTCAAAAAAATTATTACGTGACTGGAACCCTTTTATCCATGGAAGCGCAAGTGCAGATAGATCCTCAAAGTGCCAGTTCCCAAAATGTTAATGAACTTGCGGTTGCCTGTGGAATATTTGGTAGTGCTAATCCATCTTAAGGGCCATGTTTCTGCAAAGCACATCTTTAATTTCACACTTTTGCTCCCATCCCATGGAATTCAACATTTGTGGACTTTACTGTTGAGCTGAGTTCGTGTTTCTGTATCTCTTCCTGACCTTAGCTTCAGAAGTCATTCTGGCTTAGTCTAGAGTGCAGCTGTGGGTATCTGCAGAGCCACTCAAGCTGTCTTTAATAGAGCTAGCATAGGCACAGGAAGGAATTTGCATGTTTCAGCATAAGCTTCAACATCAATACCTGAACTAATTCCTAAAATTAGTTCAAATTCTGTGTGCTACAACCATCTTTCTGACAGATCTAGCTGATAAAGTACATTATTCTCCTAATTATTTTCTGAACTGACATTTATCAAAATTCTTTTTGAAAATGCATGTGATGATTGAAGCTTACATTTCATTAAAGTTATTGGTAATACTGTATATATTACTAAGGTACTTTCCAAGTTCTACTCCATATTGGATAGAGTTAATAAAGGCTATTTAAATGTAAGTTCTTCAGTAAGGCTCAGCTTTCTGCAGTTGTATGAAAGGTCTTCAGATGATTGTATAACTATTGTTTGTTTATCTAGCACAAAAGACAAGTTCCAAGATGAACATCCTTCATTACTCTTGCAACCTTCATACTTACAGTATCATGCAATAAAAAGCAAGATCTCTATTAAGAATTTTAGAGTTTTTTAACCTTTTCCTCTAACTGAAATACAAATATTAATTTTCTTTAAATTCCCTAAAGAACTCAAATTATAAATCTGTCATGAACTACATCTATAGGCTAGTTACCCTATGTAACATTCAGTGCATTTTGCGTAGATAGTAAAAATAGTACTTACTTTTTTTACAGTATCATAGAATTGTCAAATATTAACTTCACAAGTTTAATGAAACCAAATCCTAATGACAGGAATAGCTTACAAGGACTATTGATGATAAAACACCCTTACTCTCCATTTTAACACCATTTCAGTCTTTAAATATTAATATACTGCTGGTTGATTTTTATTATACTTGGAATTAAACGATCTTTGTATATTAAAATAAACTATTAAACATTAATTTCACTGTTGTAATTACGGCCTTAATTCTCTGATGTCTGATAAAGAGTCTGAAACTTGTAGTTGAAACTCCTCAAATTTTAGGTTTCTTTTTATATGGCAAAAGACTTCATGGATTCTTATGGAGTTCAGCATCACATTTAGTCTTCTTACGGTCACACTGGTAGATTTGGATGTGCCACTGGGGATTCGGGATGCACTTTCATGTTCAATTTAATCAGATACAAACTACTTTCCCCTTTCTGCCCCCACGTACATCTTGCTGCCCCTCCCTCACATAGTGTCTGCAGAGCATGTGAACGTGCAGTGAGCTGACATGGAAACTAACCACACAAGAAAAAAACAGAAGATTTATTTTCTGCTGGTTTAGCAAACAGACCTGTTTCTTCAAGGTGATTGTTAGATCTGATGCGAGGAGTGGCTGGGCATGGGAATGGACTAGAGCCAGGCATCTGCTTTAGGTGGCTGCCTGCTGTGACACTAGGATAAGGGTAATATGATGTTAGATCTCTGTATATTCACTTTTTTAGCATCTTTGTCTCTCAAATTTGCTGTTTCATTGTACCTGCCACAGGACACAAGACATAAAGGATGCCAAAAAGGACCAAAACCCTAGTAATGATGTTGAAATATGAAATTAAGGGAACCAAGTGTGCTCTGTTTCTCATAGAATCATAGAATGGTTTGGGTTGGAAGGGACCTTTAAAGGCCATCTAGTCCAACCCCCCTGCAGTGGGCAGGGACATCCTCAACTAGATCAGGTTGCTCAGAGCCCTGTCAAGCCTCACCTTGAATGCCTCCAGGGATGGGAACTCAACCACCTCCCTGGGCAACCTGTTCCAGTATTCCACCACCCTTGTGGTGAGGAACTTCTTTCTAATATCCAGTTTAAATCTACTCTTCTCCAATTTAAAACCATTGCCCCTTGTCCTTTCACTCCAGGTCTTTGCAAACAGGCCCTCTCCAGCCTTCTTGTAAGTTCCTTTTAGGTACTGGAAAGTCACTTCTCATACATATTGTGGTAGAAGCTGCAAGAAAGCCTGCCCTTTTGCAACCACAGTGACAAGAAGGGCATGCTAGAGGAATAAATGAGTTCTAAAACCTTGAAACTCACACACAATTTAATCCTTCCGTTGACTGGACTTCAAGGTTGTTACTCGCTGAGAAGCTGACCTCATACGAGGCCATTCCATGACCAGCCTTTCCATGGCCTTTAGTCAGTTGGTATAGTAAATATATTCTTGATACATGCAGCTGTGATGCATACAAATATATAGATATTAGGTGGCCTTTAACCAAGATGAGGATTGGTGATAAACAAGTGTCTTAGGGTTGCTAAGGATTTTAAACAGAGAAGGTTTGAAAAGACTTATTTCCTATTTTCTTTATTCATTTTGAAAACAAGTGAAATGCATGTTCAAACTCCATGAGAACTTTACACAAAAAAATGCAATTCATAGCTGTTAAAGCCCTCATCTGGCAAAGAAGTCATTAACTCTAGAGACTCAAAAGATAACAAATATCTGCTGAGATTCATTAATCAGGAATTTTTATTCACAGCTGCACAGTTTGGACTGTTTTTTTGGTATTGAAGAAGACATCTGCCTACTCCTAGATACCTATTCCAGTGGCAGGAGTATCATGATGCATTCAGAGCCACCTGACTGTATTTCCAGAAGATTTTTCTGCCAGAAGCAGGTTTAGGTTTCATCCCAAAAGTACTGGGACACCACTATGCTCTTGGGAGTTTGGAAAATCTGACCATCTCAGCTTATGCTGAGGCACTGACACTTCCAGGTTCTTGGAAGTCAACAGCTGCTGTTCTTTAAACCTGAAAGTCTGAATTTAGTCAGGTCTTCAAAGATCATATAATTTCCATGTGAGGAAGTACCAGAAGCACTATAGACAGAGAATAATATTCAAAAGTGCTTAATTCAGTATTTCCTCTTTTTCTCTGTCCTCATTTCTGTGCCCTAAGGAAATTTTTTAGGTTTCTACTTCTCTTCTGAAATGGAACATTGTAATAGTTTCCCCTAGACTTTGACATTTCCACAGAAATTTATTAGGTTTTTGCCTGTTATAACTGTACCACTGGAATCTGACCAGCTAAGCTACTAATATTTTTGCACTTACTGCTACTTTACTATACCCATTTGGAAACAGTCCCAGTGGGCAGTCCGGGGGCAAGACCCCTGATGCTGATCACTGAAGTGAAGACCAAGGCAAGCTACTGCTTTAATGCATTCCCAGAGAGTTTCCATGTTGTCACTAAGCACAGGAGTGACCTGCCAGCATCCTTCCAGCTATAGCAACTCCTGGCTGCAAATAACTGGTTTAACTCATGAATGCCCTCTGCCTGTTTGTCATTAACCCTCTGCCAAAGACAGCCTTCAAGAAGGAATACTGGTGGAGTGTTCCATAGGAATGATGCTGTCTAGTTTGTACGAGGCTACTCAAAACAGTCCAGGTACCTGGTTTGAAACAGATCTGCTGATGGTCCTGAACGGGAGAAGGGAGAAACAACATGCTCTGCTGCAGCAGTAGAGCTGAGGGATGTTCACCTGCAGCTCTTGAAGAAAGGCAATCAGCAGAGTCAGATTCAGATGAAGAAGGAATTTTGTGTAAGCAATCCACATTGTTCTGCACATAGCATATGTGGGTAGGGCAGGGAGGTCACTGGCAGTGTTTCCTACCTTGGATTTCTTGCCTACCTTGGATTTCTTGCCACTGCACAGGACAATGGAGTTAAGCTACCAGAAATGTTTTGAGAGAAGGAAACAGTGTAGACACAAACCTCACTCTTCACAGCCTGCACAGTAAAATTTACATTAAAAATTATGCTCTTGTATTTACATCCATAAAACTCCCCATACGAATGAGAAAGAAGTAACAAACACACCCCAGACTTTTGTCATGCTGGGTGGGAATATGGTGAGAAATAGGATGGATAATTGGTGTGGGGCATGCCTGATTTTGCTTGGCTGGCAAGATAGGTGAAGTTTTCCTCATCTAAGCTATGTTCTCAAAGAAGCTGTAAATAATTTACTTCTTCCAGATGCAGCTGAGTGGGCTGAAGAGGTTGTCCTGCCCATCAGGAGGTTACTGACCCTGCAGCAGAGCATCCTTTGTCCAACTTCCCGTGCTCCACATTCCAGCCCACTGCAGGAGTGACTGTGGGTGATTTTTCCTGAAGGAAATTAGACAGCATATGTGAGCACACAAAGAATTCTGCTAACAGAGCTGATGGCCAGGAACATTTTGTGTAAAGACAATAACATTTCAACTGTATTTTATGGTGTTGCAGCTGTTCAGTGAGCCAAGTATGCCACCTCAGCCTGAAATGTTTTGTAATAGCAGTTATACCACCAGTATCATCCTCTCTCCTTCACTGTGAAACCACCAGCAGCAGAATCACACCAATAGTCCTTCTGCAAGCCGATGAGTGGGTTTTGTCAACATAATTCACACCAGTATAGGTTAGTTTTAGCAGCAGTTTTGTTCAGGAACAAGATGTTTTCACACATCTCATCAAATATCTGTACTTGATGCTTTGTAGCTCAAATTGGCCCCAAAGCGCATGATAATTTAATCTATGAAATAAAAATATAGTTTAAAATATCTTTTTGAAAACAGCACTATTTTCACACACTGTCCTCCCCTACCCCCCACCTTCTCCATCATAATAATGTGAGTAAAAGTCATGTGCAGTCTGATTTCTTGCATTTGTGCATACTGGGAGTAACACTTTTGGGGCTACTGACAAGCATGAGGGGGCTTTTCTTGCAAAGTGGTTACTCTTGCAGTACAGAACAAAAATTTCCTGTATCACCCTTAGTGAAAAAACACTCTCAATTTTGTTTGAGGGTAACACTTACCTATGACAGGGTGGTGACCGCAACCAGGGGAAGCAGAACAGTGGTGGACTTGCTGCTCCCTGAGGCTAGCAAGGTGGCAGGGGATAGATGCCATCACACCTTGCTGCAGCAGCCACTTACACACAGATGCTTTCCTCTGAGAGTGGATCCTGGACCTAGCAAAGCTGTTTGCGCAGCACAACCAGCAACCAGGATACCTCAGACTCTGGAGATGTGGGCAGAGACTCCTTGGGGTGAAAAGAAGCACATTATACATCAAAATCTTATATTTGAATCTTTGTTGAATACTTAATTCTTATCAGGTTTTCACTGCAGTGTGGGTTGTGAGCCTCTTTTTCTGGAGATACTCTAAAGTAGTATCACCAGTATCTGATGATCTCACTCTCTCAAGATCTGGCCAAGATTGCTATTACTTTCACTTAAGGGGTGAAAGAACTAGAGAGTGTCAAGGGTCCCTTCTTCATCTTATCTTCCTGTTCCCTCTTAAAATGTGTTTGCAAAATTTTTAATAAGCAGCCAGTCGGAGTGGGG
Organism: Bucco capensis; assembly: GCA_013396975.1. Classification (NCBI taxonomy): domain Eukaryota; kingdom Metazoa; phylum Chordata; class Aves; order Piciformes; family Bucconidae; genus Bucco; species Bucco capensis. Next base: position 180,757 of record VWZO01016890.1, on the reverse strand, counting down.
GAATCCTGGTACAGGGACTTCATCACTCTCTGCCTAACCAGTTTGAACTGATGCTTAAACCTCTTACTTGCCTTAATTCTCTTCTCCTTTAAGATTCCTGGTGTGTTATGGTTCAGAGGCAACTGTGACTCATATTCCTAACCAGACATAAAATGAGAGAATAGCTGTTTATAAAATATAATTTCTATGTGTCCTGTGGATACTTCTGTCTTACAAATCTCCAAATTACTGTACAGTGGTTGATTATTGATTCCACTGTTTGAAATTCAAACCTCTGCTCTTCTCAGAAAGTTTAACTGATTTTGATACAAAATGATTAAGCAGTTTCACAAGAGAGTTCCAGAACATGAAAATGGGAGGAGGAATCTTCCTTTAGTAGCTTGTATAGGATTTAGATAACTTCTGGATTAACCTGTTAAATTTGATTTGGGTCCTGATTCAGCAGAGCATTTTAGTACTGCTTACTTTGCTGAAACAAACAGGGATGGATCTGAACATAGACTGAGATCATTATATGTTGGTGGATAAGATTTTAAAGGTATTTAAATGTTTAACTCACTAAGTGGCTTTAAATATTTGTCTTTAAATATCTTGCTGAACGAGAGCCCTAATCCCCTTTAAATTCTCTGTGGGCTTGATTCTCCAGTTTGCCAAGTTCATTTGTTCCCTGTAGACTTCCTCCTAAGGTTTCCCTTGATCAGCTAATGTGTGTTGAAGTACACCATGTTCTGTCTACAGTTGGCATTTAAAATGCATTCATTAAACACATTGGCTAATGTGTTATTAAAGAAACACCTTTTATCCTTCTCTAATCATATTCTTGGTGCATCTCTCATGATGCAATACGTGCTGGGTACATTTAAAAGGTGTGTAATTGTGTCTCATAGCATTGTGATGTAACAGGCTTCTTGAGTATCATCCTTCCTTGGGTGAGACAGCTGGTTTGGGTTATGAGATGAAAGCATATTTGATATATTGGTACTGATTGGAGGAAGAGGTTGGCAGTAATATTTCTGGGAGGTCATGCTTGATTATGGTCCAGTGCACTTTGCAGAGCAGCTGCCCCAGCGCTGGGGGCATCATGGAGAACAAGTTGACCAGGTACTTGTGTTCTCTTGTCTTACAAAGCTGTAAAAGCCTGAGACACAGACCTAAGGTGCCTAAAGTAGCACCTCCACACTGCCACAGCACACATGACCAGAAGGTCTAGTGACTCTGATCCAAAAAGAGAGGGAGGTCTGCTGGTGGGACTGTGTGACACAAGGGAGCACACCCATCACCCCGNCCCCCAGAAAATCTTTGCCTCACAATCTCACCCCTCGGTGCCTACATCTTATTGCTGAGCTTCAGGAGGAATGTAAGTGCTTCATTGACCACAGGGTTGAATTTCACTCGGATTAAATCCCTTTGAAAACCTAAACTGACTTGCTGATGAGGTACATAGAAATGCTTCCTGTCTACTACATTACTATCTCTAGGTTTCACCCTTTCTGAAACACAAAGCGGTCATGGAGGGATTTCAGACCTTGTGGTAGACGATAGTGAAAGAAACATTATCCTTCTATAACGCAGGAACAGCTCAGTTGATTTAAGTCATGTTTTGCTGAAGGAATCTCCATCAGCTTTAGCCTCTCATGCTAAAACTTAGCATAAACATGGTTGCACATTTTTGGAACTAGAGAAAAACATCTGTGGGAGAAATCTTCATTAGAGCTGCAACTGCACAGAATCTACCACCTCTCTACATTTGTGCCATTTACTAGTATTTAATACAAATATATACATTGTAGGAAAAGGGAAGAAGAGAACCCCACAGGGCATGACTTCCAATTAGCAGGGTGTCACATCCCCTGCTGTGATTTACTGTTGGAAAAACATGCAAAAGATGATTGAACATTACAGTCTCATCTTCTCCTGCTGTTGGCAGCATTACGAGAAGGGCTGTTCTGGACCTCTTGGGGAGATGGGGAGAAAGGATCAGACAATTACATGCAGCACCACATAATAACAGTGATTCATAACCTCATGGCACTAAACTCACTGGGCCAGATCTTTAGCTAGTGCCTGCTGGTGTAGCTTCATTGACTTCAGGAGGGAGATGCTGATTTACGTCAGCTGCAGATCTGGCCCATTTACTTTTTCTCTTTAAGAAAGCAATAAACTATAGGGAGGGTGAGCAGGATGTGCAGCACTCTGCCCAGTAGCCTGATTGGTTTCTGCAGAGGAATGCTAAATATCTGAGACATACTGACTGCTTCTGCTAAATAAGATCAGGTTATATTGCCCCTTGTGCCTGCACAAAGTGGCTTAAACTGCAAAATTTGCCAGTCTGGACTTGGGATACCCAAAGAATTTGGAGTTATCTTAGTTATAGTTAAGCTCCACAGAGAAGCCAAGGACAAATCATTTTCTCTACAGCTTTAGGAACAGGTTCTTGCTACCAGCATCATCATCGGGAGGTGCTGGTATCCGTAATATTAGGTAAATCTTCCTTAGCCTTCTCAATTTTTTTTTAATCCTGATTTGCCTTGTTCTGAATTGGTTAGAGGGAAGAGAGCATAGCATAGGCTAGGACTGGGAGTTCTTGTATACTCGATCCAGCTTCAGCAGTAACTTGCAGGGTGACTGTGAGCAAGTCCCTCCACAGTCTTATGTTTCCGACTCTGTTCTTCAGCACTCAAGAAGATTTTCTTTCCTTTGTGTGATTGCCTGGGAATTTTCCAGCTTCCTAGGAAGAACAGGCAGCCCGTCTCTGATGAGACCCAGGCCAGACACAGCTGTTCCTCCTTTCAGGTTGAGACCACACACAATTCATCCCAGCACTGGAGTAGAAAAGTTAGCAGGAGAATCTTGGCACTTCTGAGGTACAGGGGCCTAGGACAGGCTGGGGTCTCTGCAGCTGTGTCAGGAATATGACTGCTGTAGGAAGAAGATGGCTTGTGATGGGAGCATCAGGACCTTGGGACCCACAGACTTTACTCACTCTATTTGGCATAGGCTGGAGTGAGGAATTTTTAATGATAGAATTTGAAAATGTTAGCAGATTGTATGTAGCTTGTGCCTGCTTTCATTAGCTGAACCAGCCAGTAATTCAATAATGTGTGTGGCTTACAGCTAACTTATGCATGCCTATCTATTGCATACCACTCAGCCCAGTGCAGGAGGGTGGGCTGGCCCTGGGAAAGGGCATTGAGAAGCCTTGCTGCTCTGCTCCGATCTGCACGTGATTGCCAGCGCCTGGATTCCTGAGTGGGCATTACACTCAAGGACACAATAGTTTCCTCCCTTTGACCAGTCTTGATGTGGTTGCAGGAATATGTAACCAACACGCCTGCTTAATTCTTTCTCTTTTTATGTGGCTTCTTGTTCTCATTCCTCTGTCTGTATTGCAAAGTTGTAAGATCCTGGAGGCAGAGACTGTGGCATTACATACCTTTGCTAAATGCTAATACACTTGTCACATTGATGCCTAGTGAGGAAGATTGCCATAGTGTGAGCTGGCTTCATGACTCACCTCTGAGCTCTGTCTCACTTTCTCAAAGACTCAGGTGGTGCTGGGGTTGTAATTTAGGTGCCTGTCCTGGTGGATTACAGTGAATTGTGCTGATCTGATCTGTACTGCAGTAGCACCTGAAGGGAAAACCAGGAAGAACGAAACTCAGTATTGTCAGCACTGTGCTTGCAAATAATTTTTTTATCCTTAATAAAATCTCTATCAGCTTACAGATCTTGATACTTTAAAATAACTAATGTTTGAATGTTTCTGTTACTCTTCTTTTGCATTCATGCTTTTAGGCATTCATTTCTTTCTTTTACTACTCCCTATGCTGCAATCTTCTGATTATCAAACTTTTGACTTTATTTTAATGAAAAGCCAGATTATCTAGAATCACATGACTCCAGGAGCTGAATGATCGAGGAAAAAGCATACATGACATCACAAAAAAAGCCCCATGCTTGTCATGTTAGCATTTGCTGCTGCTAGAGAAGTCCTAGGAAAGCACTACACCCAAAGATGAAGCATGGGAAATGTTGATTCCAAGATTGTTATTAATATCATATACCTAAAAATTAACCTTCTTAAGGTCATTTTGCAGCATGGAAGTCCTATTATTTCCCTTGCAGAGCTGGGGAACTAGGACACAGACACTATTAACAACTTGCCCAAAGTTGCTCAGGCAATCCACAAAAGAGAGAGAGAAAAAATACATGTCTGAATGAATCATAGGTTGAAGTCCTCATTGATGGGCCATTCTTTCTGTTGGTGAAATAAGCTGGAGAAGAAGGTTAGTAACACCACATTAGCCTTTGCAGGCTGAGTTAGAGTTCAGTGTAAGGAAGCAGTCAAATGTGTGGCTGTCTATCTGGAGAGTATTTGCAATAATAAAACTGCTGAGTCTGGAAAGTTGAGCGTTTTCCCGTGTGATTGCTGCTGTTTCATTTTCTGGTCGTGGTGGGAACAGCCTTTCTGGTTCTTAATGGAATTAGTGAAACATCCAAACATTTCATAACTTTAATGGCTGTAGAAGTGGGAGAAACTCCAGCTGGTAGTAGAAGAGATGGCTCCTGGTTTTCCAAGTCAATATGCCCTTTCTTTAAGGAGCAGTTTTGTTTTATTTTATTTTAGTAACCTGCTGTCTTCTCTCTGTTTAAGTCTGGGCAGAAGGAAAAGAGAGAGCATATAAGTAGAAGTGCAGAGTCATCATCTTAAGAAGCATCCAAGAAACAAGTAGGGATAAGACAAATTGCAACTTCTCTGTCTCAGAGGACAGGGTTCTTCTCTGTGTTGACCTGTGCTGAATCTTCCCTTTGTGCTTTTCTGCAGCCAGGAAAGACACTGAGTCCCTCAGCCAAACACAAGGCTTGTTCCTGCCTCCTTATCTCCATCTGTTGCCTCTTCAGTTGTTCTTGCTTTGCCACTTGCATGCATTCATCTACAAGCAGCCTGAATGACAAAGCCTGTATTTTGGGCTCACAAAATCCTTCACGGGGGTTCTTCGATCATGTGTGAGCAATGCTTACAAGCACCCAGTGCGGGACAGGCAAGTCTGGTCTCGGGGCAGCATTCAGCCACCCTTAGCACACCAGTGCAAGCACAGCCATTAAGTTTTTCCATTTGTAAAAGAGGACTTAATCTTTTGACTTAATCTGTCAAAAGCATTGTGACACCTTTTTGATAAGCGTTTACTTGTCCTTGGTATATCTCACTCTGCAAATAGCTCCATGGAACAACTATAGAAGGGGAGAGGATTGCTGTACAGTATAACAGAGTGTGAAGATGGGTAGCAGAAATGGACTCTCAGTATTTGCAAAGTGCCTTGGGAGCCTGTGATGAAAGGCAAGAGGCAAGTGCAAAGTATTATTATTCTAATGATGCTGAGCTGTGCCTTGTGGAAGTCTGTGAACTTTGGAGCATGCCCTGATGAATGTGAACCATGACAGCTCTCAGGAGATGCAGAGGATGCTGGCAACAGCTTAATCAATTATGACAGCAATGCTAAGATCTGTCCAGATTAGAGCACTTCAAAAACTAGAAAGCCTCAGGCTTCTCTGTCTAGATTTTTGTGAGAGTGGGACAATGAAGGAAATGGATTGATTGGGGTCCTTTGAAATGCAGTAATACTAGCATCTGCTGGCTTAAATGCAAGACCAGACAGATAGTGTTTTATCATCTAAAGACACGGGATGGTACAGGAGGCAGTGCTGAGTTTTACAGTTATGCCTGGCTGTGAATGTGCTAGATATGATGTTTCCCTGACAGAAGGGTGGGTTATCTTAAATGCGTTATTGTAAAATACAACAGGAACGAAGCAAAACAAAAGGAAAACATCACACAGAAAAGATCTATTGGGGAATGGATACCTCTGCAGAAGCAATAGATCAAAGAAAGGCATTTTCTGTTAGAAATCAAATTATCATCTTCCTTTCCGAGTCAAAGAGACCTACCTGAGGAACAGATAGGCAAGATAAAACCTCTCAGCCAGAGAGATTTTATCTCCCTCTCAAGTGTATGTGCATGTGTGAATCTCAAATAAACACAGCAGCAGAAATCAGAGTTATGTGAGCACAGTGAATTATGTGAGCCTGAGCATGTTTTCACAAGAGAAATGAGCAAACTAAAACTGGAGAGGCTCAAAATTGCCAAATCACCAAATAGGAATAAATACATTACTGTTGCAATGATGTTTCTTGAATATTGTCTTTAGAAAGACATCACAGACTAGCTACTCAGCTGAATGCGGTGTTCAGATATGTGAATATTTCAGGGTATATTAAGCTGATCAGCTCACTTGGAAGCCACCAGTCCTTTTAAAGGGCTTCCAAGTTAGCTGCTGAAAGAGTTGCCCAGACATTGTATGAAGCCTTTCATTTCACACTGGCAAGGGTGGCTGTGTGCGGGGATGTGTCCTACGCAGTGGCTCTGCTGCATAGGGATGAACCAAACTATCAGGGAATCCTTGCCCCTAGTGCCCAATCCCATTTTCTTTAACTGTTCCTGATAGCCACCATCCCCCCCTGCTGCCAGTGCCTGCCTTGGTCTAGTTCTTTGCAATAGGAAATGCAAATCAAGTGCGCAGGAATGATCTTGAACCACACAGTCTGTTGCCACTGTTTGCCCAGTAGCCAGCCTGTGCCACTTATGCCTTCAGTGATGCATGGCAGATCTTTTGCTCTGCACTGATTCACTCTCTGCTGGTGTCACCTGAAGCATTGCTCCACCACTGCCTGACTCTCCAGAGATGGAGACAGGAGTCAAGCATGCAGGTCTCATGCCTGCATGTGAAGTCTGGCAGGTCTTATGCAGCCCAGCGACAAAAGCGAGAGCTGGAAATGACGCTGTAGCTATATGATTAAGGGAGCAAACAGGGCTGGACTTGTTCAGGAAGCAATGCACTTCAGCTCTTGAGGGAAGAGCAACTTTGCCAAAACAGCTCCACCTGCTCCTTCCATTCCAGGCTTAACGCCTTGCCTGAGCTGAGAGGATCACAGCAGACCTGTGGTTTTGACAGCCCTGCATTTCTTGCAGGAGAGTTCATGCAACAAAGACATGCTAACTGCCTGCTACTGCACTGGGGTGGATTAAGTGTGGGTTTAGCAGTGCAGTCCTGGCTTCAAATGCTGCTTTGGATTTTCATAGCAAGCCAGTTTACAGCTCTGCCTCACCATGTTAAGCAGGATTCTGGGGAGCAACCACTCGTGTTTGAATCTCTTGTGCAACTTTGGTGACATTGCAATTTTTCCATTTCCTTGGGAAAATGGGGATCAATAATACTCACATTAGCAAAGCACCTTGAGGTTAGCCTTTGAGAAACACTGGGGGAGTGGGGAGTGCCAGGCATTGCTGTGGGCTTGCAGCTCACACCATGAAACCAAAGCCATAGCAGGTGGTTTCTTTGCCATTCTTCTCTAAAGCATTTCCAGCCTTCCTCCATATATTGTTTGCAGTGAACTTCTGTGCTTTGTTCGTGTTCCAGATTAGATAGGGCTTGTTTTATTACCAAGCAGGGCCCCTGGTATGAACACAAGCACCTAGAACGATGCTGATGTTTGGTAGGAGATCAGAGTACACCATCATAGACCCTGATCCATGTACAATAAAGGGACATAAGTCAAAGTGTTAGGCAGATGGCTGATTGTGAGTGCCTGACTTTGATGTTGCAACTTCTTCTCCCTCTTTATTGCATAGAGAGGCACAGTCTGGCGCTCCTAAATACTAGGCAATGAATCACCTACTTAATGACTGCTACAGGCAGCCAGAACACAGTCCACAGCCTTTTGGGGTCTGTCCGGCTTCTACTTGCCTGTCTGTAAGCACATATTTAGAAATAATAATTGACCCCTGATTCATAGGGTCAGTGCTTCTATGTACCTACATTTTTATGATGAAAAGGGAGAAGTGTTTTCTTCATGGGGTTTAATTTACAAAGAGGAGAGTTGGACAACTGCTGGACTGACATGGGAATAAGAAGGGTGTAATTTAAAAGGTTGTTCTTTTCCTTTTCTTTTTTTTCCTTTTCTTTCAACTCTGTTGTTTTACTATTAGATAGTCACTTTAAGAAAGTGAATTTGTTACCACTATGAGAGAGGTTTTCATTGTTTACCCAAAGGCCAGCTGCCTCCCAGCTGATTAGCGTAAAAGAGCAAGTAGTTTTTAATTTCACCATGAGTAGAGAACTGTGCTGATGACCTAAGTGAAACAGTTTTTGCAAACCCCACTCAGCCATTAATGAAGTGCAGACATCACTATTGCATATATTATTTATCACCATTCAGGATGGCTGGAGGTTATCTCCACAGAAAAGCCCAGTGTGTCTTTCCTTTCTATCTATTAAATCATGGCATCTTCCCTTTGTCCTAACATACCTGTTTAATTTCTAGTTTGGGATCTGGCATTATAACTTCTTAAAGTAGCATCATTATCTGAGCTGTGCTTTGCCTTCCTTGCCTCCAACATGAAGAAATTAGCAAGCTTCAAGTCTTGCTCCCTCCTGCCACCTTCCACAGCTATCAGAGAGGTTACACAGACTGACAGCTCTTCTTCCTCTGCAATCATGGTCTCTTGGACAGGGCTAAAAATGCAGTTAGAAGAAGGCATTTGCACCTCTCTTCTGGCCCTTGTGCTCAATTTTCCTTCCCAGTGATACCATGGAGTGGAGAATAGGGAAGGAAGCTGCACTACTTGGTTTGCTGTCTTTGCTCTTGCACACTAATGGCCACATTCCCTGCCCGAATGCTAAGCTGAGAGGGTATTACTGGCTTCTTCCCCCTCTCTGATCCATTTCTATCATTCATTACGTCGTCTGTCTCAGCCATAATTACAGGCCTGACATTGTACATGGCTCGGGAAACTAGCTGGTTTTGGGAAGATCACTGGGTTTGGATCCTCTGGAGAAGTATGAGGTTGTGGACATAGATTTACTAACTTTCATTATAAAAATGACTGAGCCAAACAATCCTCTCAGTGTCACAAATCTGGTTGTAGAGATGATGTAGCCTCCGGAGAAATGCAAGCACCCTATTCTTGCCCAGCAGTATTACAGCATGATTTCTGCCTTTTTTGCCCCTAGATTTCCATCACTTCCACAAAAAGAAAGAGTTCCACAAAGAAAAAGAGGACTGTAGGAGGGTCAGCAAGTTCTGACGGGCATTTTGAAGTCCATCTTGCATGTATCAGCATAAAAAAATGTATCTATATCAGATCAAAAGGATTTGAAACATCAGTTCTGACCTCCCAGAGCTGCAGTTGCATGGAAATGGTGAGCTGAAGAAGAAATTTGAACTGGTTCAGGCAGGTCTGTGAGGTGAAAGGTGGCTTTTGTTCAAAAGCACTACACAGCCACAACCTATTGATATTCTTTTTTCCCTGGTGAAAGTTTTGGAAGGTACTTTCTTCATTAAACTGATACACAGACTTTTAGATATGGAGCTTTCATGAATAAGAAAGGGTGCTGGGTTTTTTGTTTGTTTGGTTGGTTTGGTTTTGGTTTTATTTTTTTCTTCTAGTTAGTGATATGCTAAGCTTTTCCAAGAGAAAGAAGTAGTAAAGAGAGATGACAATCCTAGAAATTTTTGAGAGAAAATTTTACTTTGCAAAAAAAAAATAAATCCCTCTTTGCTAGAGACAAGACACAAAAAAGCAGAGAACATCTCAACTGCAGATTCCTAGGAAACAAAATATAACTTTATCTTGCCAGTGTCTGCTGGGGAATTTGCCATCTTTCACCAGGCTGAGATTTATGAAAGGCATCAGAATTAGTACCCCACAAAGAGCACACAGAGGAACTAGCTTTAAAGTACCTGCAGAGGCAAGGATTAAACTTTGCTTGTATGATTAATCTAAAAGACAGTGCTTCTGGTGGCCCTGTACCTTTCTGACACGATCTAGCCACATTTGTTTAGATCTGACTCAGATATGTGACTATCCACCACAAAATCATTGGCACTAGTTTTGCAGCACAAACCATGACCTACAGCTTCTAATTTTTCTGGGCAAAACCCAGATACATAACAGCTTAGACTCGTGAAAACTGACAAGGTTGGAGTTTAAAAATATCCATCAGCTGTCTTAAGGGAATAAAACCTGAGCAACTCTTCAAAAACTCCATCCTTTGAGAGAAAGGGTCAGGGGTACACACTAGATTCACAATCCTGCCTCTCTGTGCAAACTAATAAGCAACAAGTTTAGGATGAGCATAGGTTCAAGAAAAGGACTGTCTTTACTGGTATTGAAATAATTCCATATATAGACAAGCACTATGCAAGCTGTTTCTCTTTCCTCAGTAAGTCTGTTAATTACTGAGGAGTCTGAGATATGTTAACAGCATGAAGGAGAAAACCCTAATATGTGACAGATTGATGCTGTGTTATTCCAGAGGGCAAGTGAAGTTTTATTGTTTGAGTGGGATGTTCACTCATGGAGATCTCAGAAGACCTGGTTAATTTTTTTTAACCCACTGAATTCACCACTGCCAAGGTTTTGCAGTGATGGGAGGAGGTCACTTGATCCCCTCTTGTGTTAATATTTGACTACATCACAGTCTATGAGTGACCTATTAATTGATTAGTTGCAAACTGCTGAAATACCAGGTTTTTATATGTGGGTGCAGAGAACACAGGGAACCATATTCAGATCAGTTCTTAGGGTTGTGCAGAGATCTGCAGTGGTAGATTATCTGCAGACATTATTTGAAGTCATTCTATATGTTGCACATTGTGATAATTATCAGCCTTAGAAAAACGCTGGTTAAAATCTGAAATTCCTGGATTTTTGTTATTTTCTACCACAGAGCATAAAATGATGTGTTCTATTGCAGCTGTGCAATTTGGTTTTGGTAAAGATGAATACACATTTCTAATGATCCTTATCTACATTGTTAATTTTTAGTGCATTAGAAGATGAATCTGCATTGTGAGGCAGACAAACTAGGTAATAAGTTGAACTGTACTGATATCATAGGATGAAACCTAGTAACATAGAATCTTGCATACAAGCAATAGCTAACACTTCAAACATATATAACAGATCGATTTACTTACGATGTAAGTCAGACTTAGTATCTAAGCTAAACTCGTTGAAGTTTAACAGCCACACGGAAGAGATGGAAATTGATACTAGAAGGATATATTAAAATCAATTATTGAAAAATGTGAAAATATTGGAAGAAGCTATGAGCTAATTCACTTACACATTAATGTAAAAGAGATATTTTTAACAGTATTAATGTGACCTGGGAGAAGCCAAATTCCAGATGGGAGGAGAAGCTGAAACAGTGAGGATCTGCCACCCTCAGGGTGAAAGATGATGGGGTAAATCTGAGGAGAGTTTTTCATTTAAGGATTATAATTCTGAGTTCACTAGAGAAAAAGTATCCATGTTTGGATGTGCATTTGAACTTGCGACCTCTCTGTATTTTTAGCCAGGTTCAGAACAGCAGTTTTAATCTATTGAGACTTGGGCAAGTGATTTGCAGCTCAGCTTTCCTGACAGCAGCTCCATCTCGGTGATGGATAAGTGACATTCCACTAAGTCAGGGTTGTTTTTTGGGAGATCTCTGCAAGGCTGATGAGGAGGAAAGATTTCTCATGTGTGGATCATGAAAGAAAGCCTAGAGAGCAGTTCCAATGAGTTGGTAGAAGATAGCTAAGAAAAGCAAGCTGTCTATAGACTCACTATTGTTACACAGGGATTTGCTCTGTGATCAGGTAGGGCCTTCTAAGATCAGCGTATCAAAAATGGTTGAACATACCATTTTATGTAGAGAGAGACAAGAACTTAACGGAAGCATGGAAGATTTCAAAGGGAAAGGAAAGTCTATGCCATGACAAGGTTGTCCTTTCTTTTCCTCAGAGGGACCTACTGATACACACTGTTCTCAGTCATTGTGAGCAGTTGTTCCAGCAGCTGCAATAAAGGATCCCTTCTGTGCAAGGTGTTTGCATTACTATACAAACAAAGCCAAAGAAAAACTTTACTTCAGAAAGGTGTGTACGGGAATATCCTCCCTTGTTGAGAATGACAGGGTAAGACAATCCCTATATGGATAGAAAATATTTACCCAGACCTAGCACTGGTGCCACTGAGGTCAGGGGAGTTTTGCTAACTTGGGAGGACAGAATCAGGTTTTGTGATAGCTCTCTGGGGATGGAACAGGCTGGGAGAGCTTAGTGGGTATTCCAGTAATGTGCCATGTTGTTTTAATCAAGAGACTTGCATCATTCTAGGAATGGAGATGTTTAGTGAAGGGTGGAGTGCCTCAGATAAATAAGCAACTGAAACTTGGGATGTTCATCCAGCCCTTATCTGAACTAGCCAGATCTCTTTGTTGTGCAAAATGAGGCTGGAAAGCTTTCAAGGATAAGCTTTCTTCTGACATTTGATATTCTCTGCTTTTGCTTCAGCTGCAGACATGAAATCAGCTTCACACCAGTGTCCACTTTTCTGCAATTTGGTTAGACTCTTCTTTACTTCCTTTCTCCCCATGTGCCAAATGCTATAGGACACAGGCAGTGGCAACAGCTGCTGGTGGAAGAAAATCCCTTCACATTCCCAGCACCTTCTTTATACCTTTCAGTGGGGTCACTGGCTCCTAAGTCTGTTACAGCAATTTTAGACGAGATTACCTTTGTGAAAACAAGGAATCTCATCCACATGCAGAGTCTCTATTATGAAGATGCTGATGGAAGTGAAACAGGATTTCAGTGCTGTCCAGGAGCTGCTGCATGATAGTAAGACATCATTTTTGTGTGCTTCAGATTTCTACAAACATTTTTTTTCCATTAAACTTAGATGTGGTATTACTAGTAAGCAAGATATGCAGTTCAGCAGAAGCTAATACGATTTCTTTAGGTTAATCTATGTTTTGCTCTGTCAGTATGAGTTATAAAACTGATATTCTGAGATAGATTTTCTGCTGCTCTATGTTTCTCAGATATTTGAGAGACAGGTCTGGATATGCAATCCTATTCTGACGTATAAAAGTCAGGGATTTTACATACCTCTATACTAGAGTTACATGATCAACCAGTTCTCAGAGGATCAAATGACCTAAGCTAACGCAAGAAACTTAAAAATGGCCCTGGAAAATGTCTGAATAAAATTTATTTGCAGAATAAATGTCCACCATTTGCATAAGGGCCACTAGTGTCGCTTTTCACTCAAAAGTCAACAGCTCTTTGAAATATTTTCATCTTCAATGGCTGAAAAATAAACTGTTTTAGCAAGTATAATGTTGACAAAAGTTCTGTTAGGATGAAAATTTTTTTCTCGGTTAGAGTTTGTACTTTTTGATGGAAAGTCATGCTCTTGTGCAGAAGGCTTAGTCTTTTTTTGTAAAAATAGGCTATTTGAAAACATAGTTTAGTTTTAAAAAGGTCTGATGTGCTGAAGTTCAAGATCTGCTCTAAGATCTAATCCTTCCTATGTTTGTGTTTGACTGTTTGCAGCAACACGAAAAGTATTTCCAAAAGTAGCAAAAACTGCAGGGCCACTTTTTATGGCTGTTTGGAGAGGGGTTTACTTAGCTGTCTACACTATCAAATGACTCAAAAAATCACCATATGTCAGATTAGATAGGCTCAAAAATTACAGTCAGGAAAACACTGACAGCTTTTCTGAAGTTCCATGGAAGTTTACATAATTGTCATTGCATGTCATTGGGTTTAGCAGCTGCAGGAAGATCCTGGTCTCCAATAAACAGACATAATTGATTAATAAACTGTATCGGTGCCCACTGCAGTTTATTCTATACACTGAGATCTGTGCACCCAGGTCTGGAGTCTTGCAGCTGAAGATGTAATTTATGCATTCATTTGATTTAAAGTCCATATCTGGTCTGAAAAACTGTGGTGAATCATAGGAAGATCCAAAATTGATTAGGCCATATTCACATGGTGATAGGATTAACATTTCAGGGTGAGCCCAATGAAATCTGTGGCAAAATTCACTTTGGCTTTTATATCATATAGGGGTGGAAGGGACGGGAAGGTTTGCAGAGTCCAGTGCCTTTGCTCAAGTAATATTAAGAATTTCTATGACTCGCTTGACTGGATCTCATGATAAAATCTCACAGCTTTTCTTGTTTTCAAAAACTTCTTTCTCTGACAGTTAAAAAATCCCTGTTCTGCATTAAATGTCTTCACAGGCAGCTTGCTCCAGTTGTGTCAGCAATCATCTGTAGCTTAAGTATTTCTTCCATGGCGTTTATTAATCTGGGATATTTAGATACAACAGCCATATTCTGTGTCTGTCTTTGTCCTGTGAAGCTAAACAAAACCTGCACATCTTATCCTCTCTCTTCAAACAGGATTTCCATGTCCCTGGTCAGTTCAGTAGCCTTCTTCCGCACCTTTTTCCATGAATTCAGATTTCTTGACAAGGAATGACCAGCATCATGCTCAGTGAGTTTTCACAGGGCTGCTTATGATAAGTTACCATTGCCCTCATCTGACAAGCTCCTTTAAACACACTGTTAAGATGCCCATGCCATTTCCCAGAGCTAATTTCAGGGATGGATGCATCCCAGAGGCAGGCAGCCCCACTAAGACAGCTCTGTTGCTTCCTCCCCAGGCAGGGCTTGGGATTACTTCAGTGAATATCTTCATTTTATGGCTTTTTAGAAGTGAGAGGCAGGATCTTGAAGGCCATGACCCTGGGGGAAAGGAGAGCTCTATCTCCTGTCCGTAACTGGCCCAGGGTGGTGGTGTTTGCAAACTCCGGTTTTTATGGGACTTTTCTGACATGATGGAGGGCAGGCAGGATGGTAGCTACATGTATTGTGCTGTGTTATTGCAGTCTCTGCACACCCAGTGAAGAGCAGGACCCCAAAATAAATCACTTGGGCTCCAGTGAAGCTGCTATAGCAATTTATACCAGGTAATGATATGGCCTCTGGGCTTGAGGTTTTCCTGGAAAAATAACACATTTTCCTGGTGTCCAAGGGAGTCTGTGGGCAGATAGCTTTTTCACTTCAATTTTCATGGATTTTATGCATAAAGAACCCATAATAAAACTTCAGAAATAAAACTTTCTTTTCTCCCTTTGCTCTCCTCCCTTTTCTCCTTGCTGCAGCTCTCTGCATTTGACAATAAACAAGCAGCAAGACAGTCATTGGACTGTTTGGTTTGCTGTCTTGGTTTGCCATTTCCAGGCTGGCTCAGACACCCATGGTGGGATGGTGGTTGTACATCTGCTACAACCCACCATTCCCTAATTGCCTTGAGGAACCAATGTGTCCTTTGGAGTCTCTGCTCCCAGATCTGACTGACAAAGTTTGAAGGACAGGAAAATATGCTCTCAATTCAGCTAAGCAGTACAACATGGTCTTGTATGTAGCACCAAACAAAAGCTATGCAGTTATAATGAAATTAATTCCCTATATACCTTTCATATCTCAACATTTTTCTGAATTTTCTAAGAGTATCAATATTTAAAAAAAGAAATCTCCAAAGTTATCTGCTTATAGCAGTTTCAGTACCTCTAAGACATGCAGTAAAACATTCACTATGACCCAAAAAGCACATAGGTTAGAGAGAAAGAGATACCTGTTTGTGGGAGTATATATTGCATTGATAATTGAAATACACCTTTCATACAGCTTTTTAGGGAAATAAAGAAATTATTCAAAATCTTATATAAAAATGCATCTACAAGTATATAATTAAAATTTATTTATATATATATATTCTTTACTGGAAGATTTCTGCAGAGGTAGTGAAGGTAGTTGGTGTAAACAGAAATCCCTTTTGGTAACATTCTGAATCACTGCAGAGTTAAATAGACATCCAATTACTAGTGTACACAGTTTGGGCCCATTCTTTTACTCCCTTATTCTGCTAAGTTTTCCAGTTATAAGAGAGAGTCTTTTGGTAGATATCAAAACTGAGAAATGGATAATTTTCCTTTTTGGAAACAGAAGATCTGCTTAAAAAAATTGTCAGAATAGAACTGTTTAACAACTTGAGTCAAATTTATGGAATAATTTAAGTGAGAAAAAGCAACAAAGAATTTCCTTTAAATGTTGCAACATTTCTTTTTAGTAGTTATCTATTGCAAACATTTTGACTTTTCAGTTGAATGTGGCCTTTCAGTTTAGAAATTAACCCTGTAAAGAACTCTGAAAGGGATGAGATAATGCCAAAAGAGTATTTCAGTTTAAATAAAGTTTTTCTGATTAATGCAAAGCACTTGTTTTCAGAAGGGTTTGTTGTCTTTCTTTTCCTGTTGGATTGGTTGAAATGGGAATTATTTTAGCCACTGATCTGGAAAAGGAAAAAAAAAAAGCCCAAGTTTAATAAGTAATACTTTCTTGAGTAAAAATCTGGAAGATGGAGCTTCAAATTTTCCTTGAATTATTAAACATGTTGTAATCTCATGTCACCCTCAAAGCAGTTGAGCATATATAAAATGTATTTAAGCAATTTTGGTGAAATATAAAAATATTTAAGCAGTTCTTGTTAAAAGTTCAAATTATGAGTCCAATAAGACATAGATTTCTTTTATTTTACATGTACATTATTCTGCACCTTAACACTACCCTTAGATAGGTCTGTGATGGTGCTGAATTGATGGATATATTTTATTCTGTTTTTGCACAGAGAAAATCTGTGCTTTAAAGCCTTAATTTGGATGCCTTTTTTAAAAATATTCACAGATTGAAGGATTATTTATTTTATTCAGTTAAGTTTTGATTGTTTCTGATGTCTTCTGCATGCTCCCAGAATGGTAGCCCTCCTTATTCCATAAGGCTCATTGTGATGGGGTCCTGTTCAACTGAAGTTGAGGCACTTTCATCTTCCCTGCTTGTTTCTGCTCTCTGATGACTGGAAGAAAGAGCTGTAGAAAGCAAATCATGTTCCAGTGTTTCCAAGGGCCTGTGTTCAGTCTCAGTTGTAAGATTCCTCTCCCTGAGAATGTGCTGTGGGTGCTCACCAACTCCCAGACCCTAGCTGTTTACACTTCGTGGAGGGGTAACATGAAAAGAGATAAGCCATAAAGTAGTATCCACTGCCCTGGGAAGGAGCTGGAAGTTGGTTAGCACTGGTGATGGAGGGTCCAGGTGCCATCACATTGACTGGTCTTCCAGCAGGAAGGGTATTGGTAACGGTCTGGCCTGTGAATGAAGGCACAGGCAACACAGGATGCAAAGGTCAGTTATTTGGCCATTGCAAGGCCCTGCTGTTCTCTCCTTGTCCTGATGTGAACTTCTGATTATCGTGTCGCATGCTTTGAAGCTTATTAACTTCTTCAGTCACCCTGTGCTCATATGTATTCAAGTACGTGTGAGTGAGCACTGTTCCTGCAGCCAGACTGGCTCAGACAGTACCAGAATGAAAGAGTCTTGGAGGCAGGGGCCACAAGTGTATGAGAACATGTTGGTTTGTGCAACAACATCTCATAGTCTGGGCTGGGGAGGACATTTAAAGAACTGATATAACACAACAGCTTAGCGGAGGCAGGGAAAGACCTTCCTATTCACATTCAAGTATTTTTTCCTTTGGAGATCTCTCATCTCCTAATCCTGCAGTAATAGGAGAAGAGGCAGGTTCTGCACCCAGTGCAAGATCTGAGGTTTCCTTTCTGCCCTCTCCAGCCCAGGCAACTGTCAGAGGTGCACAGAATAGGGACAGGCACGTCTCATCCACAGACCTTTCCCCTGCCACCAATTCCTCCATCTCATGAGGGCTGCCTCAGCCTTTCTTACAAGAACAACTTGCCTTTAGATTACAGCTCTGTGTGAGGATAATCTCCCAATGCAATCCCCACAGCCAGACAAGGGCAGACTGCATCTCTGAGGAATGCAGAGATGTGATGTCAGCTAGTGTTGCCCATAGACTGCACTGACTGAGCTGTACCAGCTGGTACTCTGAAGGAGCAGCACAAGCCTTCATTCCTTTTTCCACTCACCTTTCCAGTGAAGCTTTTGCTTGTGAGATCAGAAACTCGGTGACCTTGGCAAGGAGATAACTGGAAAATGGGTTTAGTTTGCAGGTATGACTCAAAAGCACTGTTTAGAGCTCAGATACTTTTCCCAGGGGATTAAAGAGTGAGCAATACTAAAATCAGTGTGTTAAGGTGTCACCAAGCATGAACTGGAGGAAACTTTACATGGCACAATTAAAGCGCTGCAGTGGGGCTCTGATTTTAAAGAAATGTTCTGATTCGATCAATGTCCTTTTATGTATTCTACCACCTGCCCCTCCACTTGGCAGGAACCCTGTTTCATTTCTTTTACTGTCGCCATGATCTTTACTACTTCCCTCTCCGTGAGCATCTATCACGGAGCCGTTCTTGCCCTCTGCCTCCAATAGCTAACAGGCGCCTGTCACCAGACCAGTCTTAGACGACACACCATCGATCACCCAGAAGGAAATGGTTATTGAGTGGGTGGCAATCAACTTTTTACCTCTCCTTGGAGTCAGAGTGCATCAGTGCTTTCCACCATTAGGCAGAAGCCTCTTGGAAGGTATTTTTTGTGCTACGTTTCCTCACACAGAAAGTTGATGTGCCAGTGCCGAGTCATAGGGCTCAAGGGACATAGTTGCAATTTGTTGCTGTTTTTTTCTTTAAACTTCATGCCAGGGGAAGGTAGAAAAGACGGTTGATGCTGGGGGCCAATGTCTTCTGGCTGACAGGTTCTGTTTTCCAAATCAGAGCTGCAATTGAGATCACAGGAGAAATGTCCTGATGATGTCAAAGGTTTCTACCACCCCTTCCTACCTTTGCAAACACACGTAAACTGAGACAGACTGTGGAAATATGTTAGCCAGCATGATTGGAGGAAGGAAGTCCAGATGCAAATATTCAGTGGGAAAGAAATAATTAGCATTAAATCTGAGTTGGTAATACATACTGGTACAACCCCTGCCCCAGCATTTGTTGGAAAAAATCTGAATTTTCAGTCCAAAGGAAGAGAAATTCAGAGAATTAAGAAGAGACAAATTCTCTGTTGTGGCCATTAGAGAAAGTAATTTGCAAATTTCTTTTGGAAAGTAACTCCTGATCTTCAGAGGATCATTCAAATTGTGATTCCTGTTTGTATTGCAGATATGATTTGAGCAGAAACACATTACTTACCAACATATGTTATTTAGTGAATCAAAGCATTTGAATTCCATATACTGTGGCTGCTTGACCTGAAGAAAGAAATCGTGGAAGAGAAAGGAATCCTTAGGTAATCAGCACTCAGTGTCTTCCCCAATCCTGAGCAAGGACCTGGAAACCTTGGCTTGGTGCCCCCCCAAAAGGTGGGAGTTTATGTAGTGTTATCAGCAGCAAGCAGCAATCATCTTTGCTTTTGTACCACATGCATGAATGGTTCTTGTTGGAAGAGGACATTATGCCCTCCTCCATGCTTACACTCGATAGAGTTTAGTAGGCTACCTCAAACACAGCATAGATTAAAAATCCGTAATATTTTCTTCTAGGGATCAGGTAAGAAAAAGAATTTAAGTCCCTGGGAAAGGGAAGGGGACCAGCCTAGCTTGTGTTTGTGGCCAGAGACCATGACTGTTTACCTGACTTATCAGACTAAAATTCATATGACTTCTGAAAATTGTCTCCTCTCCCCTTTGAGTTTCTGTGGCAACACTGGTGGAATTTACAGAGTTTTGGACATTCACGCACAACTATAGATAAGTACACTTCAAAATACTGCAAAATAATCAAGTTACAAATGCTGGTAGAATGTCAGGATTCCCAGTTTCCTCTTCCTCAATTTGTAAATGCCAGCAATACTTCTTTTCTTTGACAAGGAATAAGTAGCATCACAAAGGCATTCTGAATAAAAAGGCCTTTCACTCAGCTTTGGTTTTTAGATGGCTTCCGATCCAGATCTACTATAGATATCTCCTTTTGGCTACTATTGGAAGCTCCCTGCAGCGTGCAATAAACATTCACTTCATATCACACATCTCACTCTGACAAGCAAATCCCTTGCATATCAATGTGGCCCTGTGAAGAGATTTTGCTTTTTTACATTCCTTTCACTCCCAGCTGTTAATTTGCACTGACTAGATAGCAGGGGGTCCCAGTCTGCCCCAGAGACATGCTTGCGACTTCCACCGACTTTAATAGGATTTGTGTGAACATATACAAAGTCAGTCCCTCAGCAGAATTCAGAGGAGCTGGCTGGAAATTTCAAAGTCATGAAAGGGTTTTAAACACCCACTTTCTCTTATCTTTAATGGGAATGAAGTGTTCAAATCCCAGGTAATCGTTAAAAACCACAGAGTTCATAATAACTAACTAGGTCTAGTTACATAAAGCAAACCTACTGCCTGTAATCACCCTGCACAAGAGAAAAAATGAGGGCAGGAGTTAGCCTTTCACTTACAGAGATTTTATTTGAAGTGAATTCAAAAACTTTCATAGGTTCAGTTACTGCAAGTGTGAACTACTTGTACAAACACTTTGACAGACCTGCAGAGGACTGAAAACACCTTTCCCTGCCACCACTGTTTGCAGAAAATGATTTATGGGTGCTACTGATAACTACTATTTCAGTTGAAAACTGAACTTCTTTAGATTAAAAGTATAACAGAGTACAAAACTCTTCAGAAAATCTGTAAATGGAAATAATAGGTATATGTATGGCATTCTGTGTCTGATTTCATTTATCCACTTGAGGCATAATCAGCAGTTAATAAGTTATTTAAATAATAGTGGAATTGTCAAATGCATGTAAACAGTTAGATGTTCAATACCCACAACTTTCAGAGAATATATGTGACAGAAATAGGTGCAATGAGTGGGTTGGGATTTGAGAGTATTTTAGACTAATTCATTTCAGAAAGAGGAAGGCACTTATGTGCTTTTCAAATACATTATTTGATGTCTTTGGTGGCTCAGCTCTAGTTTGGCCATCCCTCTAGAAAAGCCTACTTATTCTGATGGAGCTGATACACACAGGCAGTACAAAAGAACATGATAAACTGTTTTTCAAATATTAACCAAGTTTTCACATTTTCAATTAAATTCTACCAAATTAAACAAATTGCATGGGGAATTCAAAAGAAAAAAAATCCTTCACTTAATGATTTAGCCAGTATTTACTGGGTAGGAGTGTATTATTAACACAGCTATTAATTACTATTCTCAACAATTCTAAAAAAAAAAAAAAAGGGCACCTGTTATTTCTAAAAAAAAAAATAAATTTGTCACTAATAATCCATCCTAAATTGTAAATGTGGCATGACAAACTGGATGTGTCACTTCTTTGCTCTGTATTGACACATGCTACATGAGGGAGCTGAGGTTTTTTTTGGGCTGTGTCAAAAGGCTTTTTATTGGTGACCTTTTTTCAACTAGCATCCAATTATGCAGAAGTCTAATAGTGTATTTGTATATTTGCAATGTATTTTCCACTACAGAACTCTGCTTTGGCATCACTTCCTTCTCACTTGTATTGCGATAACAGAGACAGCAGAAATAGAAATGAAGAAAATCAACCTGAATGCTATTTCCTTTACTACATGAAAAAGTTTTAATGTGTCATTTGTTGCATTAAAGACTCCACATGTGTAAGCTATTTAATGAGAGAGAGGAATTGAGAGGAAAGGTATTCTGAGGTAAAGACACTTGAACTATTGTTGTTGAGGTCAGGCTTCAATTTTCTGCTTGATTTTAGATGTTCCATGTGAACTTCGGTTAATCATCCATGACCTGTGTCACTGAAATCCACAGTGTGTCTTTGAAGGAAAAATGGATAAAAGGAACATTTTGAAATCTTTTAGGCTATTTGTCTATTTGGTGTTAGAATAATCTCTACCTAAAATCCTTCTCACAGATTTTTGTCAAATTAATTTTTTAATATTGGAGTTCCTGCTACAAATAAAATCTATGTATTCTAGCCTAACCTCAGCATATATATTTATATGTATATAAAAGCTTATTCCTTTTGTCTGTCAAGTACTTCAAGACTGTTTTCATGTTTCCTCTCAGACTTCCTCTAGCCCAAGACAATCCAGTTCCTTCCTTCTTGGTCACATTTTTTCCTACATTGCATTCCTGCTGCACAGTCAGTCCTTCTGAAGTTGGAAGCAGTATTGCAGAGCTGAACAGAGCAGGAGGGATGTTTCACATGTCTTACAGGTGATGTTTTTGCTTGTACACACCAGTGTCATATTTGTGTTTTTAACAACAACATAACATTATTGGCTCATGTTCAGTTTCTGATTTGCCTTATTCCCAAATCACATTCTTTGTATCTCCAGCAGTACTTCGTCCTGTATTTGAAAAAAAATGTTGTTCCTACCAACATTAATATGTTCCACCTATTCTTATAATTTTTCCAGGTCAACTCTAATTTGTCCCCCTTTTTCTGCTTCCTGTTCTGTCCTTTAATGTGTTTACAGACTGACTGCCTGAGCTTGATTTTACCTGTAAATGCAGCAACCATCCTCTTATTTCATCTTTCTCATCATTCATCAAAATATTGAACTTTATCAGACCTAGGACAGACCTCTGTGATTCCCACCTAATACAATCTCACCATCTGTACATGAAATAATTGATAAATTACTCTTAAAATTCAGATTTCCAGTCGGCTTTGCATGCCTTTTCTCTGTTGTTTAATCTTGACCATAATTTCTTAGCTTACTTATGAAAATATTCTTTGAGATGGTGTCAAAAGCCTCACTAGAATCAAGATATATGTCATCTTCTTTTCATCCTGTACCCACAAGGCTTTTTACCTTGTTGTAGGGTGGAATTAGATTTGTTTGACATGATTTGTTCTTGACAAATCCATGTTGGCTCCTACTCCTTTCCTTGCTATTGCCTAGGTGCTTACAATTGGTCAGATTCTAGTTCTAGTATTTTTCCATGAATCAAATTAGACTGTCAGATTGATAAATCCCTAGCTTCTCCTTTATTCCTTCATACAGACAGGTGGTCTGCTGGCTCCTCACTCTTCTGAAACTGCTTATCTTACTTGAGTTCTCCAAGAGATTTAGTAATGACTGTGAGATTTATTCTGTGTATTCTTTAAGTATCTTGGGATAAATATCCTAATGCCCCACTGAACTGGAAACATTTACCTTATCTAAGTATTCTTTAATCTGATCATCCCCTGTTGTAACCTGAGTTATTACTCCTTGGTTGTATCAACCATTTAGCCATAGTTGACCTTTCCAGTGAAGGCTAGAAATAGAAAAGGCACTAAACATTTCACTTTACTGGGATTCATCTGGCTGGAACTTGTTCTCTCCGTTTAGCAGTGAACCAGTTTTTCCTTGGAGTTCTTTTTACTGCAAATGTGCTTACAGAAAGCTTTTTGCTTCCTTTGCTGATTTCCTCTCTTTTTGTACCTTCGCCTTTCTGAATTTCTCCTCACATATTTATGCTATTCATTTGTACTTGTCTTTAGGATTTCAATGTAGTTTTCACTTCCTGTACATTTTATTTAGCTCCAGGTCATTGAAGAGCTCATGGTTCAGCCAAATTGTTTTCTGATTACACTTCCTATCCTTCCTTCATGTTGGCATGGCTTCTGATTGTGCCCTCACTGTCATTTCTTTAAAGAATTGCCAACTCTTCTAGACTCTTTTGTGACTTCAACTTGTTTCCGAGGAGATCTCACCCACCAATTTACAGTGTTTATTGAAGTCTGCCCTCTTGTAATACACTGCTTTTAGTTTTCAGTTTTCCCTCCTTCCTTTGCTAAAGATAGTGAATGAAGTAATTTCTTGGTAATTATAACTCAGGTTACCTTATCCTTAAACTGGGATAACATCTGTTTGTCTCTGTAGACTAAACCTTTCTAACATTTCTGACTGGAAATAAATATTTATTTATTTCTTTATTTATTAAACAAAATGCAACACAATGCAAGAACATTCCAGTATTAGCAAATTCCTCTAGAGACAACCTTGCTTCTCTTCCCCAGCGACCAGGAGTACCTTTCCCTTCTTACAGTACCATGTCTCTGCCTGCAGCAGATAGCATTGGTATCTCTCTGCTCTGCCATTCTGCTGTCCTATCTCAGCATCTCCTTTGTTGTCAGCTTCCAAATTGGCTGTTGTTAAACAGATTGAAAAGCACAGACTGTTGTACTGGCAAATACATCCAAATAGCAATTTAAGTACTGACAGTGACAGGACAAATATTCGTATTTCAATATTTCTAAAGAATAGAATAGATATATTTTTATACATCTAGATGCCAAATTAGAACAAAACCTAAGAGCACAGCAATGTATGTGTGTATTTCCCCTAAATTTGTGCTCTAAATACCACGTAAAGGAATGAGGATTTGAAGGTCAGAAGGCAGATGATACAGAATAACCAGCACCTTAGTACGGATATTCAGGGGACCATGTGGAGCCTACACATACTCCAGAGACCAGACATAGCATCATATTCTCTCTCTTGTTCAAGAAGGGACTAATGCTGCCACGATGTCTACAGGAATGTAAAGAATTTCCAGATACAGATATCTGATTGCAACCCTTCAATTAACTCCAACTGGAAAGAGCAATAAATGTAGGTCACTTGGTCATCCACTCTGCATTTTTCTAAGCACTGTCTGGGAGTGGAGGAGAGTTTGGAATTATCTGCAGTGTCATTCTTTTGAAGTCTTCCTGTGTGAGGATCTTCCCTTGCATAAAATATGCACAACTACATAGGGACATAAAAAGCAGCAAGAGTGGTTAGTAGTTAACTCTGGCCACAGTGCTCATATCTGAGTGCTGGTGCAGAGTGAAAGTGGGCTTATGATGTTAGCCAGAGCAAATGACAAGAGTCAGACCTGCAAATCCTGTATCTGCTTGTTTGACTGAATGCTATTGACACTGTATCATGAATGGCAGCTGTTGAATCCAGCTAGATGTTACACATCTGCAGCTAACTACAGTTTGATGGAAATGATCTGACAAATTAGGTTTCCACTGGGAAATGTCAAGTTCTTAATAATCATTTATTAGGGTAAACAAAAAACCAAAACAACAACAACAGAGTCTCAGGTTTAGCATAGTATTTCAGGAGCTACAGAAGGCAAGTGGGAGATACAGGCTGAAGGTTGATCATCCCAAGAAAAATCCTTAGCTCGGTGAAATATTCTGGTGTCAGGAACAGAAATTTCAAATCCTATCTATTCTGAACCGATTCTTTCTGCCTTTCCACTTACAATTGTTTCCACAATTGTTTCCTCTTTTGTAAAGAAATATCAAATTGAGGATTTGAAACTGGGTTTTACTTATTCATGGTTGTACTAGAGCCCCGGGATGATAGAGGCAATTCACTACTGAAATATGTTATTTCCTTTCCTCCTCTCTGCCAATTGTTTGTTATCATCCCTGTGCTGGATGATCCTTTGTCTGCTGATTTGTAAAAGAAAGGGAATGAGTCAATGCAAAGTCAGAAAATTTACTTAATTATTTCAACTGTATTATTGCAATTGTTAATTGAATGAATTCTTACACCTTCAACAGAGAATATCGAACAAAACTCATCCAGAGTGCTTTATAATGAGCACACTCACTGTTAAAATTCTTTTCTGCTCATGATTGTTCCTTTGGATTTTTCTATAGTACCCTTAAAAGGTCTTCAGTTCACCTAAAGTAAAAGTATGGAGAGAGACAAAGATAAGGAGTTGAAATCACTAACATTTCTACAGGAGAGGAAAATTAATCGCTGCTATGCTTCACACCCAACCTCTTGAGAAATGCATAAAGCAATTGACACTTGTAAACAGAGAATGACGGAAAGGAACCCAGTCTTTTATCACCTGAATGCAGTAGTGTCTCAGATGCCAGGATTAGGAGATTTCTGTTTCAGAAACTGCAGGAACATTAGTCTGTGGATTAGAGCTAAAATACTTTGTGGAATAGTGAGCCAGACACAATCTCTATGAATAGCTTTTCACTGCCTTGTTCCAGAAGATGTTTTGAGTATTACACAAAACACAATGTGACTCCAATACAAATGTTTTCTATTTAGCAACTGCTACTGAGGGATCATACTAAAAGCACTCCTGGCAGTGTCTGATTCAAGTTTATGATGTCATTCACTCATTAAATACAATCTGAGGTATTTTGTGCAGCTATTGTCTGTCAGAAGATGAAATGATCACTTCTTTTGGCAGCATGTGCTATCAAGAATGCATTTTCCCTCCATAATTTCTATCAGCGATGGAGCAAGCAACATAAAGATTTGGCAACGAAGAGTCTCAGAATAAATCTTATACGTTTGAGTTTTACTTTTGCCATGTACCTGCTCTTATTCAACCATCTGGATGGACTAAATCATGTACATTCTGAAACCATCCAGCACTGAGGCTTCCTTTGTTGTATGAATATCATTAGGGATGACTGATAATTTTCACTTTGCAGATGATTTTGAAAGTTTTACACTGGCAAAGTAGTGGCAGTTGTCTTGCACAACTCTTAAGATGAATGTGAATGCTGCAAAGTGGAGCAGATTCTGATAGTGTAGTGTTTGGAACTAAGAAAACAGCAGGGATATCTCTCAGATGATTTCTAAGTAATGAGCTTTGGTTACCTTTGGATTTGGAAAACAAAACAGAATCAACATTGTCTGCATAAGTGACAAATTTGAAATGGATTGGAAAATCTGAATGGATTTTTTTACATTTTAGCTCATTAAAAGTGTGTAATATCAATCATGACATTAAAACACTTAGAAATAAATATTATTTTCAAGTATCATGAAGCTTGTTTGTTTTAAAAATATTTTCTCTTCTGGAAATTAAATGTCAAAATTTGATGTGGTTTCCTGCAGTATTTGAGTTGTTCTGGAACTACATTTTTTTTGAAAAGATGAAGCTTAAAATTATGAATTCCTCTAATGCTCATTATTTACATACAACCCAATCCTTGAAGTTGTTGCCTGAATTATCTTTACTTTAAAGAAAAAATAAAAAAAATCATAGAACATGTCCATTCTAAGAATAAGTCTAATATTTTGCAGTTGAAATAAGCAACGTGAAGTACATTAGCAAAAGGAAAGAATCATTTGGAGACCTTATTGTGGCCTTTCAGTGATTAAAGGGGCCTGTAAGAAAGATTGGAACAGTCTTTTTATCAGGGTCTATTGTGACAGGGCAAGGAGTAATGGTTTAAAACTAAAGGAGGGGAGATTTAGACTAGGTATAAGGAAGAAATTTTTTATGCTGAGGATGTTGAGACACTGGCATATGTTGCCCAGAGAGGTGGTGGATACCCTATCCCTGGAAACATTCAAAGTCAGCTTGGACAGGGTTTGGAGCAACCTGATCTAGTTTAAGATGTCCCTGCTTGCTGCAGGGGTGTTGGACTAATGACCTCTAAAGGTCATTTCCAACTGTTCTATGAGTCTAGGATACAAGCTACATGATTTTACTTTGGCCACTGTATTCTTTTTCTATGCAACTCTCATCAGTGGGTGGCTGAAGAGATTTTATATTGCTAAAGGATGCAGATGGAAACAAGCAGATATATAGTCAATAATTTTTGTGAGGATGGTTTAAAGCATTTCTGAAATGCGCTCTGTCGTTGCTCCAGATGATTTTCTACTCTTGCAATGGAAAAAATGCTAAAGAGACTTTCAAGCTTCCTATGGCTCCTTTCATAAGTTCAAGTTTTTGACCAAGTCTCCTTGAACAGCTGGTTATTGGTTTTTTTTTGGTCTTAGCAGATGTTATAAGACATTTTTTCTCTCTGTTTCTAATGAATTTGAAATGAAATACCACACCCAATCCTCTTATTCTGAATGATGAATAATTTGAGATTGAAGATTGAATTGGCATAGAAAGTTGCAATATGGGGTTACCTCTCAGTTGTGGGCTGGAATTGCAGTCAATGGTCACAGGAACAGTTTTCTACATCAGGGTAGAGTTAAAAAAAAAAAAGGGATATCTCATGAAAAGTAGAGCTAATGAATTCTCCATGAAAAAAAGAGCTTCAAACTTCCTAAGACTTCTAAGATCATCTCTGGAAACTTTGTGAGTTTCTGACTGCTTTTTTACCCCACCATTTTTAACGTTTTCAACACTGACAACTCCAAATGCTCCACAGATGTCACAGGTACTAGTGATAGCCACAACTACATAATATTCCCTCTTTTCTCTCTTGCAAAGCTGTCATCGCCTTAACCACTCAGAGGGGCTGAGGAAAACTTCTGCCTCAGTTAACTGCAGCCATCCCAACATGGCAGGTATGTTATATTATTATATTACTAGCTTCACACGAACCACTGAGAGGTAATAAATCTGCTATATGAATATCAAATGGGCTTCAGCTGAAACATATGTTTAAGCAGTGTAAATGACTTGTATTTACAGATGCATCTCATGCAGCTATATGTGTCAGGCTGGTGAAATGGGGCTGACATTGGAAGTCTTGGTGACGTAACCAAGAAAAGGTCAGTAAAAACACATGCAGTTTATATGTCACCGGATATCTTCTACACAAGTGAAAACAGATGGGAGTTATGTTTATTACAGTTTTGATTAGCTTTGGATGAAGTAAACATGTTAGATTTTAAATAACTTGATGATGTATGCGCTGTGAGCTTGACTGTGATTGTTGCTAGTCAGTTCAGTGGAACAGCTAAATAAATTGATACTCTGGGGTGGGATTCATCTATGTGAGTACATGTTTTGAGAATACAGGCATCTGCAACTAAGCAGCTCACCTCAATCTCCCTTTGTAGACAAAGGAGAGTCAGCCAACATAGTAACTGCATTGGTTTTAGTCAAAAGTGGATGTTTCCATTCAGTGTAAAATTTCTCAAAAACCCCACCATTGGCTGTATTGATTAGGTCACTGTCAGCTACAGACAGCTGTCTCAGGTATAAATGTTTACCCCATAGGGACCTTGAGAGAGATATCTCAGGCCTGAATGGCTGAATCTGGATTAAGGTTAATTTTGTTTATTAGTTAGGACTTAATTCAGACCGCTGTGAATTCTGTTTAAAGAAGCTATGGGTTAATTTAGCAACTCAGTTTGACCTCACTGAGAGACTCAACATGTTTTGAAAAGGAAAATGCTTCAGAAAGGCAGAGGAAATCAGAGGTAAGAGAATTAATTGTATTCAGATGAAGAGTGGTCATGGGGTCCATTTCATGGACGTGGGCAGGGAAAATGTCTGGTTTTGGCACTGATAGTGAACTAACATATTTATGTTTGTTATGTGTGTGTATGGATGCTGACTCTCATTTTGCCCTTTTGAAGGAAGTGACCTTCCCTTTGATGGCTATAGCAAAACAGGAATGATCAGTGATACTGCCTGACCTCTCACTGCAGGCTACTAGAAGAGCTACTGTTGGCAGTTGTCTATTAATTACAGCTGTCCCCAAAGGTTTTGTTGTCAAAAATGGCAATGGTGATGGAAACTGCTTTTGTGGCTTTGGGTGCTAGGATGCTGAATTTTTTCAATAAGCTACTCAACTGGCTGCTGTTGCGCTCAGTTGATACAACAGCAGAGGGAGAGAATCTCATCTGAAGAGCAGAGTCAGCTTCAAATTCCTTCTTTTTATTGACTAATCAGTGCCAAACCACAGAGCACTGCATGAGATTGAGACTGTTCCTTGCCTAACTCACTGCCTAACCATAGGTGCAGGAAAAAAAGCTGAACATAGCCTTGGTGAGAAAGCAGTAGAGGATTGTGGTGGTTTTCCTATGGATTTGTAACACAGGTGTGTTCTCATGGCATATATTATTAGTGGGTTAAGCACCTATTGTGAGAAGTTTGAGCTAAACAAGGAGTGAGGAAGGTCCTTATTAACCAGTGCTCACAGTAACACAAATGGGGGAGACGAAAGGCAAAGTATGCATAAATAAATATCATTTCAACATTGGGTCCAGAAAGCTAAGCATCTGGTTTATGGAGGCAGATTCCTGTCAGATTGCACAGGGAAGATACACTTGAATGTGATAGAAACAAGGCCTGACTGCTTGTCTTGGAGGCTGGTGAGATGCAAGGGTTGATGCTCAGTGCTTCTTACAAACTGTCAAACTTTTACTGGTGTAGCATACATCAGCTATACCAAACTTTAGCTCAGCACTGAGCTGTAGTTTCTTTCAGAGCCCTGGTATGTGTTTTCATCTGGCTTCACAGGGCTGGTTCTCTACTGAAGTGCATGGAAAAGTCTAGACAGGAGACATGAGCCTGGTTCCACCACCTCTGCCTGCCCTGCAAGGTGGTTGGGTCAGCATGCCTGAGAGTTACATTACACCAGGCTTATCACATCAGAGTGGCAGAGGGATTCTCTCTGATCTGCTTCAGAGCAGATCTTATTGCCATATTATGGATTAACACAAGATGAGCTGTCAGTGCTGCAGTGTTTATTACAATCAACACAGTATCTACACAGAGGTAGATACTACCTCTGTGCAGGGAAACATCTGTGCACCACTTTGATGGTCAGACTAGGCTGACATCAGTGCAGTTACCTGGTCTGAGCTCCTTTCACTGAAAGAGGTTTTCCCTAAGCACAGATGAGCCTGTAATTGAGTCCTCATGCTCCTGTCTACAGAAGCTGTCCTAGTTTTGGCTTTCTCAAACCTCTACTGAGACCGCTTAAGCCAGAGCCCAAACAAGAGCCATCAGATGGGAACTGTATTCAGTAATCAGGCTTGCATTTGAACCTGAAATCCAGGAGTCAAAGGCTTTGTCCCAACAACATTCTGTCTTTCATTGTTGTTCACTTTTGCTTACCCCAAGGAGGAGATGGATGTTCATCCATTCGAGGAGCAATCCCTGTGCTTCTCTTCACTCTCCTGGATTTTTTCTCCTGTTTACATAGCTTCCTTGCTTAGAATAATGAACGTGTTTGAAGCAGGTTCTCAGTGGATGGTTTATCTGGTTATTAATGATGTGGAGCGCTTCAGGACCCTTAGGACCTCTGCATTGTTGCTTTAAAAAACATCTTTCAAAACAATGAGGCCACTGGCACCTTTTGTGTGCTTTTACGGCACAATGATCTTAAAGTAGCATGGTGCATTTTATTTATTAGCCAGCCCATTAATCACACAGGTATCAGTTGGCTTCAGGGAAATTCTTAATTAGAGAGATTGAGAGAAAGTGCTTCTGTGACAGAAAATGAGAGCAAGTAAAAGCAGGAGGCAGGCTATCTTTGTGACTCTGTGATTAATACAGGATTTAAATAAAATATTCATGAAAGGAAATTGAAGTTATAGCCAAATCCAAATGTTAAAGCACCTTTAAAACTCAAATCTAAATTATTTGGAGATCCATTCTTCTCTGTATTCAGTAGTGAATATAAAAATTTAACAACATTTTTAAATGCTTCTAATGCTTTAAATGCGGTTCTTCTAGAACCACAATTTAATGCCATCAATAAAATCCATATCCTTATTTGAAATGGCTCACAGGTTACTGGGATAGGTACAAAGGAAAGATCAGAGGTGGAACTCAGGGTATCCCTGACAGCACATGGACATGTGTATTAGACAGAAAGAAAAGATCATGTAGAGGCAACTGCATCCTTCTGGCAGTATTGGATTGGTGGTTGCTAATACTTAAAGCCTGCATTGTCACATGAAAAATGAATGGTACTGGCTGTGCAAACATCTCCCTTGTAGATAATTAATCAAATGTACTTTGTTCTGTTATAGCACCTCTCTGGTATGCTTACAGGCATCTCCTGAAATAGCCTTGTGAAATGGATTGTTAAAAAGGAAAAAAAAGAAGAAAAAGTCAAACAAACCCTGTAGCAAATATTGCACGGGACTCTCTCTGCACTAATTGGAAAATGGAACATTAAATTCTCCTAGTTGCACAGAGCAAAATTTTCAGTCTTGGATACCCACATTTAACAATTTAAATGTGTAGGGAAATTAATTTTTCCAGGTTGTTGAGCTCCTTCAGCTCTATTTCTCTACTCCCCTTACCCTTCCTTTATGCTGCAGCTGTTCTTTCTAAACAAAGACCATCCAAAAGTCCTTTGGTCTTTAAGTGCTACAGACTTCAGGGATCTCATTGGAGCAGTTCTGGATCCCTAGTGTGGAAAAGAAAGCAGCAAACTGGTCATGGCTTACCTGAGCTTACTGGCAAGACAGGAACATTGGTGATGTTGTCTCTAGCATGATTCAAGCTACACCAGATTGGACACAGAAAAACACCAGGATTCTCCAAAGCTGTAACGAACGGGTATGTGACACGGTAAAGCAGCAACCAAGAAAGCAGCAGCAGAGTCCTGCCTACAGTGGGCTCATATACCCTTCCTGCTTGATTGCAGAAGAACAGGGAAAGCTACTACTGTCTGTTCTCACTAGTTATGTTACACAGTAGTGGTCTTGTTGGGAAACTGCTCCACACACTTGCCAGCTTTCTTGGCTTTGAGAGAACCTGCATGAGATTTCTGAATGAGAGAAAAAAATCTCTCGGGATTTTTCTGTATTCTCAAACAATAGGAGACATCTAGACACATGGATAGTTCTTACAGAGGCTTATACATCACTTCAATCCCTTCAAGTATAGGCAAAATATTTTGCATGCTTAGAACCACATTAAGGCAAGTCAGGTCTCCAGCTAAGTCAATAGATGGTTCCTTCATGTTCAACCCCAAGTATTTCAGGTGCACTCTACTTTGCTGTGTGTTAGTGGGACTAGTGCTCTTTCCTTAACTGCTGACACTTTCCCCCCAGTTTTACTCTGTCTTCAGACAGGCAAGGGCTGCCTTTAGTGATACGAGATTTTAGTCTTTTCCTTCCCTTTTACCTTCTATGTGCGCACACAAAGAAACACGAAGTGCTTTGGTATTATTGTTGCTCACAAGATCAACAAGTTGCAGAATTAAAAGCAGATGTTCACACCCCCCAGAGTATAATTTTAGAGGCCTCCTGATTTTGGTAGACATCATTTTTTTCAATTACAGTTGCATTAATTTTCTTTGTGAGCTTAATGAATACAAATAAAATGATTGAGAGGTTTCCTTCAGAAAAAAAAAGACTGAGATTTTGAATCCGTGCTTGACACCAGGAGCCAGGTTTGAATGAGGGGAACATAGGATGTGCTGTTTTCCAATAGTGTAGACTGAGAGTCCTTCTATATTGACAAGAAAATACAGATAATACTATATTTTCCAAAATTTTTATGACTGTTTCTAATTCTCTTAGTTCTCTTGGAGAAACAAGACTAGCATGTGGATTTGCTATTTAAAATCTCTTCACTAATGCCACTTTCAATGGAATAAGCTGTTAAATTTGCTAACAAGCCCATCTGAAATGTCATGTCTATCACTGTAGATTTCTAATTAACGCTAAGGCTTGTTAGCCTAAATTGCCTTAGAATTTGAATAAGGGCAAAGCTATTCATAGAGCTACGTGGAACCTATACCTCTAGTACCTTTAAAAATGAATTTTCCACCCTAACCAGAAGTTCTCGATGCGCAGTTTAAATTTCACCTATTATTTTTATTTTATTTTTATTACATTCTTGTTACCAAAGATTTTAAGTTAGGGCAAACTAGGGAGTTGGGTAGAAGATACCATTGGAAGATAATAGAAGACCCAAGTCAGTCTCACAGTAGCAAATGAAAGTGTTATTAAATTGCTGATAGCTCATTTTACCCCTAAAGAATAACCCTTCTCCCTTCCCACTGCCACAGCTGAAATTCAGAAATCACTTTCTCCTCTATTGAAATGAATGTTTCACATTGAAACATAATTCCCCTTGCTCTAATTTCTCACAGACCATTTGTCAGTCCATCTTTTCAGGCCATGTTGTGCAGGTGTAAGATTGTATTTGAAACTCCTGCACCCATTAATCACTGCTCTCTGACCAGCTGTACTCGCCACTTACTAAGCTCCTTTCCTTTCAGTTCTGGACTCCTAGTGCTGTATAAACTATTTACTTTTCTGGTGCAGAATTTGCTCAGCATTTTGTCCAGCTCTAGAAAAACTGATTTTTGGCCATCAAAAGCAATAGACTTTTCTTACATGGAATTTGATGTCTACATGTGTTTTACATTGTTCTCTGTTTTAGGCAGCACTTTAAACTCCACTGTCTCCTGGTCTCCCCCGCCTCTGTTGTGACTCTAGAATTGAAACAATCATGACATAGGCCTAAACAATTTTTCCTGTTGTTTTTTGTTTAGTTGTTTTTTTTGTTTCCTTTCCACCATATGTCTTCCGATTCTCAGGAGTTTCTAACTCTTTTACTGCTTGCAGTCAGACAGATGATGCTGCTGAGAAAAAAAATGCAGATCAGAGATGGGGAAAACAGCAGAAGATTTAGAATTTCTGCTACATTTTGTCAAAACTATAACATAGATCTGATGCTTTAAATATTTGCATTCCAGTAAGCACCCAGCTTTGTATGAGGTTATGCTGGAAATACACTGATCAGGAGTATCTTTGGCATAATCACTTACTGTCTGTAGGCAGAAGAAAGATGGACAGGGAAAAAGACAGAAAATGAGATTACTTAAGCTGTTTAGGAGCTATAATCACTGAAGAGTGATAGGACAGCAGCAACTGTACCCCATCTATTTGACACACCTATCCTGTGTAGGGAAGAGCGGAGGTTGTTTAGCACTCGCAAGTATTAGAGAAGGTCTTTACACTTAACATAGACTAGACTATGAGCTTTTAAATGACTCAAAAAAAGGGCAATGACTTTTTAAAACGACTGCAGTGAAATGGGAAAAGTCTTGATTGAAAATGTCTGGTTTGAAGTCACGTGACAAGTCCATGTCCCAGCTAAGAACAAAGCCCATGTTTCCTGAGTTGTAGTGCAGTGCATGGCCCATCCTGCCCCTGTTGACCTGAACAGTTTCAGCCTGCCTAGCTAGCATGGAGCAAACCAAAGCCCACCGCCAAAAAATCTCCTGTTATTTCCATTTCCCACCATTTCCAGAAATGCCCAAAGAGCAGCCTATGTGCCCATTTCATGTGCTGATCTGTATTTATCCCACTATTACCCTTTGCTATTGGTGTGTTGTATAGATTTTGACTTTTCTGCTGTGCATGTTAGCCAGAATAAGCCTAAAAAAACCCTTGACCACCCCCCCCCCCCAACCCCCAACCCATTGTGCCAATATTTTAGAATGTTAAACAAGGCTTAATTCTGTTCAGGAGAAAAGGACTTGAAGGATCTTATGGATAGTGTGTTTATTATTGTTATTCTGTGCTGGTTGTTCATCTACCCTACTGGAGCATAAAACACATTTTGCACTCTGTCTGCTGGTAGATATCTCTATGCTTCATCTTCACGCAGCAGAATGCAACTGGGTCACTTAAGGACAGAGTGTGGGTGGTGCTTGACAGTTTTTATAAACAAATCCAAATACCTCAGCTCTCCCTAGTGCCTGCTTAGCTGTATGCTTTCCAAGTTCTTGGTGCTGAAAGTGGGGAAAGTCAGATCCTCTCCCAGAAAAGAAACAGAGGTACATGTCAGGTTAATGTGTTTAATCTGATTTCTGACTTCCTAATGGCCTGATTCTTAAAATTCCCTCCCCCCGATCTACCACTGCTCAAGGAAGTGCAGAATAAATATGACTTCTCTTTTGAGAAGGCAGCAGATAATCCATGAGCCCACAGATGACAGAGATGTTTCCAGACTGCTTCTGCCTACACTTCTTTTTGAAGCCTTGATATTTAAATTGCATTCATTTAGACTCATTTGTGCATTGATGCAGTAGGTGTTAGCAGGCCTAGAGGAGATTGACTAGTGATACAAAGGTTCAGGTCAGAAGAAGGAATGTAATTTTCTCCCCTTTCACACCCGTTCTGAATTCAGCAACTGGTGTGTTTGTTGGATGCCATTGCTAGCTTATCTCATTGTAAGCTGTACAAAGCACCACTTTTTGAGGGAATAATTTTTGTCCAGATGTGTCTTAGTAGGAGTATTGATGTCAATCACAGTGTCTTGTACACTTTCCACCTATCACACACCAAGAAGAACAGCACATGCTGGTGTAATGGATATTTATTTCTTTACTTCTTATCTTTGTTATTTAGAATTCTTTATACAGTCTAGTGATAGGTACATTTCACTACTCTGTGATTTTTTTTCATTGGTTGGAGTTTCTTAATTCAACTACTTCAGCAGTAGTCTTGTAGGATAAGTTCACTGTACATTTATCAAAGCATGTACCAGCAACGGCAGATATACAAATAACTGCTCTCAGTGCTGCTAGTGAAGAACTTATTTGATTGCCTGAGTATTTAACTGAATAACATTTTGTTGCCTATAAAATTGGATTTAGTGACAGAAAATCAGGGTCAGAAGAGAGAGTTTGGGAAAATTCTGTTTTGATTTTTCTTTTTAATCTGTGAAGGATGCTTTTAAAGGATGTGAAGACAATAGGAGTAACACTTAAATCCATTTTCTATATGAAAGAGCCATCACCATTTTGAAAACTTGTTAGATGTGGCCTGAGAGCAGTAGCAGGAGTTCCTGTGATAATTCTTTTCCCAGAGGCATCATAAGCTTTAGAGTCCAATTTATTTCCTGATGTAAGAAATGACCCATGCTCATGGTTTAGCCAAGTGACAGTGCTATTAGAGAGCCACTAGCAGTTCCTCCATTAAGAAAGAGTACAGGTGTTCTCAAGCCTCTTTTTTCCTACTTTTTAAGTCAAGCAGGAATTTCTTTGTGGTATCAGACATCTTACTTGTTTCTTCCTTACTACCCTGCACTCCAGTTCTGAAAGTTGTTGTCCCACAAGTACAACCTACTTCACCTTAGCAGGCTTACCAGCCATCTGTGGGCTCCTCGGCATCAACTCTTAGTGAATGGGACTGTAGCAACTAAACCAGATGGGTTTTAATCACTCTGAAGACAAGGACGGAAATTTTCATCTCTGTTCACTGGAGGAATAGTAACTAGAAGGAAAGAAAAGAAGAAAATGTCTGATTTTCTACCTCTCTATGATGTTTCTCATTGGGACTCTATAGTTGTAATAACTTGAGAACTCCTCTAAGCTCTCAATCATGTGTTCCCCCAATGTCTATCCAGTTCTCCTGCCTTGAGTAGTTCCTAAGAGAAAATTTACTTTTCTTGTTCTTCAGAGCTTTTCTCATTCAGAAAGCTGATTGTGTGTACAGCTGAAAAGAAGAGTACCAGTCTGAAGATCTTTGACAGCAGGGAAGGGAAAAAGCCATTGAGCCAAGTGTTATTTGGAGCCAGTGGAGTAGGTTCAGTTTCTTTATTTCTCTACACAGAATTGAGGACACAGAGAACCACCTCCCTGGAATCTTTTTGCACTGAATTCAGTGGCAATTTTTTTTGTTCAAATCCTTCAGAATTTGAACCCTATTTAACACCTCTCTGTTGAGCAATTTCGCTGCTCAACAGTTGATGCCTAGTCAACAAATTGTGCCTGTGATTTTGCAGTAGGATAACATTGTAGATAAGACACACCCACTGGGCACTTTCAAGTTATAATATTGTGTTAGTCATTGCTTTTATGTATGTTTATACACAATATCTGCCTGAAGGTATACATTGATTTCCAGCCATCAAGAACACATTCCAAATTTGTTGAGTCCTTAACCTTTGTTCACAGAAATTATATTTTAACTTTTTTTTTTCCATTAAGAATTATTAGCTCAGAAGAGTTTGACATGGCTATACTCACCATCATGATTATTGACTCAAACTAAAATTCTTCTAGTGATTTCATTCCTTTTATAAAGTTGAGTTATACTTGTAATTTACCTTTTGTCTTTTAATAGGTGTACTCCCTTAACATGTATTGATTTAAGTGGATTCAACTGTATTTCAGGTAATGATTTTCTGACAACTAAAAAGAAAAATCTAATGTAGTGTTACTTTACTTGTATCTAGTAATTTTGTGAGTTTCTATAGTTAAAATAGAAAAAAAAAAGTATATAGACTCAGACTCACATTGCAGGATTAAATGCTTTAATCCAGGAGAACAATTCTGATAGCCTCCTTTCCAGTGTGAGCTAACATCTGAAGCACCTAAAATCAATCAGTGCTTCCATTTTTTTCTCTTTGTTCCCAGGCTGCCAAAACATAAGTTCACTTACAGAATCACGGGCTGAAAGGCTAAGTACCTGGTTTCTTCCTGCACTTAGCTGCCAATTCAGAGATATGCAGAGTGAAACTCAGACTCTCTCCCAATCCCTGGGGATGAGGAACCCATCAGGGGGGCTCCAACAGTTGTCATTCACCTGCAGCCACAGCATGAAGCCTGGCAGGTGTGTGCCCCTTTGTTGAGAAACACAGTGGGTTGGAGAGGAAGGGATGCTGTTGTCTTCTGTCCTTCGTGTGTTTTCCTCATGAGAAATCCATCCAGGTTGTGGCAGATGGCATGAGTGTGATCACCTTGCCAGGGTCCAAATTGCTTGTGTCAACTTGCCAGGGGAGTACTGGAATATGGCTGTTTTGTATCCCTCCTGTTAGAGCTCTGCAGCAAGCATGAGGCTACAGAAGGGGAACTTGGTGAAGAAGCCATTAGTCCAGATCCCTGATTTTCCCTGCATTTTATTCCAAGCTCATTAATTTGCTAAGTGGAGTTGGAGTTGTGGCATTTGTCACATTCCAGTGTCCAGTTGTAGGTCTGCCTGTTTGAGATGTAGCCTCGGTTTTAGTCCTTCCTCTGCTCAGTTTACCTAATCTGAAGTTTCCTTCCCCTGTCCTAACCACCAGGATAAATGGACGTTTCTCATTCAGCTTTGGAAGAGAAAAACTTGTGCATTTTCCCTAAAGCTGAGCAGATTCAACTGCTGAGAAAGAGATAATCTCAGTAAACGTGTAAACATGGAAGGCAACTTCATGGAAGTTGATCATGGAAGGACTGATGCCTAGGAATGGTTAAAACTGTACCTCTTTTACATTATCTTTGAATTGTGGAATGGTTTGGGTTGGGAGATATCTTAAAGATCACGTAGATCCAACTCCCATCTCATGGGTAGAGACACTTTCCACTAGATCAGGTTGCTAAAGGCCTCATCCAACCTGGCGTTGAACACTTCAGGGATGGGACATCCACAACTTCTCTGGACAACCTGTTATGAGGCAGTCCTAGCTACTGGGGGAGATGCCTTAGCTCCTGGAAGGGTGTGAGTCTGCCTCTAAAGCCAGGCCTTTGTCTCCAGCTTTTTTGATGCCTATTCATTCAAAATTACCTATGAGTTTATCTTTTATTTACCACTGCACACCTAGGGAATACCCCACTTAGAATAATCCTATGGATTTATTGCTGTCAAGCAATGAATTTTACTGAAGTGGAACAATATTTTTCTGCAGATTACTCTTGAGACCTATTTAGCAGACAAAAAGACCTTTCTATAGATTTTCAGACTACCAACTGTATTCAGTAGTGCTGGGATCATAGTCTTCACCTGAAGATCTGTA
Source organism: Bucco capensis (assembly GCA_013396975.1). NCBI lineage: Eukaryota > Metazoa > Chordata > Aves > Piciformes > Bucconidae > Bucco > Bucco capensis. The sequence goes on along the minus strand of VWZO01016890.1, from coordinate 141,471 downwards.
ACATACAGGTGAAGAAGACAGTTTCATTTCCTTTTCCTCTTCGTGTTTCAGGCCTTTATAACTCTTCTGTGCAGATTGTATCAATTCTATTGTGCCATGAGGTGAAAGAAAGCTAGCGCTTAAAAAAAATTTGCAAGTTGTTTTACACTCATGATAGAACAAGGCAATCAATTATTTCCTTCTTCAAAACAACTCTGCCCATGTTCAGACATGGATTGTTGATGTATTTCAGAAGCTGTGTGGCAGCATGAAGGAATGCTATGATTCATGCCCCACTCCTGCACCTCCAGATTGATTCAAATGGCTGTTATCATGTTTCAGAATGTGGTGGCGGTAAACACAAGGAAGATGTGCTATGGCTAAGAGGCTCCCATGTCAAAATACACATCAGCTTTGATTGATATGTACTGACTCATGGGCATATAGGAGAGATGTGAGATTTGTCAACTAGGATTACAGCAATGTAATTATTTACACTCCCAAAATGTACAGAATGATGGAGTGTTTATGTGAGGTATCATGTTAATGGAACTACTAGAAAATCAATATCAAGATTGGAACTGGATGCCATTTAATCTATTTTTTTCTGGTTATACATCATAGTGGAGTTTTCTTTATCCTGCATACTCATACAACTCTATTTTGTGTCAAGTTCATTGCAGTAATTGCAGTGGCACTGGAAATTGCAGACAGCACCATGTTATGTCTTCATAGGTACATATCCTCGTCTCTGAAAACTGTCCATTTGTTGATTTGGCATCATTCTCTCTTCAGCGTATTTTAATATACTGGGCCAAACCTCCAATTTACAGAAATTGGAATTTTACCTGATAGAGTAGTAGTTAAAGTAATGACTGAAGCGGGCTGAATTACCAGTTCAGTCTCAGAAATCCTGTGTGATTCTGAGTTGTTCCTCATTTTCTAAAATGAATAAATAATGCTAAACAAAAGTTGTGATCTGTGTATTTCTCTTGAAAATTCTAGTACTTTAATTGCCTATTGCTAAGTTCTGTTACACTGTCCCTGGAAGCCTAAACCTCTGCATGGGGCTGGCAGTGTTAAAATAGTTATAAATAATATACAGAATTTGGGCCATGGCTAAAATACCATATCAAACACTTCTGCAAATACATCCTTGTACAATATCTTTCCACGGTAGGAAAATTTGTCTGCTAACCTCTAAACTCATCAAGGTTGGAGTTCTTTTGTTTGTCTGGTACACCTGATGGATTGTTAAGATCCTACACAAAAGCAATAGCCCTCTATAAATCAGCTTGAATAATAATAACAATTATAATAGTGATTGACACAGGAGCATTTATTTGTGTTCCTCTCAGTCACACTAATGGGATTTTGATGCACAAAACTCTTCTCATTATAATAAGATTACATAGTTCAGAATAGAAATATGTTGTTTCATTCAATCTAAAGAAGAAAAAGTCTTCCTTAGGTTGAACTACGTAATTATATAGATCATGTTGCACTAGAGATCTTATGGAAATGCTAAACATTGATCTGATAAAAATTGCTATGGAGATTATAGATAAATACTGTTATGTATACAAATATTCCCTTGGGACCTGCTGAGATACTGCCTACAAAAACCAAGATCATGTGTTCATGAAAAAGCTGCACAAGGTAAACAGTGTGGGTTTCTGTTCCTTACACAGATTTAAACATACATAGCATATAATCAGGGAGAAAAGTGGGGAAAATTTTGCATGTTAATATAAATGCAGAAACTGGCAAATCAGCAATTTAAGCATAGACTGTAATATTTTTGAGACAGTGAATGTATTTTTGTTTTGTATCTGTAGGGCAATGTTGCACCTCAGATAGCTGCTTTCTGTGTTTCTGAAGTATGCATTAGTGAAACATGAGTAAGATATAAACATAGTAGTAAAGGTGCTGAACTAGCAAACAGTTAATTCCCATGACCATCTACTGAATTAAAAGATAAGTAATCATGTAAGCATGCATGCAAGGATGTTTGTGTTGGTAAGTTCTAAGCTCAAGTGACTCCTGCTTAAGTATTCACAAGGAGCCAGGAAAAACAAACACACATTGCCTGGTATTTAATCCAGTGCTTTAAAGGGATGTGAATTCTCTTATCCAAGGCTGGAGTAGTTAGTCTATTATTTTATATCTATCTCATTCATATCAGAGCCTTTTTCCTCATCTCCAGTTTCTAGCAGTTGTCTATTTTGAAGCTGTTTTCAAGTAGCCAAAAAATAAACAGAAGCATCCAATCTGAATGAAAGCTGTGTTTGTACTGGAGCACTTTTATGGTGCTGTAATATAGACTCTTACCATGAAAATATAATGAAACACATAATAAAGAATTACTAATGAATTGGACTGAGCAGATGAGTTCTGACGTCTACATGGGTTTCAAGCTGTAGCAAGTTCAGATTTGACCACAAACACATACAAAGCCTGTCAGAAAGATGCACATTGATTTTGGAAGGAATATATGAGACTGCAATAGATTGTTAACTTCATATCGCCCTCTCTACCCTTTGGAAGACTTAGTGCACAGTTTCTACTTGCCAAATTAACTCCTATCATATCTGTGTTCTAATTCCTGCTAAACAAACAGATACTCAGAAAGGTGGTCACACATGGACACACACACACTCATATGAAAAGACCTAAACCATTCTTTAAGGACAATCTTCAAAACAACTTCTTTTGAAATCCCCCACTGCTTTAAAAGCTAGGTTAAAGACATTATAAATTTCATCATATTTTATAACTTATGTTTTCAATTAGTAACATGCTTTATGGTGTGAGGAACAGCACAGGAAAATAAATAAATAAAATAAATAAAACCTTTGCCCCACTGTTGAAAATATTGCATGAAATAGCATTACTCATCTTCTGGGCCTAACTCTATACAACACTGTGTACAATGAGATATGTACACCCTTGATGAACTGCTTCTAATCACAGAGGAAGTGTGAGTGCAAACCTGGATGATCTGAGCAATCCTGCAGTCTCTAGCTCACAAGACAGTCTTTTTTGTCTTTACAGCCTGCTCATTGCAAGTGGTATGAAAGAAGAATCCTGTCTGTACAGGATTTACAGCTAGGAGAAAATGCACTCTGTCTCTTCCTGTCCACCCAAATCGTTTTGGGAAGCACCCACACAGTGTAGGTGGAGCTCTCTTCCAATCATCTATTTAGATTGGAAAGCCTCTTGGTTTTCTTGGAAGGTGATCACTTATGAAGTCTCCCTGCAGAATGCTCTTAAGAACTATGCCATGGAAATTATTGATATAATCGTGTTCAACCAATTTGTAAAGCCCTAGTGGGAGAAGGCATATGGAGCCCTCAGTCTGACATTTAGAATTAATGCCAGGAAAGTAAAGATTCTTCTCCAGAGAAATGTTGAGGAGCCAATGTTACATACTTTCAATCATAGTAAATGTGTAGCTAGAGGAACTGAAAAGCTAGAGGAATAGTCTAATCAAAAGCTCATTGAATGCAGTGGGAAACTTCCCACCAGTTTCAGAGTTGAAATATTGAATGTATTTTTGGTCTGAAACAATGGAAGTAATTAATGATTACAGAAGGGTTTGAAGGTTCTTCACAGACATGTAATGGAAGCTACCTCCCCATGTCTTTTCATACCCAATTTATTCATTTTTATTTGGGAAATCAATCACTAAAGTGCCTATGCAGCTTTCTTCTTCAAGGCAGTTTAAAAAGGCATCTCGTAATAAATTTGACTCCTTATGTCATTGGCCTAATGACCACCAGTTTCCATTCCAACCTGATTTCCCTTTCCTGTTCATTATTTAATATATACCCAAGAGGGGTCAGAGAATTCTTGAAGCTCAACATGGTTTGGCTTATGCCCATTTTGCTTTACATGGTGCATCCTGTGGTGATTGGTAGCAGAACAAGAGCTGTAGGCTACTGTTAAGTAAAGCAAGTCGAGACTTGTTCTCTGGTCCTGAAGGCAAGGGGAACAGCCTCAACATGACTAAACACTTCTTCCCACCATCCCAGATAATGTAATAACTATTAATCAATATGAAGTGCACTGTGCAGTATTTAAGTCCACAATATGGATGTGTTTGGGTTACCAGTGTAGCCCAGAGTTGCAGTTAAGTAGAGGAACATCAGGACTGGCGTTGGCACTGGATTTGCGCTGTGGTGTTAACACATGTCCGTGCACATGGCCACCACAGGGAACTGACAGCTCTGTGACACTGTGTTTGTTTAGAATTGTCTTAATTGATGCTGAAACTATTCATTGCTTCCTGTTTATATAACCTCCAATATTGTCAAAAGATCAAATGCAAAAACCTAGCCTGGCAATTTTCAAAAGCTTTAAGAGACTATAACAGAAATGACTTAGATAAATGTGCTTTCAACTCCCATGAAATGCAAATGTGTTACACATCAGTCTGCCAGCCTCTATGGAAAGTTGTCCATGGGTGGTTTTTTTGTTCTAAGAAAACATAAATTCCTTTTTCAATGTCATGAAGCCTGGAAATCTCAAAGAATAATCAAAATATAAATAAAAATATTTAAGGTTCTTTCTTTCCTGGGTCCTCTGTTTGGACTTTCAGCTTGCAATGTGTTCTCTTAATATCTGTGGTGGAGGTTTGAAAAGCTCATTGACTCATTTCAGTGTCATGGAACATGGTTAAGACATATATGTCCTTTGAAGCCTTATCCAGTTAATTAATAGTGAATTTAATGTGATAAATAGAAATTAACAGGCATTTGGTAGTGCGTGGTGGCTTAGTGCCTAGGTATTGGATCAAGTCCATTGTGTGGTTTCTTATCTTGAGAACTGGCCCTCTTTTTTCCAGAGGGACAGGGTTCAGCCCATGGACTTCACAGAAAACTCAGTTGGATATGTTTACATGTAGACAGGAGGTGTGTTAAAGCTTGTTTGTTGTTTGACAGGGCAAGAAACTGCCTATGTGGATGTAGCTGTTGCACTTACATGACCTCTACAACTTTCCAAGTGCAGGAAAACCATTGCTATTGTTTCAATAAACAAAATTTATATATCTTTCAACTCCAGATGATTATTTTAATGATCTTCCTTGGGAGAGAAAAAGGAATTTGCCCATTCAGTCAGGCATCAATGTGTCACCTGCTTTTAGTATGAGTAGAGTTCCAATCTGCCTGTACTTTTTCTCAGTCTTCATTGCAAAGCCATGAAGCTTCTCTAGCTCATGAGCAGTTGGGGTCTGTGCAGCTTCTAACATATTATTTGTGGTATGTTATAGTTTTGTTTGTCAAACGTGACATCATTCCAGCAAAGCATTATCATGCTCAGGTCTAGTATTGGAATATAACGAATTATAATCAGAATACTGTAATGTGTTGTCAGGCTGTGGCCTCTTTTCACAAAGTTAAATATTCCTCTACTGATGCTGAACTGAGATTCAAACACCTTTTTCTGGTTGTTCCTTCTTCTCCTTATAACTTTATATTTGTCAGTTCATAGCCCTGTCTTTTTTGTTCTCTTACTGAAAAATGGCAAAAACAAGGTTTGTTCTCTTCATAACATATTCTAAGTATGAAAAGAAGGTGGCAATGGACAGTTTAACAATGATTTCTGCTGAACAATGTGGATCTACTAGGAATGGTGGATAGGTTTCCTATAGGCAAATTAAACATGTTAAAATAGGGAGGATTTACTGGTTTGACTTACCTCCTCACATTACAATTCATCATCTTGTCTTCCATTTACATTCACTTTAAATGGTCATGGTACAGAACAGAGAGCAAATCATTCATGCCAACCATGAATGTGATAAAAATTATTCTAAGAAAATGTTCAAGTACAAGTACATGAAAAAGAAAAATAATTTGGTCTCTAGATTCAAATATCTTTTCATTTTCAGATGCTCTTGCCTAAATCCATTTAATGCAAAGAAAATCATGGGAGCCTGTGACCCTCATAGCTAGGCCAGTGTTCTGCAAAAATAAGAGCTAGTGTGGCATCAGTCTTATTGTTGGAGACACTCTGCAGCTTTCTGATTGTATATTGTACATCTCTGACTTTTAGAAGGGGTGATTATATTTAGATAATCCTATGGATCCTCAAATCAAACACTGTATAGAGAGGTTAAAAGCTTTCAAGTGGTTTTGTGTTCAGACATTGTAAAATAGATTTGTCTGTATGCATATATACATAAGTATGTGTGTGTGTATGTGAAGATGTGTGTTTTTTTTCAGCTGCCTTAGATATCCCCAGCCTTGTTTCTTGGGAGGGACTGAATTTTTAGTCTGATTTCAGTATCTCCACTTGACTGCAAACTGTAATGTTGCCATTTATGTCTCAGATCTACCACTGCCAGGCACTTTCATGCATGTTGATATCTTTGGCAAAAGCAAACAGGGAGTGTCTTCAAGATGTGAAAGAATCAGAGCTTCACTCCTGAAGGGAGGAGACCTGAAATATTTATGTACTGTAGCTAGCTTACAAAGGTGGGGGGAGGTATTCTTGATATTATCTGTTGCATCTGAGACTGAGTTATAGTAATAAACCCCCTTGCCCTCTTAGGCTAGCTTGAAAAAAACAAATAAATAAACAAAACAGAAACACTTTTCCTGTCAGCTGTATGAGATGGTGTACACTGTCTCTTCTTAAAAGCCAGGGAAGAACAGTAGACATTATCTATCCATTGACACGTCTTCATGTTACAGTACTGAATATAAAACACTTTTGCCTAATTGCAAACAGCAAACTGAAATTAACAAATTTCCCATGTTCCCCTCCTTTCTTCCTTCCTCCATCCAGTGCAGCTGCTTTTGACTATATCCAAGTTTCTAATTCTGTCCTTCTATTTCTTCCCCTTTCAGGATTTGTTCTGTGTTTTTCTTCCTCTCAGGTTAACTCTCACTATTGCCATGTTCCACCTTTACCTCCTGCCCCTTATATTTTTTTCCTAATGCTTCCCATCAGTTCTACTTCTCCTTTGCCTCCTTTCTGGATTGGCTAAGCAGTTTAAAAAGTTAGCCAGTTTTTCCACATCCTGAAGAGAGAGATGGATTTTAGCCAGCCTGACTGAAAATCTCACTGAGCTCTAAAGACACAGTTGCAGCCTCTTTCAAAATAAGCCACAGGTTTTGGATTGATGAAAGCCAGTAGTGTTCTCTTCTTTTTAGGAGGATGATACTAATTTACATCAGTTGAAGATCTGTTGTTATATTCTATGTTTTTCACTGGAAACAAATCAGAAAACAATCTGAAGGATCTAGAAGACAGCCTGACTCACTGAAGACTCACCTTTGGATATTTATGTTTTACTGCTGTCTTCCTCTACTTTCTATCTGTGCCTTTCTCTTGTAACCCAGACTTTGCTTTTTGAACATAAGGGCAATAGTCCAGATTTATTTCATTTCATCGAAATTCCCCTGGTTCCCTTTTCTTTTGGTTGACTTTAGACTATTTTTAGCAGTGACACTAAGGAGAAAAGGCTATGAATACAGCCTTTAGGCACCTCAGTAGTACCATGACTTACTAACATCTCCAGGAACATATACCTTCAGTAAGAAGGAATAAGAGGAACAAAGATTCAGAGAATGAGAAGGTAATTCCAATTTACAAAAAGAAAGCAAGAGAGAGAAAATCTGCACATCCCCATGTCTTCTGTGATGCTGATGGTAGCATAGTAGGATGGTAGTAGAGAGGATGGAAAGAGCCAACATCATCTTTACCCTCCTTTTCTGAGCTATGTGTATGAATAAAAAAATTACCTAGGATGGTGATGCAGGTCTATGGTAGACCTAAAGAATGAAGCTGAGTTCCCTGGTCCCATCTCTGTGTCTTTCCCCCAACAATACTGCCTTACTTAATAGGGCAAAAATTGGCATCGTGTCAGAGGGAAATATCCACTGCGTTGACTTCTCTCTCACTGAAGACAGTGCTGTCTGTTTACAAACTCCACTGTACCTCCTAGTGTTAAATTCCTCTTGGGTTAGGGATGAGTCTAGGATGGATGAATTTCAGTAGTTTGGTCTGTCTTGTTTTGAGCCTTCCTGGACAACCACAGCATGTTATTCCCAGTGAGACTAATTCCGAATGAGCCAATAAGTGCTTTCATACAAAACAGCTGCTTTCAGCTATCTGTATAGCAAATTAGCCTTCACTTGTATATTTTAAATTGTCAATTGTGATGTTACCCTGTGTTTAGAACAGCTGTGTCTCTTTACAATACTAAAAGTAATGATTCAATAGTCCGAAATTTCACAGGGTAGAAAAGTATAAAATACCAGTTGAAGTAGTTGTCTTCTCTGTGAATATCAGCTCTACAAGCAGGGCTTTCCCCAACTCCTAGAGGTCATTCAGGCCCCTTAGGGACTGTTGTGGGCTCAGCATAGCTCTGCTTTCCTGTCCAGAAAAGACATTTGTAGAGATACAACTCCACAAGCATCTGCACACAGGTGTCTCTGAGAAGTAGCTCTGTTACTTTTAGGGAGAAGAGCCATCCAATAGTCAAGATTTGAAAGGAAAAGTTATAGAAATTAAAAAAGTTTCACAGCTGAATAAGGTTTTCCTTAGTAAGAAATGTCTCTTGGAATTAAAAAATGATACATTCTATTCTGAAAATTTGACAGAAGCTTTTGACAATTTTCAGTGGTTTTTCCATTTACATTTGTGGCTGAAAGAAATTCAACCTAAATTTGTAATTTTTACATAAGCTACATCTCCATTTTTTGAATGGGAAAGAGCCTTATAACAATGGGGTATTAAGTTGGAGGGAATAGAACTGTTGTGACTATATTTGTATTTACCATGCAGTGAAGACTCCTGTTTTGGAGGAAGGAAGCTGTAAGGTGCATAAGAGCTGAGTGCTCCTTGGGTGCCATGGGGTCTCCTGCTGGGAAGAGGCAGCATGGGGGCCTCACAGCCAGGGCCCACTCCATTCCCCCTAGCCAGGGAGCAGGAGGGGCAGCCAGAGGCAACCCCAGGCACCAAGCATCTCCATGGGATTAGATATAGGTCACACCAGAACATCAGCCTGAAGGTGAGGGTCAGAATCAGGTCTGTTGAGAGGAGACAGGGTCAGACACATCCTGGGATGGTTAGGCAAGGCAGGTCCATGGGGACAAGGCCTGTGAATGAACAGAAGATCAAAGAGACCAGTGTTTCTACTGTATGAAAGGGTCACTACCATTCCTTCCCATGAAACGAGAGAATTGATCCAGTCGTGGTCTAATGAATCGATGACATATTTCAATATTCTTGGAAGTCTTCTATCCAGTTGTTGACCTAGATGGGATTATAGCACCAAGCAGTGAGCTCTACTTTCAGTGGTGAAAGACTCCATGGGATTGAAATAAGGGCTGACCACAATTATAGGTGGTGTACAACAGAAAAATGTACAAGCACAACTGTGGTTCACAGTTAAAACTCAGGCAGATAAAATACTGCATTCCTCTGCTTCCAATTAGTATGAGAAAGATGTGTTCTTGGTGATTTCTCCTTTATGCTCATTTGAGAAAGAAGAGTTAATTTAACTACAGTTAATTTCATGCCCTCTATAATGTACCCAATTATATTGTCCTAATTATTTCAAGCCCTCATGTGCCTTGGTTGAGTGCCTTTTTTGGAAGAGGATATTAAATAACGATTATCCTCCTCATTAATACAATGCACGATAAAGAGAAAACAAAAAAGACATGGCTGAAAGGCATAAACATCATTTATAATTTTTTACTCACTTTCCCCTCCATCTTTTCATGACATCAGTAACATTAGTCATGGAGACATGAGGAGGCTGGGAAATTTTTTGTGTTGTCAGTCTGGTTAATATGTAGGGATGTGATCATCCTAGCAGCTGAGCTTTTCTGAGAGATCAGCTGTTGTTAACCTATAGCACTAGGTTACAGCTGCAGAAATTGAGATTTGAATTAGTTCTAATTCTTGTTTTACTAATTTTGACAATGAAGCATAAATAGTGAGTCATAGTAAAGAATAAGGTAGAAGGGTTACATTCATCTCTTATTCATGAGGACTAAGATGTGGCAGAATTAGTCCTATCTCATCCATGCAAAGGTAGACAGGATTTGGAGACAGTGTAAGAAGCAGTTGTATCTTCCCATACTTCTCTCCATAAAAATGTAGTGTTTGATTAATCAGTTTGCAGGTCAGTTGGCCAGTAATGTTCATATTGCTACATATTAAGAGCTAAAAAAAATTGACCATTGTCTCCTCTCTTGTGTGTGCATCCAGATCTGAGACAGATATTTAAGTCTCTGTCCTTCTCTCTATACCAGAATGCTGAAGGCCAATGGTCATGTGGTAGGTGGGCTTATTACGAAGGACAAGCAACAGTATTGGAATACGAAGAGCACCACACCCAGTTAAATGGCAAACTTCAACTGTAATGTGATTAAGCTACATGCCATGGCCTTCCCCATTCTGTGAAAGGTCCCTCTACAACACCACAAAAGCAAATACCTGAGAGCTGAGAGTAATAAGCACTGTGATGAGAATAGATGTTTTCATCTGGAGATTGTTGCTCCAATGGTAGAACAATCCTCAATGAGCTCAGATAAAGGATTAATACAAAGGATAATATAGTAATAGATTCATAATAATAGAATCATAGAATGGTTTGTATTGGAAAGGATCTCTAAAGACCATCTAGTCTGATTCCCTTGTATAAGCAGGTACATGTTCAATAGATCAGGTTGTTTAAAGCCCCATCCAACCTAACCTTTAACCCTTGCAGTGATGTGGCATCTATAGCTTCACTGGGCATCCTGTTCCAGTGAATTACCACCTTCATTATAAAATGCTTTTTCCTTATGTACAGTCTTAACCTGTTTTTTTCAGTTTTAACTCTTGCCCCTTTTACTACAGGCTCTGGTATAAAGTCTCTCTCCACGTTTCTTATAAGCCCCTTAATATATTGAAAGGCCACAAAAAGATTTTCCCAGAGCCTTCTTTTCTCCAGGCTGAACAACTTTAACTCAGCCTTTATAAATATGAGAGATATTCCAGCCTTCTGATCATTTTCATGGTCTTTCTCTGGACTCCCTCTAACATGTCCTTTTAAGTATTGTACTGGGGACCTCAGAGCTGGATGTGGTACTCCAGGTGGAGTCTCATGAGAACAGAGTAGAGGGAGAGAATTACCTCTTCCAACCTGCAGGCCATGCTTCCTTTTATGAAGCCTAGGATACAATTGGCTTTCTGTGTTGTAAGTGCATAAAACTGGCTCATGTCCAATTTTTAATCTACCAATATCCCCAAGTTCTTCTCTTCAGGTATGAATATATATGAGACCCTAGATAGGATAAAGGACAGTGCCATATTGTATCATTTTCAACCATGCAAACTTTGTGAAGTGCTGACATGTATATGCTGTATATAGAGCAATCTCAGACATGATTTCTTCATTTTGTTGTATCAAGACCAGGATAAATGTAAAGGAAATTAACTGCTGCCTGTGTTGTCTGTAAATCTGGATAACAATGGGCTATTTGGTGTTGGAAAGTGTAGCTGGCCTTTGGTAGCCTCTTCCTTCCCACCTGTTCTGGATATTGCTTAACCAGGAAGATGAATAATGATTCTGCCATTTCAGGCTCTTTCAGATTCTGCCTTGTCTGGAAGAAAAACTGCAAGACTCATCAAGCACGGTAATAAAAACGTGTGCAGACAGAAATACCCTGAGTCCACATAAGCTGATGTTTCTTCTGCCACTTGGCTCATGTAAAGATTCTTTAAATCCTCTTACAGTAAAAGTCTGTAGGGGAGAATGCCATTGGACTGATAAAATCGTGCCTGTCTCTTTTGTAACAAGCAGCAAAAAAGTGTTGCTGAGTCACCTTCTGTGTGAGTTCATTCTTCTTTTTCATCACTGAGCAGCAGGTGTCAGGAGCCTTTTCTGATGCAATAGCTAGTAAGTGTTCTGCCATCACCCAGTGTGTCACTTGGCATCATGAACAGAGGCAGCTGATGATATGAAGGTGAGAAGGTCAGCATATAATATCAAAGTGCAAAAAAATTCAGAGAAACATTACTTCATTGAGGAGAAAGAAGGAGGATGAGCACAGCCCAAATAAAAAGTGGTGAGTACAGTAAACAAAGGGAGAGAGACAAAAGTCTGCTGCAGGAACATTATTTACTTCAGGCAGAGTGTTCTGCAGATTTTGCAACAGCCAAGCACATTCTGTACAGCTAAGCAAAGGCAGAGACAAAAATAGCCTACCCTACCAGGTGAATATTTGTACAAGCTCTTCTTTGATGAAATGCACTTGGAAGCAACCTGGAGCTGGGCTCCAAACCAAATTAGACTACTATTCCATGTACTATTCAGCTTGATACAGTGACTCCAGCCACTCTTCAGCAGATCAACGTGCTGGCTCAAAGTGCTGGCAATCAATGCAGTCAGGGTAAGCCTGATGGATCAGTGTCCACATAAGTGCATCAATCACAGCCTTTTCAGGGGTATGTCCATTCCAGGTATTTAAAAAAAAGGTAGTTTTTCCCTTTTTCATTTTGTCTGTCTTTGGCTAAATACAGTCTATAGACCATGTTCTTTTCTAGTTCACTGGCTTCAGTGAGAGATTTGCCTTTGTAAAGAATAGTAAATGACTGATAAAGCACCAAAAAGTTGTCCCAAAATGAACATTATATGGTTTAATGAAAGTTTTCTCCTTCTGCAAAGTTATTCAATCAGGGAGCACAACTTTTATTAGAACAGTACTTGGGGGGATTTGCACCCTCATACCTAGCAGCATTTGTTGAAGAAAGGTTAAAACAAAAATACTATAAATGGGAGAGAAAGGAACCTGTGAGCCTTCACCCTGGAATGGAAATACTGATTTTCTAACTTATCTTTGTCTCATATAAAAAAGTGCATGTGTGTCCTAGTTCGAGTCAAAATAAGGTATTCTATGCCATATACGTCATATTCAGTCCTTGAGGCTTTGATATTGAGCTTGGGCCTTGGGGTCTCTTGCATGAGGTCTAAGACCCAAGCAAAACAGGTGCATAATTAAGCTAAGTAGCCAGCAAGTGGGGTTTGGTTCTGGTGTTGGGGTTTTTTTTTGTATGTATATATATATATATATATATATACACACACACTCAATTTTCTGTTTATTATTTTCATTAAAATAGTTTAAGTTTCATTTCCAATTCTCAAGTCTGTCTCTGTTAATTTCCCCTATTCCTCTCTGGATAAATAGAGAGTATCTGTCACTGAGTTGGTGGTTGGCCCAGCCCTAACCCTTGACAATGGTTATGCACATATAGTCCAGTGGTTTAAGTTCTTGATCTGTGTAGGACATAAGTCAATTTGCTTTTTCATCAGAGACAATTTCTGGTAGCTCAGTAAGTACTAGGTCCAGTAACCATCTTTTCTGCCCAGTGTAGTAGCATTTAACAAGTAACTGTGGTTCACCATGCAGTTTACAGGGAGATTATGTGCTTAGAGTGGGATTTAAAGCAGGTTATATGCTAATCAGGTAGCTGCAGTATGTAGCTGAGGGATAACCAGGAGAGAAATTCAGGGCCTGGGTGAGCAGGGCCAGGAAACATGTCTCCAGAATCCTCACTCCAGATCCAGAGCTGCGACACTACCTCAAAAGGTACATGTTTACAGTCTTTTTGTTTGGTTGGGTTTGTTGTTTTTTTTGAGAACCCAACAAGTCTCACTTATTTCCTCTGAAATGGTGATCAAGTTCTTATGACTTCACAACCTTCTTTCCACACCACACTTTGTACATGTCTGAAGTACTCACCCAGGATGTAAGTGGTCCAGGTTCTAGTCCCTCCTCTGACTGGGGAAATGTTTTTAATTATCACTATTTACCAAGCTGAATTTGGTTATGCTCCAGAGCTCTTGGTGAAGCTGTGCATCTGTAGCAGAGGTTTTCAGAATTCCTGGGACAAAAAGCATGCATAAACAAGGCTGACTATAGTTACCTTGGAAGGGGGAGACTTGGGAATTTGTCACTGTCAGTTTAATAGATTTTCCTTGACATACTCACTGGATGTAACACATTTAGTCTGCTGATGGGGCTAGATAGTAACTTACACAGAATCTGAATTCTTTTGGCTGTCCTTGGAGAGAAGAAAATACAACACCCCAGAGAATGAACACTTGCTAGACTACAGACTCTCTTGGTATTACCTTTTAATCTTCTGTTCTAGAGATTAGCTTGCTAAGTCTGAAGAGGAAAGAAACTCTTCATGCTCTTCCAGAAGCTGACTCAAGCTGACAGTTCTTCACAGAAGTTTTGTTGGATATTTCTAATTCTCAAAGTACTTCATAATATTTTTTTCTTAGCTAAGAGCTTTAGAGGACCAAAATGGGTTGTAGGATTCCTGTGCTTAGTCTAGACAAATAGATCCTATCTCTTCTCCAAAAACTCAAAGTCAGGTGTTCATCAGTTCCAAAGAGCACAATGTTTGTGATTCACTATCATTGTTTCCCTATACATTTGCTGATTCTTAATGATCTCAGACATCATTCCTGCACAGGGACATTTGGTACAGAGCCCTGCCCATGGCACTTTGAAAGTCTGCTGCCCCGGGCAGATTTCTACCATGGAGCACAAGTGAAGGTCGTGAGCCCTTGTGTCTGTTGTGGACTTGCTTGCTCTATCCATTTATTTTCTACTGTAGTTCATCTCCTTGAAGCAGGAGAAGATGCTGATTAATGGACAAGAAATACTTCACTGAAGTATTTTCCTTTTAGCAACTCCAGTTGAATTCTGACAGAAAGAAATGTTGCAGATGGCTGGTTGCCTTGAGGCCGGCATGCCAAGCCAGACCATATCCTTGCAGTGGCAAGACAGTGTTGATTGCCATGTTAACTGCTGCCTACCCTTCATCCAACTCATGGAGTATTTGTTTGCTGATAAGTCCGTGTTCACCTTTGCAGGGTACCAATTGCATCAAACTGCTCCTGAAAGATGGTTTAAAATGCCAGAGTTTATAGTAAAAAGTTGGACTGGTATGAATGCTTTGTGAAGATACAGTTGGTTTACTATTGCCTGGAGAGATTCTCTGCCTGTATTACTGTATTTTGAATCATTTTGAATATCATTGCAAAACTTCTCTGCAGTGCTCCTTTCCTGTTGTTCTTGCTCACATCTGTTCACTGTGGTAATGGATATTTTTTGGCTGTAAGCAGTTATGCAGCATGACACTGGGTGAATAGATGTCTGTGTGTGCAATCGCTACTGTGTTTTGAAGACTCATTTGGCCCTTGTCCCCTCTGGGTGAGACAAAAATATAAATATATCACTATAAACTGCTCACCAGACTTTCATTGCTACTATTACCTTTTGACTGACATTGCTTATGCTTGAGCTCTGGTCTAAACTGAACTCTTTGGGGAAAAATTTAAGGGACTTGAAATCTATTGTGTATATATTTGCTGAATGACAAGTTGTGCTTCTGCTATCTAGTCAACAGCATATCTGTCCTGTCTAAGTAGCATGCTGTTTATATGTGATACAATTATTTCCACTAACTGCTCAAAATCCAGCTGATCACTCTCACAGCCATAAATGAATCTGTTTGACAACCTGTTCTCTGCACAGTAGGTAGTCTTCCACCCGCCAGCTAATTTATCATTGCATCTGCCTTGCTCTGCCAAGGGATATGTTCTACTGCATTTATTCTGTTTCTAAAAGCTTGTGACTGGCCTTTATCTTGGGAGGAGAGACACACAGAAGAACAAAATTTTTTTGATGTATCTTTCTGTCTTTGTGAAACTCTTGCTCACAGCATCCTGAAGAGATCTTCTTCATTAACTGTTTTCATTGTCTGGCTGTTCTTCCCAGCAATTGCAGATACCCCTAGCAGCCTAGCTGGTTGTCCCAGACTAGATGAGAATGTTTCTCAGCATTTGTGAGGAGTGTTTAATTGACATTAACATGGATGGAAACAGTTGGCTCAGCCATAGGACAGACATCATTTGGTACACTTTCCTTCCCCCTAATGGTATAGTGGTCATGCAACCTGAAAGGACCATCTGCAGATCTCTGAGATTAGTGCAGGTCTGTTTATTGTTTGGCTTTTCTGTTGATTTCCTATCTGTCTGGATCTGCTTTGCTAATTGGCTTGATATATGAATGTCAAGGTTGCCTAGGTATCCCAACAAGAAGCAGATTTTTTAGCATGCATGTATTCCTAATTCAAAATAAGGCTAAGAACTTGCTGAACTGAGCAGCCACTACAATGGGAAAACCTTCATCATCCAGGCAATCTGAGGCAAGCTCTTCTGCCATGCTACTAAGCAGTGTTTTTGTGGTCTAAACTCCTCAAAAGACTTTTTTTTTCCCCCACTAGGACTCAGGGTTCAGCTTCAATACCTTTCGTGACACACCTCACTCTCCCAGTTAAAGACAAAGCTATGTCTTTGAATCACAGGATGACAGTGAAGTACTTAGATGATGGAAAAGGGTCAAAATAGTAGGTATCACCTGCAAGTCAAGGATCTTTTGATCCCCTATAAAATCTGGGTCTTTAGCCCTCAGTAATAGGATCTCCTGTGTTTTAGCCTTGTCTTGTCACATACATAGGAGGATTAACACTGCCAGAAGGGAAATTGAAGATGCCACTCAGAAGAATGGACAGGGTAGTAACTTATCAATAACAGTATCATCCTTTCACCTAACAGACTGCAACGTAGAGACATGTCTTGTTTCTATTAATATTTCATAGAACCAGCTGGTACTACTAGATACAGCCAGTCCCAATGAACTTCGTTTTAGCCTTTTTATTAGCTTATAAATGTGATAGGGTTGATGGATACTATTTAATGGAACGCTTTCCACCCTGCTCCCCCCCTCCCCTTCCCACCCTGAAAAGTCTGACATTCATAAATTGAGGAGGTCAGTAATTTGCATCCAGCTGAGTGGCTGTCTGGCTTTAATGAGATGATTTGTAATCATAAGCACTGCACTGCAGTGGTGTCTGCTACAGGGGGAAGAGGAGCACGTATGCATACTCCAGGTGAGATGAGGCAGAGGTGACAGGAGGGAGGGAAAGCACATGAATCAGAAAAAGGAAGCAAGGCTGGAATGACATAAGGATCTCTATTAAATGTAATACAATAATACTGGCCTGGTTAGCATAAGAAGAGCCAGAGGCTGGCTGATGCAAGCCAGTGAAATTCCAGTTACATAGGTCAGGCAGGCAGCTTGCAGGACTACTCTTATCCAGAGCTCTTTAGGGAAGCTGAAAATAACGGATTTGTTTTTGCCAGCTTTAAGCTCTCAGTGCCCTTATTGCACAGCTCTGTCATCCTTCTCCCACTCCTTATATAACAAAAAAACTTTCAGACTAGGAAGATGCTTCAGGGGCTAAACATGTTATAGGTTATATAATTGGCACATTGCCCATATTTTCAGCCTGTTTTCCTAAAAATGTGGATCACACTCTGTCTGTGTGTATTCTTCCTCTATATGATGCCTTTTTAACCCACTGGGTCTTTTCATTTCAATCACACAAAGAAGTAGCAAATTCCTGCAAGTCTCAGGAAGGCAGGTAAGAGAGACAGATGGAGACTCTTAATCCCTTCACAGGGGGAAAGACTTGGTAGAGAAAAATTCAGAGAGAGAGAGATTTTTAATTCCCTGGCTTTGATAAAATCTTCTCTTGGCATCTGTTTCTGATCAGACAACCAGGAATCTCACCATAGACACAGATCCATAGGAAGCCAGGCTCACTAGCTTTCCTGCACCACAGATACTTTGGCCAATTGTGAGAATTTTGCACCTTCCAAATACTATCTTTCCCTTGTCTCCAGGATTTCTCTTCTCTGTAGTAGCAATTCTCTGAGGTTGTCACACGATATTTTTTTCATTAGGAGTTCCAGCTGTGGAGGAATATGTTTCTCTGACTCTGTCTCCAGCTGTCTTGAGTTATTCCACAGCAGCCCAGCAGGACCAAAGTACTTTTTCTTACAGCTGCAATGGAATTGCTTGGATCAGCTTTAAGGCTGCTATTTTCTAATTCATTAATTACTTTATGTTACAAAAAATAAAAAGGGCAAGAGTCCAAACTGATCTGTTGTGCTACAAGCCCCTTCCAAGGATAAGACCCTGCAGCAAGGCAGGAGGGTTGCTGGTCTGTCCTAAACCACTGTGCCTCCCCGTGCAGTTTTTGATGCACAATAATGTTGTTCAGCCCAAAACCCATTTATGAGAGGTGGTATCTCCAGGATAACCTGCAGTCAGGACAGTTTGTGAGGAAGAAGCCATACCATCATAGGGCCCCCTCCCTTCCTTTACCAGTTCATATCAGGTGACATTTGGCTCTAGTTCACTTCAACTTTATCAGTCATGACTTCATATCCCCTTCCTCATCTGCCTCTGGAGTGTGAACACCCTTCTTACCAGGCAACAAAGAGCTTTTCTCTCTCCCTCTACTGAGCTCCTTCTTTAAAACATACATGCTTCATGTGCTTCCTTCCCTGCAGTTTTTTGTAACTCTGCAACATAATCCCTTCCTTCATTTTGCTGGGGAGACACGTTACCTCTATGTTAAGTACCAGAGATTTAAGTTACAGAGATGTGTGGGTGGCCTTCAGAAATCATGCCAGTAAGGTGTTTCTCAACCAGATTTCTAGCTCCAATAAAAAAAGAAGGGACAACAAAACTCTACCCAGCAAGAAACAAAGGTCTACCTTCCTTTGGGACAGGAGATGCCTTCAGTAACCCTGAGGGATTAGTTTCTCCTCAGTAAGGTGAATGTCCCTGTAGATGGATATTTTTGAGAAAAGCCCTATTCAGGTAGCATGTCCTCCAGCTTGTCCATCTTTTTCAGGCTATAATCCTGTCTCACTCCATGGCCAGGTCTGTGAGCTGATAGTATCTTGCACAGCTTTTACACAGAGGACCAATTGCTTTGCCAGGTTCTTAGACGTGTTCATCTACTGTGCTCCTTAAGCAGTGTATCATCTGTCAGAAAGGAAGTAGTTGGGTGTAGTCTTAATGTTAAGAACAACATAAATAGACTGTAGACTGAACAGAGGGTCATGAAGAAGGAAATTAATTTTTTCTGTTCTTCTAATGTACACAGTCTCCTCTTTGTCTAGGGAGTATCCCACAGATGATCACCTCTTGGTCAGCAGTGTACTTCAGTGTAGCCATTCAAGCTAAGAAAAACCTTGAAACATTAACTGGGGATGTTTTATTATTTCTCCAATCATGTTTCCTTGACTTGACCTGTGCTGTCTGTTTGATCAATAGCATCACCCATCATGAGACATGTTTTGGATTGACTTAGAGTGCTTGTTAGTACCAACTTCTAAATCACTTTGCTGAGCTTCCTCACTTTGATGTTGTTGGCACTGGATGGGATTCTCAAAGGAAGAAAACCACTGAAGAGCCCAGAACACTTAGAGCTTTCCAGCCTTTGCTGAACATTACAGACAGAAGGGCAAGAAATTTACTTCGTTTTGATTTTAGGATTTTTCAAGCACTTTAAGGTACACATAGCTGCTTTATGGGGTTTTCAGAGGTGCCTTTTAGAATCTGAAAATCCTATTAGAAGCCATTCAGCATCTTTATGTGCCTAAATTCCTTTAAAACCTGACTCAGCATACTGTGATACTTGTCAGTGTGTGTGAGAGCAACAGCATACAGAACAGGCTGTCGGTGAATGACTGATATTGTATCAATGTGTGGAACAGAAGCCAAATTCCAAATGCAAAGGCTCACATGTTACAGTCATATAACCCAACCACTTGTTTCTTTGTCATATGTCACGGCAAAGCTGTTGTTTCCTCATTCAAGAGTTTTTATCACATCCTTATCCTTGATACATACACTGGGAGGAGGAAGGATTCACAGGGCAAATGGAAGTGTGATTCAGAAAATACATCAAATCAAAGAATAAAAATGCTCCCAGCAGTGGCCTCTCTCTATTTGGATATGTGGAAAGGATAGCTGGAGTTCCTTACATAACTTAGGTTACATTACCATTTTCCAAGTAAAATCCAAACTCTGGATTCAGTTTGCATAAATAGAAGCTTCAAAACCAAAGTCTGAAATATCTCATTCTTTTCTTGCCAGCTTCCAGCTAAAGGATATTTCTGATCATGAATTATAATGGTGGAAAATATTGACTGATTCAATTGGACCGAGAATGAGAGACAGACAGACAGACAGACACATAGACCATTTCCGAGGAGATATATCATTTCCTATGACAGGCAGCTTTCATATTAAAATTATCCTACTATATACAATCTCTATTCGAGCATGAAGAGCTCATTATATGTCTCTACATAAATAATGTACACTTAAAATTGTTCCCTGTGCCGTAAATATTGACCTTGGTTAATAATTGACTATGGGATTATGTCTGCTCCCCTCAAACACTACTGACTGAGGAACTTGCCTCTTTCCATGAGGTGGTTTCTTCTTCCACTCCTGTAGTTTTTGGAGAAGATATTATACTAGTACCATCAGTGTAATCATGACACACGTTTGGACTGGAGTATATAATAACCTCTCTCCCATCCCAGATCTTTCTTACTATCCCCCAGTCATTTCATTGGAAAGTGTGAAAAAAATAATCTTTTGAAATCACTTTATAAGCTGTGATTTCTCTGCAGATGCTTGCTGTAGTCCTATTGTGTTTTTGCTTTAACCTTTAGTTAACGTTATTACAAAAAGACATATCTATCAGTCTTTTTGCAAGACTGGCTCACGAGAAGTGTTTCAAAGAGCAGAATATCAGCCATATTTGCTGCTTGAAATGCAGTGGAGCCAAGGCATTCCTGGTGTGTGAAACTCATCAGATTCACGCTTGATAAGCCTGTACTGAGCATTTCCAATATTCTACAGATTCATGGATGAAGAAAAACTGAATGATAGGAAAATGCTGCCTGGCAGAGTTAAGGTTTATAATGTCAACTGCAGCTATGACTCCTGAATAGCTTCTGCCTCTGCAGGCCCTTACTTCAAAGCCCTTAGGCTGGGCATGAAGGAAAAATGACTCATACCTCATACACCAACATACCTTGTACATCTAGAGTAAACTGCCGATAGAGATTTGTTTGGGCGTTGTACACTGGGTGAAAACTGCATGCTGAGATAAAATGTGCTGAATAGCATATCTGTGGTATTCAGGTACCAGAGAGCAGTGAGAAAAAGCTTTGAATTCAACAGCAAGTAAAGGTTTCATCAGGATGTCTTGTCCTGTAAGTTCTGACAGGACTTTCCTCTTCTGGACATACTGCAAATACATTGTCACTAAAAATGCTGTAGTTGTTCTTGTAGTTCCCAGTTTTTCCTTTTCCTCTGGTGACATAGTTATAGCCACTCTGTGTAGGAGCTGAAAAATATGTGCCTCTTGTTTTGCTTTCAGCCTTTGCAGCTCCTAGTATAATGGACCCTTGCTTTGAAAGAGAGATGTGGAGGATTCTGTTCAAAAAGCAACATCTGTTTATGGAGACAGTGAATACACAATGAGTTAGGAGATGGTGACCAAAAAATGTAGCATTTTTGTGAGTCCTTGAGGACAAATAAAAATAATAGAACTGCAACTGTAAATAGCTTATTACAAACATTCAATTTCTATGCCTGGAATTCAAGACCCTGTCCAGACCATAAAATTAATCCTCATTGCTTGTTGGACCTTGGAAGCAGGGCTCTTCTGCCAAAGGTCACTCAGTTCTCAGTGGTGGCATCAGTGCTGATTTGTTTCAGCTCTGCGCATAAACATTTGCTGTGCTTGGTTACCAGTTGGGATTGCATGAAGGACATTGGAAAGCAGGGTAGAAGTGCCACAGGCCCTTCATGGCTAAGAATTTCATCTCAAAGAAAAACACATAAAAGGACCTAAATACTAAAATTCACGTATCCTGAGATGGTTAATAGAAGGAGAATGCCAAGAAGGTTTTTGCCTTGGGCTGATATTTGAAATTACTGGGAAAAGAATGGTGATAATTTGTAGTCATAGCTAAGGTTGGATGTGGTGAAATATGATTTATGTTCAATAACTACTGGGATTAATTTTTACTATATCAATAATGATAATGTCTGCAATATTTTATCAAGGATTTGGGATTTTTGATTATTATATATTAATCAAGAATGTTTAGAAATGTCTGAAGAGACAAAGCTGAGCTGGGTCTTCTTTTTGTTTTTGTTTTTTGCACAGGTTTGCACCGATGTAACAGGCACAAATGAAAAACAGTTGTAACTCAATTTGCATCATTATTTTAATTTTCTTTACAAGTCTGTTCCTTTCTCTGGAGCACAAATCTTACAATCTATAAACTGCTTTATGATCTCTAGTGATGGTGTCTTGACCTGTAAGAGCAATGAACCAATACTTCCCTCTTATCTGTTTCTTACGTATCATCATTTGTACTGGAAACAATGTTTATCATGGTTCAATGGATGATTACTGGGACTTTCACACTAGCAAGTACATAACATAGTCCCTAAGGGAATAAAAGGAATGTAGATATATCCTCCTGAATTAAACTCCTGTGTAACTAACACCACAATATATTGATAAGATTCTTTACCTTCCTCTGTTGTCTGTTACAGTTTGTCTTAGTTGGCAGAATCCAACCAACCAACTATAAAAGCAGAAATTCAGAGGTGGGTTACTGGAACAGGAAGAGATTAAATAGAAACATAAATTTTACAATACCTGACTGCAGAGTCAGCATGCCCTGCTTTTATATCAAAGATGAGATCTCTTGTCCCATACCCTCATCCCCTAAGAGTACAAAACCAGCCATACTCTCACAAGATTCAGTGGAAAGGAACACTTCAAAGGTGGCCACATGGCCTCCTGAGATGACACTGAAGGCACAGACATGCCTGATGTGCTCTGGCCAGTGAGTGGGCTGCTGTGACACAAGCACATTCACAAAAGAGCACTTCACCTCCAGGCTGATGGGATCCTGTGCCTCAGGCTGTGCCAAAATGAACTGGCATTAATACAGTTGCTACTTCTCAATAGATAACCTCAAAAGGTAGGCATACATGCAGATCAATTGTGAATCCCAAGTGTTAGCAGCCTGCCTCAGGGTTGGTGATGCCAGTAAGAGTTTGGCAACAGTACAGACATTTTGATGTTCAGTTTAACCCATATCATCAACACAACACTGTGTGGGAAATGGATGTTCTCATATAGTCAATTATTTGAACTGCAAGCAGTGTCCTCTGTGGCTTGACAGACCCTTAGTAAACAATTTCCAGCTGTCCTTGTGCAAAGTACCAGGTGCAGCCCCATATTAGTTGTTATAATGCAAAAGCACACACCAAGTGTGTGTATCCACTCATGTCAGTGAGCTTACTTCTTCTGACCCCCCTAGGCTCCAAGTCAGAAAAGAGGACTGCCCATGAAAGCTTCATTTTATAACAGGAACCTAAAAAGTTGGTCTGAGCTGCAGTTGGTACTTGTGAACAGTACTGCCCACTGTGGAGCTGTGAGTGAGAAGGCAGAGTTGGGTTCCTGCAATTGTCACTGAAATGGGCAATGGAGAGAAATTCCTTTTCCTTGTCCTCTCTGATCTCCCTCCCTCTTCTTTGTTCTGTGAACCGAAGAAGGCCTGTCTCATCCTGCTTGTATGTGCAGTGCCATGAAAAATACAGTCCTGATGTCATCTGTGGTTTCTAGGCTTTATTATAGGACATAGAAACAATGGACATTTTATTACCCTGAGATTCTGTATGAATGCTCCCTCAACATGGTGTTCTGACTCCAGGCTTGCCAGAAGAGGCTTGCGCAGTAATTAAAAGATTGTTAATATTGCTAATGCTGTTCAGAGCATAATTCCACATCAAAACACTGCTGGGGTTTTGGGGCCATTTAAGCATCCAATTTTTATCCCACTTCAAATTCAGCTTTCACAGTGGATCAAACCAAGGGCCTGAATCCAACTATGCTCTGCATGAAGCTCCAGATTCTATAGCTTCAAGTCATCTTCCTATGTACAAAATTGCATGCGGTACTGCTTTGTATTACAGAAGTTCTTGGTCAAGTACTTTTGTGCTGTATCATGCAGAAATGCAATAAAATGAACTTTTCAAGTTGGTTTATAATCTGTGTTTATTGCAGCACCAAAAATTCATACCCTGGAGATAAAACTGGTAAGTCCCACAGCCCAACAGAAGTTTATCCCAAGCAAGGCTAAGCAAGACATTCACACCATGACCCGAAATATGGTTCTCACCAGAAATCTCCATTACATTTCTGCAAACTAGGGTACCACTTTATCTGTTTTTTCCTCTTTCAGAGGCAGGAAACACAACCAGCAGCTCTCAAAGTCAAGTTAAAAGTGTTCTGCCCACCTGGGTCAGATTTTTTTAAAAAAATATGCTAATAAACACAGTGAGGATCTGATTTTAATGAAAGCTCAGTTCCTATTTTGGCACAGAGCTAATTGGCTAGAAGTCATAAGAACTGTAGATGCTGAGTACTAGTCTCTTTCAAAATCTGTCACAGAGGGAGCTGTTAAATGGTGAACACTTGTGAAAATCTGCCTTCATATCAGTAATATTAGCAAGAAGTTTTGCACCTGGTGCTTAGCTCTGGTGAGAGCCTGAATATGGCTGTTCATCACTAAAATCAGAGATTTTCTCAGCGGAAAACTGAGATTGGAGTCTATGGTTAATTCAGGTGTACTAAAGTCTTAGGAGGTTTTTCACATTGCTGCTCTAACAGCTTGGATACTCGCTGTTTCACTCTTCTCCACTCTTTCTACTTAGTTTCTTTTTAACAGAGGAAAAAATATTCTTGGTACTCCATTTAGACTTGATGAGACTGGAAGAGTTGACTGTGTTTTATTTTCACTGCATTAATTCTATCATCAAGCTAATATGAGAATGAACTCAAATTTGCTGGAAAACACATACCTAGGCCACACAGAAAGCAGCTCTACCAAGGTACAAGCATGTCATTTGTAATGAGTCTCCTAGCTAGGCAAGCTCCTCTCCACCTGAAAAACAAAAAGTAAGAGTTGTATTTATTGTGTGGAAACTGGTATGGCATTTGTGGCAGCACAAAGTTGTTCCCAAAGACTGATATGAAAAGCAGTTTATCTGTGCTGTGGTCAATGTATCATCCTTCTCACACTTCTTGAGCCATTTTTTGAGAATGATGAATTGAAGTCATCACTGCATTCAATTCATTTTACTCAGCTAGTTCTTACAGTGCGTTTGTACCAAATGTCCTCTAACAGCTGATAAATCATCCCTGGGTGGCTGCAGAGGCAGCAGCAGTGACATACACTGGACTGATGACAGGAATGTGTCACACCACGTCCCTCGCCCTATCTTTCCAGAAAGATTTTTGTGACCTTTGGTGGCATTTGCAAGAAGCCATTCTATCCTGATGTTCCATCGCTCTATTGATCTCTATGTGGGATTAATCTTAGACAAACAGGCCATATAATTTATGTAAACTCTGCAGGTAATTAAATTCCTTCTAGCAAAGGTCAGGGCAGAATATTTAAGGTTTCATTTGAATAGAAATTAGTTAGAGAAGAAGGAAAAAGGAGGGAAAACAAGAAATTTGGAGCTTGTCATATCAATTACTATGGTGTAACTAAGAGGACAAGTTATTCTGCAAGGACTAAGATCCAGTCTTCATCATCTGCACACACAGCTGGGAAATGTTGGCCTATAATGACTTACAAATAACTTTAAGAAATGTTCAAATAGTGTAGTGGATAGTGAATGAATACATCATCTTTTTCAGAGAGACCTGAGACTTTCCTTCCTAAACAAGCAAGCCCTAAATCCTCAAGCATGTCTTTGTAAAAGGCCATAATTATAGTATTCCCTCTTCCTTCATCAAGATCTCAAGGATCATGGAAAGCATTATTTTTCTGTTTACTTTCCAATTTCATGAATCTTTGGATTTCTGTTCAAGCTTGTCCTCTACAAAAATTTCCATTTTTGAGGGCAAGCCCAAATGTATGAATGTATGGCTTTTGGGCAATGATGTTGAACAAAAACTACCTTATAAAATGTTATGCTTTGAATATTGTCTTTCTTTCACTTGATATATCTCAAACTATCAGAGTGTGGTGTTGTGTGTGGAAAGGCTTGCGTAATTTCTACTGCTCACCTGATTAAATAGTTTCTGTCTGGATATAACAGACTGTCACAAGGCTGAGCAAGGACCCAGGCTGGTGACAGAGGTGTTCAGTGGGTGATACTCTTGGAGCAGCTCAAGCTAGGGAGATGGTTTAAGTGAGTGTCACAGTCACCTTACCCTGAATCTGAAACAAGTATACATTCACAGAGATGGCTGAGGTATAAAATAGCTCTCAGTTACAGAACAGTGGTAGAGGTAGGATTTTTCACAGAAACTGTTTTATTATCTCTGTCTCTCATTGAATGACCTTTACAATGATATTGTGCAATGGGATAGTGGTTAGCCATCACTGAGAAATAGAATCATTTTACCATGATCTCATCTTGGTGTCATAAATTTATTCTACCTCCTTTCCTGCAGTGAGGACCTCACTGAGGTCTGTTTTGGATTCACCATCTCCAGGACATCTGTGTCCCTCATACCTCACTTTCCAGTACACTCATCACCTCTTCATATGATATTTTTCTCACCTCTAAATCTTTCTTCTCCAACCACCTCCCAGCTCCACTCCTAAGTACTGACATAACTCTCCACTCAGTGCAGCTGCTTCTTAAATCTGCAAACGTAACTCACTGCCTTGCAACCGCCCGAGCGGTCATTGGATGAAATGCACTAGGTGGCAAGTCAGGAGCTAGAATAGACAGCCATGGAGGTGACTTCTGGACTTAAAACCAAATCATTTAGTGAACTAATGAGATCATTTTGCAATAAATTATTTGAGGAAGCTCTTGTGTAAGGGTAAAAACATTTGCCCCATTTGGCAGGTGAATTCTGATAGGAATTCAAAAATCAAGAGCACCTACAACTGCATCTTAAACACCAGCCAGCCAACTGCTGAGCACATGCTCAGATGCTCTCAGATAGCATGTGCAGGTCCTGCTGCAGATCTGCTTCAGTCACAGTAACATCTGCCTTGCCAGCTTTGCTGCAGCAGCTCCCATCTTGCAGCTAGCTTCCTTTGCTTCAATTAGAGCTCCATCTGCTTCTGCACTGTCTCTGTTTCTGATATGATTACAATCACATCTGCTCCATCATTGACTGCTGCTTTCATTATGGTTATAATGTCATACACCATTGTGCTTTCTGCTGCCCTTACTACTATAATGACACTAACATCTGACTTGGCTTTTGGCACAGTTGCTTAAAACATCTGTCCATGTGCTCACTTGAGGACACAGGTGTAGCTGGACTGATGTGAACTTACAGTTCATCTTGAAGTTCATCTAAACCCATGTTTTCTCCACCACTGGCCATCTCCACATGCTTACGGGAAAGTTGTGGGCACTCTACAATAAGCAGATGCGCCGTAAGATATGCTGCTGATCTTTGCCTGCTCTTGCAGTTCATGCAGCAGCTATAGTGTTAGCCTGGAATTTGGGAGAACTAGGTTCAGATTTATGCTTTGCAACCAATTTAGCAACTAAATCTGAAAAGACTACTTAGGCCCAGATCTGTTGCGGAGCTCTACACTCAATGTCACAGCTGCTCTTTTTCTGGTGGTTGGTTTTCACTATGAAAAAACCCTAAGTGTCCTTGACTTAAAGTTCCCTATGCAATAGATGAGGAAACTTTCTCAAAATTTGCTTCACTGAGAAAGGGCCTCCCCATAGGAAACTGTAATGACATGGGCACCTCCTTGCATGTAGGACTCATAGCCTAAAACCATCTCCTGGAGGAATGTGTCTGTTTCTCTTCAGAATGAAAATAGACTTGGTCTTTCTTTCCCAAACCACACCTAACATGCAGTAGCAAGTGCCCACATTCCCTTCTGAGTGGAATGGCAGCACTGAAAATGAGTGTCAAAGGGATGAGGATTCAGTGGGTTTCAGCTGGGGGTTTGAAATGACCCCTTCTACATGAGACTACCTCAGAATCAATAAAGAGGTGGATGTATGTAGGGAACTTTCTCATCTACAAGCTCTGTATACAGTGCTTAAAAATTCACCAGGTGAGAGAGGAAAGTGATGGACCACACAGAAGCAGTGAAGCAGAAATCTAAACTGACATGTTTGCTATCATCAGCTATGGTTCCCACAAGTAGTACTGGAGATGTATGTATAGCTAGGCTTCGCGAATGAAGATCCAGGGAGGGCTCCACCCACACTCCTCCTCAGCGCCTTTTCCAAGCGCGCTGATAAAAAGAGGATAGTGGATAGCACCCTCGAGCCCGTGCAATGGATTTTTTTTTAGGTGAGACACAGCATGGGCAGAGCTGGACCCACCCTTTAGTCCTAAGGTTCATCTGCCAGGGCCTAGCAAGCTTGGACACTGGCAGCGAAGTCCGTAGGACGGAGGTTTTATCAGAGTGTCCTTCTCTTAGATGGAAGGCCTTCCAGGGCTAAACGAGCTCCATCTGCCCAGGTTTGGAATTAGAGTTGTCCTTCTCCTAGAATGACTGCCAGAAGGCTAATGAGCTCATCCAACCCATACAAGGATTATTGGAGCATGGGTTTCACTCCCCACACTTTCCCATGGGCAATGAGTTTAATGCTCCCTCTGCTATCGGCACAGTTATCACACTAGGGGCCACAGAAGACCCCAACTGATTTTCAGACTATGCCTGGACTGGAGATACTGAGGTAGATTAATAACTTCAGGTTGAAAAAATATGGGGGGGGAAGGTTAGGGCAAAAAGAAAGAACACTATAACTGTGCTCTGAAGGACTATTGTTGCAGGACATGGAAGAGCATTAGCTGATGATATCCT
The DNA here is from genome assembly GCA_013396975.1 of Bucco capensis. Classification (NCBI taxonomy): domain Eukaryota; kingdom Metazoa; phylum Chordata; class Aves; order Piciformes; family Bucconidae; genus Bucco; species Bucco capensis. Next base: position 112,688 of record VWZO01016890.1, on the reverse strand, counting down.
ATTGTTGCTTATTTGATGTGTTCACATGTTTTCCCGGTAAATCTCTGCCATGTAGTAAAAATCCCCTGCTTATACACAGAAATACAGAAGCAAATTGAACTTTCACATTTTCTTGTAAGTAATCATACTTCCAGGCCAGAATCTCTGCCCCTCACAAGTCCCCCTCTGGCCTGTCTTTACTGATATATGCAGGCACACCCAATGTTCTTTATTACAAGCTTCAACCCAAAAGCCATACAGCCATGTTGGCATGCTCTGCTCAAGCAGTAAATCCCTCTGGTTGAGCCTGTAAAACTTGTTAAGAGGCTGGGCTCCTGAGCTCAAGCACAGCACTTGTAAATATATTTATTTGGGTTCAGGCTCATGGGTTTATGGTTCCTAATGTGGCATTTAGTTTATACAAATCTATAAAGATCTGTCTTGGAATATTTGTATGAGTCCTCTGTCTATGCCGGCATATCACAATCCTCTCCCTCTTCCTCCCGTCCTCTCCCCTCCTTTTTACAGATATATTCCCAGCTCCCTGTAGATGTTTTATTCCAGTGCACTAACATCTACCACAGCATTCAATGACAGGGAAGCCTGTAGTATTCCAGTGTGACACTGATGGGTCAGGCAGCCCCATGTTTGCTGAGCTGAGTGCACTTCAGTAGTCTCCTTGAATGCAGCAGGCTCCATCTGGATGGTTATGTTTCAACAAGTGTGTAAGATCAGGAGTCCAAATCTGCCATTAAAATGATCTGCAAAAGCAGCTTGTCTTAAGCCTGTCTAGTCAAACCAAACCAAGCCTCTGAAGCTTTTGAGGTTCTCCCATCACTAATAATTAATGTCTGACTTTGATAAAGCTGACATTTGGTTTGTAAAGGTAGACTAATAAGCTCTGAGAAGGCTTAGAAATCCTATGGAGTAATGTATTGCATTACAAATACTAAAAATTACTGTCAAAATTAACATAATTTACTGCTGGGCATGTTTGTATATTAATCTGATTGAAAGTGTGACCTCTTCTTTCTAACTTTCCAAGTGACCCTGGTAAAACTGTGACATTTCTGGATGTTACATGTAATTATTTTTTACAGATTTGTAAAAATATAGATACAGAGAATATAGATACCAAAAATACTGAATTTTGGGGGCTTTTAAGATTTCTGGTACAGGATTTTCTGCTACATGAATGTTCTTTGTATTTAATGAGTAACCCAATGTTTTATGTGCTTTAGGCAACTGGTTTTTCTAGGCTTTTTACTCTGGCTTTCCATTTCTGAGGCAGATGTTATCTTTATGGTTAAAGAGGTTTGGGCCTCCCTCTGTGATATTTAAAGGGACCCGAAGCCTACTAATTCTAATTTCAGTGGCTGCAGCTAGCAAGTAGTGGGAGTTACTGACCTTGAGATGGCATGAATGAAAGGCCAAGGTATGATGGGGACTTTGTTCAATCTCTCTGTGTCTTTGTTGGACAGTGGATATAATGTGTAACTGAATCTTTCAGATGGTTCTTCTCCCATCCCTGTTTTGTGGATGGACATCATCTGGAGGACACTGATGCTGTGGAGGATAACATACCAATCACTTACACAGGAGGGAGTGAAAGAGGATGAGGAAGGAAATAAGATTAAATGAAATGTAGGAAACAAAGTACTTTCTGATAACTTTGCTGTCTCCTGACTCAAGGTGAAATGTTTGCTTGCAATTCTCAGTCTACTTGGGAGCACAGCATTAAAACTGGAATATTTTGAATGGTAAACTTTAGCCCTCACCATGGTCTAAAGCATTTTTCAGCTTTTGAATATCTCCTTTTAATGCAGGACTGTTTCTTCCTGCCCCCTTACTACTACTTGCCTTCTGCAAGCATGGGAACCCATATTTCTTTGAATTAGAGGTCTTCAGCAGGCCTGTGGTGATCATTGCCCTCTTCATGAAATGTCATGTGTATCCTACTACGCCTTAAAGGAATCAAAGCTCTATTTCTCTCTTCTTCATCTTCTGAAATGGCTGTCCAAGGGTGTGGGAGTAGTGTGTCCCAGCTCCTTCTGATCAAGCAGCAATTAACATACCAAGAACCATGGTATGACCCTAGAGAATATGGAGACAATCTAAAAAAACATGAACTAAGGAGTAGAGAAAGTAGTGGAGGGAATGAAGAATGGCAAAGTCACAGAAGAATGGAGTTCTTAAGCTTCTTCTGAACACACACTGGTTTCACCAAATGGTATTGGGTCAAAAAAAATTAGGGGAGAATTTTAAAATGTCAAAACATTTTGCTTTGACATTCTCAGCATACACACACATACATTTTGGCAGAAAAAACCAGTCTGTTCATTCCAAATTGCATTTTTTTTTTTCCCACTAGATGAGCTCTTGAAGAGAAAAAAAATTCTTCCTGCAGGTCTAGGCTACTCAGATCTGCAGGGAGCTGAAGGTGTGCATTGTCTTTCTGATGTCCTGGATATTGGCAGAACTGAATTCCCCAAATGTGCCGGGCTGACTTAGTGGCCATCTGTCTGAGCTGTATTGTCCCTGCCTCAAATGACCATCTAGCCTGAACTCTGCAAGGGGAGGCTGCCAAGCTGTGCTTAGTTTCTTCCCTGAATAGCTCTGAAGAGTGGCTTGGTGTGTGCTTTAAGTAAAATCATGTTACTGCTCAGTTCTCCACTTAATTAAAATATATCTTTCAGCATTTAAGGGTGGGCAGTGATTTCCTAGGATTAGAAAGGGAAGTGAACTGGCTGGAAAGCAGCAAGGAAAAATGCTGTTTACAAGTAGTGGGAAGGCAGAGTAGCATGTGCTGCTGAAGTTTGGGTCTTGGCCACATGACTCAACTCCAGTTAAAGATCTGCTAAATTCACTCCCATTTTCTTTCTTAATAGTACATACAGGGATACTTTTACAAGAAGAATGATTCATCTGCTCTGATACTCTAGATAAATTTTAGGAGAACAAGGCTCCCTTGGGCAGATAGTGTGACCATTTGCCCCAGGACATATGCCCTCATAGTCTGTCAAGTTGGCTCAACACAGACTTCTTAAGATATGGACTTTTTCAGCATGCAAGATTTCACTTGGCATAGCAATTTCCTTCCCGTAATAAATGTTTTAAACAGCTTTGGGAGTCCTTACTTTCTAGCGATTTCAGCAGGGTGCTGCACTCCTTGGTCTCCAGCTGCTGCCAGAGAAGCTCTGTGCAAGGATCCTTGTCAAGGAGAGGCTTTAACATCCACAGATAGTGCAAGTATTTTAAACTCATCAGCATAGTTGCTAATATTAATGGTCACAGAATGAGAAACTGAAATATCACATTTTTTAATGTAAATTAGTTATTTTCTTATGCTGAGGAAACAGTTTGTTTTGATGGCAGTGGCTTCTGCAGTATTTATGTTCCTCAGTGGGTCTCATCAGGGTGCCAGATGAGCCATCCACACAGGGCCTGAACTAGCTGGGTCCAATATTAATGAAGAAAGGGATATGCTAATTGTAGCAAGTTGTTCAGAGACCAGTGCTTCAAAGTCAATTTAACTGGACCAGACTGAGCCTTCCTGTGAGTAGTTTTTTACATGATCTTTCATCTTTTGAACAGAAAGTCTACATGGAGACAGATAAATTTCACTGCAGAAGTTATTTTTGCCTTTAGCCAGGGGCACTGTGACCTGCCATCTTCCTCTTATGGGTGGCAGACTGAATGATTAATCAGGACAGTCTTACAAACTGCTGATTTTGTTTTGTTTTGCAGCAAATAAGGTGAATTGACTCTAGACTGGAGCATGGGGGATTTTCAGTTATTTGCTGTGAGCCACTCTTCTTTCAGCTCAAACTTGGGGTTTTAGCTATCTAACGCATTCCTGTGTGACCTCGTCTAGGTGATCCTGCTCTGGCAGGGGGATTGGACTAGATGATCTTTCTAGGTCCCTTCCAACCCCTAATCTATACTGTGTGAAGGGAAATATCTCACTGCTAAATGCTGTAAGATGCAAGTGTTGCACTATTTTGCTGGGTAATACAGTGAATTTCTTGATCTTTTATGTTTTCTATTCAATACTACTCATTTTGCTTTTTTTAACCTGAGAAGTGTGGTGAAGCTTGTATGAACTTTTAAGCTTTTGCTCAGGCACAGGATGGATGCTGATTGTTTCAGACATGCAAGCCATATCTCTTCTCTAATAGACTACTCATTAACTGGTAGTTTTGGGGAAAAGGTCGTTGGTAACAATAAGACCCTAGGAAGGTCTGTGGCCCAAATTCTTTTTGTTTAAGCCAGAAAGTCATGCAAAAATTGAAGATTATTGTCAGCAACACTTGCTGTAGCCCACCAAAGTAAGGTTTCTGCCAAGAATGTCTCTGGCATCCTGTGACTCTTCTTTGGCAGTGCCAGTGATGAAGACAGCAAGGTGACCATTGCTGACAGGATGTGAAAAGGAGAATCACTTCTGAGCAGTTTCCAGTCTTTGGTCAAGAGTTAACCAAGAGTTTTCTTCACAGAGAAGGAAGTAATGGATCAGATATTTCTAAGACTAGGATGAAAGTGCATCTTAAAAGCTCTTTGAATGTCTTTCAAATGAATAAATAATTTGGTTAACTCTCCAGATTTATCAGAAATGAGAAAAGAAAGTCATAGTTTCAAAGGGTGTTTATTTTATATGTGGTTGCTTTATTTCAGCAGGTATGTGAATTTTGGTCATCGTTTTCACTAATGAAAACACTATGTGAAGGATGTTGTGATCTCAGGCGAGTTTGTAAGATAGTATCATATGTTATTTGGACAGTTTTGTTTTCTGAGGTTTCTTAAAAGCCACAGCTATAATTATCCTCAGTAAGAGTCCTTTCCTTTTCATTTATAGTAGTACTCACCATGATCCTTTTACAGTCTAGGTTTACCGACTGTATCAGTTCACTGGATGTGTCAGTTTACTTTGAGTTTCCTGTATAAAGCACTCTCTAAATATTAAGAATAAAATACTTGTTAACTGATTTTACATTATTTCTTTGGAACTTACAACTCAGAGCTAATAATATGCTAGTTCACAACTGTCATCTCCATCTCTGTCATCATTTGCCCTCTGGAATTTAGATCTGTGTTTTATACCTCTATGTTCAAGATCTTTATTTTTATATATAACCTTTTACCCATCCTAGCCAGCATTATTTTTATACAAATCAAGATTGGTTTACATTACATACCTTCTTCCACTGATCTCTGGACTGGGATACTTAGAAGGTTATCAATATTACGTTTCACATCTTATCATCAGCTAGTCGAAACCAGGTGAAGAAAATGTTTGTTTCCATTATGTCATCCCATTCCTACTTCACTGGTCAAGATCTCAGTTACAGCTGTGATAAAATTAGTTCAAAGCATGAAGAACTTCAACAACCTATGTTCAGTAGTTATTGACAAAGGAAGCAAAGCTGACAAGAACTTCAGCGGATAATCTGGCACGTGATGGGAACTTGTACGCATCTCATGGAGTTTTCACCTTTGAAATTCTTGTTGTAGGCAAGAGCTGAGATTTATCAAAGAATTTGGAAATGAAGCAACTATGTCTAAGATTCTGCAATCTCTGCAGCAAGGCAGCATGGTTTTGCTCTCATTCACATCTATGATGGCATTTCCATGAAAGGCAGTGTAATTAATGACAGTAAATCCAGAAGAGATTCTTACCATTACTCCAAAATTCAGTGTAACTCAGATTTGTGCTCAAGGCTGACTGGGAAAAGGTGATGAAACTAAGATGTAAAATAAACAGACTCTTTCCTATATAGTGGTTTCCCAGCTCTTCCACAGCTTTCAGGATCAACCATATTATGCCTCACAAAGCAGATGTGCATCCAGAAAAGGTCACTTTCTCTCAAGTAACTGCACTCATATACAAAAAGACCATTTCAACATGTTCCTTCAGTTTGTCTATTCTATGATCAATATCACAGTCTAGACCTGGATGACTGTGGAATCTGATTGCAGTTTAATTTCCCATAAGAGTAGCTAGACCTGCTGAAACAGCTTGAATATGTAGCACTGAATAAGCAGGCTGAGTGACAATGTCCTCACACCGTATTAGGAAGCTCAATTAGCAGAGGAGAGTGCATCTTGCAGTGTTATTTTTCTCCCCATTGCGTTTTGAAAGGATTAAGCTCCAGGATAGGCATGGCCAAGTAAGGAAAAATAACATCGGCATCTATCACTGAATTATTGATTCTAAGGAAACTAGAGGTGCATGCATGTTTTTAATTTTTCAGTTTATATAAGGTTTGCCTGAAATACTTGAAGATAGGCTGGCAGTGTGTTAAGTCCTTAGTGACCAATAAAGACTTTAACCCAATTCTTTGTTAGATTTAACTGGGGTAGTGGAAAGAATTACCTTCCCTACCAATCATTGTCACACCCTTTGTCAGATGACACTGTCCCCGTAGTGTGGTTGGAGGTACATCTGAACTACAGAGTTTACAGCCTGCAGGCAAAAAGGGCTGATGAGAACAACAAGTTCATTATTATGTTTGACTGCATGCACCAACTAATGAGGATGTTGCATTTTGGGTGGCATCTGCTTTCCCTAATGCCAGCAGTGTCTGTGTCTAGGTTCCTTATGAACTGTCTCCTGAAAGGCTTAACTTTAAAGCTCAGCTTAGGACAAGCTTCAATCAACATCAGTTGACTTTAAAATGCTGGGCTGTAATTTGCAATGGTTTAAAAATGCTTCATGGTTAGGTCTGTCCATGTTGTACAAGTGCCAGAAGGTGAAATATTGGATCAGTAATTGCATCCACTGTCAAAGTTTAAACCACTGCTTTATATAAGTCAGTATCTTTAGGTTCCCAGAGACACCTCTTGATCTGGTCTGCCAGCTTAAATGACCTTGTCTCTGCAGAGCTCATGCACTGAGGTTTTGTTGGATGAAGGGAAGGTATCAGAAGGCTCTTTTCCCTTGGCAAGCAGCCAGGAAGGGAGGATGAGAAGTGTGCCATAGGATGTGCTCAGATGACTCACCTCAGTTAGGTAATGCCTAAGCTCCCATCAGCAGCAAATACAAGCCAAAGTAATGTCAGGACACATTTACCCAGCAGGTTGGGCTGCACATTTTATTCTGCCGTGAAGACTCTTGGCTGAACTTATTTCTAGATCTCTTGTTTTCTTTTCTTGTGCCAGCTACCTCCATTGAAGGTAACGAGGAGGAATTTGCATATCAGTTTAATTTTTATGCTGAGATTTAAATCATTCATCTATGGAGATGTCAGTGAAAACAAGAACAAATAAAGAGAATGGATGTGGGGAAGGAAGAGAAGTACTGAAGACAAAAGGCTAAGGCACCTCCCAATCAGAGATCACTCATACAATGGGCCATTAAAATTTAGCTGAGTCGAGTGTATTGTTTTTAATTTGTATTCCCATAACATACTCTGTTAAGGATGGTGTATGCAGCAAATGCATATTAATGATGGTACACATTTGCATATTATAGATCCATAATACCAAGGGTGTAGTAAAAATCTTTATGAAAAGTGGTGACTATGCAGCATTCAATTTTTGCTATATCTCAACCATTTTAATGTTTGGGTTTATTTTTTTTTTTTTCACAGAGATATACACACACACACACACACATATGCACAAAATCCCTACAACCAATAGCTATACCACATTAAGGGACTAATGACCTGCAAAATTCCATTTAGAAAAGATGAAAAAATGCTAGATTTATATAGAGAATCATCAAATTATCAATGGAACACTTCCAGTTCTTTGTTCCTTTGTTCTAAAATTTATGTGAGGGGTAATGTTTGAAGGTTAGGGCAGTGACTATAAAGTCATGCCAAAATACATGGGCTTAAGGTTGGGTGATGAGAGGACCCCGGTATCAAAATTCCTCTAGGTTTAAATTTTATGCTGGCTCTATTCTTTTTTTCACCCAAATCAAATTTGTCCTTTGCTGAAATCCAGCTGATTTTGTGAGTGAAACTAACTGGTAAAGAACAAAAATATTATGAGTGACTAAAAAGAAAGGGGGAAATGAGTATAGTTTTTTCAGGGAAATCAAGTGGATGCAATATGCATTATCCTCCCTAACAGTCTGGTTAAGGCACATGCTTACATCCTGACTCAGTTTTACTCACTTCCAAAGGGAATATTCATGAACAAGAAGTGGAAGTAAAAAAAAGAAGAGTCAAGATCTCACTAATTTTTCCTTAGTCATTTGAAGGACCAGTTGCCCTCTCCTAGTCCCTTTAGACCAAAAGGGAATTTTACCATTGACATTAACGGGAACAAGGTCTGGCTCAGTAACTGGGTATTTTGGAGCTGCTTCTGTCACCCTTGCTGCATTGTTGCCAAGAGTACAGAACATCCTTGCCTTCTGTTTTTCACTCCTTAATGTTTCCTTAGAATACTTAGGCGGAGAGTGACTGTAAATGCTTAACCTTTGTCAATGGCAGAAGTTCAACAGAGTTTGGCTGCCTCCTTCTATTTCCTTGTGGACGCTGATTTAAAAGCCCATCCAAAACATTTGTTCAGAAGGATATGACTAACATGAGAATCTGTCACTGTGTAAACACAGTGACCAAAAACTATTTGGCAGTGTTTTGGATCTGCTGGCTAATAATTAGGTATTTACATTTGCCTTAACAACTCCAGTTGTGATGATCTAATGTTGTTCAGTATTTATATGGATAGCTCATCAGATTTTTTCATTTTGCAATGATTCAGCATAATCACATGAGAGATAAAGAATCTTTAAAGAAAAGTACTTATTTCAAGAACTAATGTAAAATTTCAGTCAGGATCACATTAGGTCTGACATGCTGAGCTCACATGAGAAGAACAACGCCTGCATTTACTGGAAACATTGCAGTAAGGGTGAGTGAAGTCATTGAAAACAAATTGTTGTTCTCTTCCTAAATAGACTTGGGCTGGAATAGGGTCCTCTGGGTTTTGACCAGATTTAGCCTTCACAACCAGTGTTTGTTCCACAGAAATTGGGTAAATTCTCTTGGGAAACAAATCTTCAAAAACGTGCATGAGAATTTTTGGGAAGGGGAGATTTACATCACTCTAACACTGTCAAAAATATATTAAAAGCCATTATAAAAGCTGCTGTTGTTTGGGAGTTTCAGAAGAGCACAGACATTTTTATCACTGCAGCAGGTAAAATGTTATACCAATCCAACTGTGTCAAAAGTTATGTGAACAACACGTGTATCAGTCCCTACTTCAAATACACTTGATTCACTATCATGAAAACTACAAAGACTGTGGAACCTTAATGATACAGATCCAAGTACACATTGATAAGCTTGAAGGGCATATGAATTGTATTAACTTGTGTACCTTCTTCTGACATTGTTTTCAGGGCATCATAAGGGAGTAGGAAAATATTGTGCAACAGCCAGTATGAACAAATTTGTTTTTGATTCTCCTGCTACTAAAGAGCTTGTGAAAATGTCTGAGGACAAGAGCTTTTGCTGCCCACTGGAGGAAGCAAGAACAGCATTACCCTGTTTGACTCTGCAGAAAAAAGTCACATTTCCCCACATACATGCCTCAGATCACCCCGACAGAATCTAGGAGGTAAGGAAAGTCAAATCATGTGCTCTGAGAAACACAGGAGAGAGACTTCTCCATGAGCTTTCCAAATCTAACAGTAGCAAAGGTAATTCTTTGCAGAGAACCACCACTATGGGTAGTACTACTGCTGCTTGATACCTTCAGTTCCTCACATTTTTTTATCATTTATTTGTACTCTGATAAGCAGAGGAATATATTTCTGTGCAATATACTTTCAGCTGAGTAGGTTATTCTCACCCTGCTACCTCCACTTCCTGTGTGGTACATTTCTTCATCTAAAACTTTCATTTCACACTGATAAGCACTTTAGCTAGAAAGTTGTGAGATACTATGATAAACCATAGAAGTTAAGAGTCATCAAATCCACCCCTCTGCTTTAAGGGAGGAGAAAGAAAAGAGATGTCAGGAGACAAGATGAGAGGATAGCAGTACTATGCTATATACATGTCTATCTTTACCAGCCAAGTAACTGTAGCTGGGAGTGGTATATGTTTTTAACAATTCACTCTGCAAAACTGAAATCTGCTATAGCACCTTTTTTTTTCTATGATTTCTTTACTGTGTGATATCTGATTCTTTCATGGATGACCAAGTGCATAGCTGTGGCTTCTGGACTCTATTGTTACTTACAATATGTGGAACCTTCCTTATCTGAGAAACAATACCAACTGTCTGTGATGGAGGCTTTTCAATATTTCTGAAATTAACAGGAGTGGAATTTAATTTCTGTGTGGAAATTTGGTGTGGGCAAAGTGAGGAGGAAGAGACTCACATCCTAGTGTGAGATATATTTTCTCTCAAATTTCTCTTTCCTTATCTTTTCTTGGTGAAGCTGGTCAAATCATTTAGTAAGAATGAGTTGTCTTTACCAGTGTCACCTTTTCATTATTTCTCCCCTTATACTGTTGGCAATAAAAGACTCCATCATTCCCAAAGGTTGGACATACCTTTCATCCTGGCTCTGGATTTACTTCCCAAAGAGGTCATTTTATTCCTTCTCATTCATTCTTCCCACCCTGAGCTGTAAGGTTTCTTACCCTTCCATCCGCAGGCTCAGTTGCTCCCTGGGAATGCAGACAAACAGACCCTGATCTTGCATCAAGGCAGGTAATCTGGCTAGAGCAAGCTGGGGAGTGCTCCTGTGAGTACATCCACCAGCAGATTAGATGGGGTAGTAATTTCCAGTTTGGATGTAATGATGAACAGCTGTGGGGAGTAAACTTCTCAGGTGGAACAGCTGGAGCTGAAAGAGAATGTATGACAATGTATTGAGACAGTTAGGCTAAGCAACTGAGCCATGTTTATACTGTTTCTAGGCACTTAAATAAAAAGATTACCCTAAAACCTGTCTCAGTCACCACTAAAATACCAGAGCATCCTACCATCTGTTACCCAATTAGAAAACTAATATGTCTGATTAACATTTCTTTATTTTCTGGTCTCATACACTTAAGAAAAGGGGAAAGAAGTCTGAGAAGCTGATCACAGAGACGATCTCTAAATACACTGATACAAATACAAAATGACTAGCCATTAAAAAAGATATGAAGTTTAAAATTTCACAACATCTAATTACAATGCCAAGAAGAAGAGCTCTAATAAGTCCCAACTGGCGAAAATATGAAAACAAACCCAGAATCATCTTCCAAAAAACCCTTGAGAGACAACAACAAAAAACCCATCAAGAACCCCATAAATTGAAAATTACATCTGCAAAAGTTGAAGGACACTTATAATATTCTGTTATGAATTTATCTCAAGCTTTTGATGAAAGTATCTTGAACAATAATAAAATTTGGTAAACTTTTACTTCACTTACATTCTTAATATTTGTGGAGTTTTTCACATTACAGTTAGTGTGTGTGATTTTCAAGAAAGACAAATAGGCTACTGTGTGTTCCGTTCTGTGCTGGAGACTTAACTCCAAAACATTTAACTCCTTCAGCCACTATATGCATAGTACATTGTTAGAAGCCAGCTGGTAACACCAGCTTGATGCATCCCATTGGAGAGGCTTGGCTTTCAGCTGTCAATAATTTTTCTGATCTTTGATAATTTGGTGCTTAATATTCCTTGTTATGTGTCTGCTTCAAATGTATTTCTTCCATAAGTAGACTGGGTCAGCAGTTTCGGGAATGAAATCGGGACTGAAGAGATAAGAAGCACTTAGGGTTTGTTCCATGGACAGTCTTTGGCTGTGTCCACAAAACAAGCCTAAATTTGTCCTTCAATGAATTTGTTTATGCATCTTTGGCAGACATCTTAGATTTTTTTCCTTGTATATCCTCTGGGAATTTTGTTTGTACTGATGATGCTGTCCCCCAGTCTGATGTGACAAGATGCTACTGGTGGAAATATTGAGACTTAGATCCTCTACTGAAGACTGGTGAGTGGGTATGGCAGGGTGAGGGACTGAGACTAAACAGGTATGAGAAATGGTTTGAGAATAAAATATAGAAAGTTTCCCCTTTAGAAAAGTGCACTTGCTGGATTAGGTTCCCTGCCAGATCCTAAAATGGAACCCAGATTTCCTGAGTCTGCTGTCAGCAAATCTCTGAGAAATCCTCTGAAAAAATGTCCAATTCTCCTTCAGATCTGTTCCTAGAGAGGATTGCAACCTGCTACTACTATTAATTTCTCCTTTAAGCCTAGTGGCAGAGGTAGATCTCAAGTTTCCAACACCACCACCCCCCCCCCCCCCATTTATTTGCTTAGTCCTTTTTCCCCATTTGATGATGTAAAAAGTTGGAAAATATATTCTTAGAAAACATGAAAAGAATGTAGATGTAATTTCAAGGCAAGTATTAAAACTTCAGATTTAATGTTGATGTGATGATCTTAATTCAACCCTATTATGCATATTGATACAATAATTCAGTAACCCTTTATGCCCCTTCTTTTTCATGCTAAAAATTGTATCTCATTGATTACATAAAATGTGTTTACTCAGGACTACATAGTAGAAAAAGGATCCCTACTAGAAATACAGACCAAAGGAATGGGGCATGGAATGAAGAGATGTGCAAAACATAAGCCAGTTGTTATATGAAGATATTTCAAGAAACAGAAAGATATAAACTTAGAAGGAAAATACAGTTTCTGTACTAAAGACACACACCACAGTGCACAGAGATACACATACCTATTTCCTTCTTTATTCTCTTGACACAGGAGGTGATTATACAGCAGCCATAATTGTTGCTTACTGGTGACTCAGGCTTCAGCTCTCCCGCACCATGTTTGCGGACAGAGCCCCTTCAATTCAGGATTTGCTTTGTGTTTCAGAAGGCTCTTCAAATGAAGATTTACACTCAGAAGCATAATGAAACAAATAGGGACAGGGTTTTTTAGCATTATTTGTCTAAAATATTGCCATAGGGACATAAAAATTACCTTGATCATGAAATAAAGTCTGAGAGGGATTATATCATATAAATAGTTCTCTCCCTTTTGGCAATGTTTTATTGATGCTCCCTTGAAAATCAGTTAGAATTTACATCCCCTATCTGCATGCATATACACATATGATATTTAATTTTTCAGACTGATTCTAACCCCAAATCTATTTTTTAAACTTGTAAACTTATGGATACAATTTTGCATCTGCATTTTGTTGGTGTGATTTAGGTCCCTGGAACAGGTAGCAAGACTGCAACCTAAATTACTAAGCTGTGAGATACATTAGGTGAAATAATATCTCATTGTTGTCATAGAAAGTATCCCATATATTTTAGAAAGCAGAACTTCCTCCCCTGAATTCTTTTCTGTGAAGGAGAAAGGCAAATCTGATGCTTGGTAATCAAACCCTAGCCATGATACGGTTTCTTTTTCTCAGTCCTACGATGCCATGAAACTGGTACCTCTTGCCTCTTAAGATTCCCACTATAAATTAAATCTCTTCATGTCATAAAGCAGAGAGTTTTCAAGAATGACATTGTGCTTTGTATTCCCCTAATGAAAAGGAAATATCAGGGGCAAAGGAAACATAATTATAGCACACTAATATCTTGTCTGTTCTGGGGCATTAGAGTAGCCCAAGCACACTGGAGCGTGTGTGGACAACCAGGCAGAACATTCCTGAGGCTGCTCTGATTTATGCAAGGTACTGGACTGACATCTGGCTGCCTCCAGACTCCAGGGGAAGATATAAGTGGCTTAAAGCCAGTTTTGCCTGTTCTGGTGGTAAGAGCAGCTCAGTCAAATCAGAAAATTTGGCACTTAAATATACAAATTATAATAGTAATATTTGGGGACAGAGGAATAAATAGATGCCAACCTTATCAAATGTGGCCCAGTAGTGATGCACATATAAAACACCATCTGCTGGAGACTTTGCAAGCCTTTAAGGCTTGCACTTTTGAGTCTGAGATTTTTATTAAAACAGATAGATCATTAGGGTAAGGTTTAGGGACAGATAACTCAGCTGTGACTTCTGTTTCTTTCCAAAGCATGGCGCTTCCAAAAACTAACAGTAAAATTTCTATTTCCCTTCACAAATTTCCTTTACTGTTTGTATTATAAAACAGAGATGAAGAGACTGGTTGAATACTCCTATACTCCTTCCTCCATCTTTCTGTGTGCTGACATTTCAGGACATACTGTCTTTCCAGAAAACTGCAAGAAGAAATGTCGCAGTTAGAATCTCCTGATTTTTGATATTCACTAAATGCACAGAAGCTATGTTGTATGGTATTCCTTCCATCTCAAAACCTCTTTTTTTTCGCCATTGACACATGCCACTAACATAACTTACACATATTTTGTGGTTTTGCTCTGTGAAAAGGAAGTATTAAGCTCTGAGACACCATAATAAATTTGTTTGGTTTTGATAGAGATTAACTGCCTGAATGCTACCATTTTCATCAGCTATAAATTTCTCTACAGGCTGTGGAATGAAGGACCTTTCATACTCTATTTTGACTTAAACAGGATAAATCTTTTACAATGATTCCTTCAGGAAATATCAGTTCTTTCTGTTGTGTAAATTTGTCTGGAAATGCATTTCCTAAAGAATTGCATCATTCTCAATCTGCAGATTACTCACAAGTAAATGTTTGAAATTTTAGGTGGACTAGTTATAAATGTATGTTTGTTGTTTTTTTTCTGATCCCTGTAGCATGGTTAGATGCATTTACCAAAAGCTAATGGATATTTTAAATGCAATATTATTGTTACTATCATAGTTTCTTGGAGTAACTGCTAGAGACCAACACTAAGACCCTGATTATTCTGTGCTAACAAGCTACTCATATCAGTGGACACAACATTCTGACAAGAGTCTGTGATTTCAGCTCTGGGCTCATCTATGCATTCTGGGGAGAGAGGGAACCACATTGGGCATCTGCCTTATGGGAAACTAAACAATCAATGAGAAAATAATATAAGCTCTGTTTTTTCTGATGAAGACCTGAACTGCACAATGATTGAGTGACAAGACCACAACAAGGTCAAGGTAATGCATGGTCTTAATCCCAAATCCTAATCCAGTGCTTGAGAAATAATTTTGCTCTCACCTAACTAAACCAAAAGTGATTGGAAATATCCTTTCAAATAATGCTGGTGAAATTGAGGTAGCTTTTGCTGCCATTCAGTTTTATAGTTCCTAAACTTTCTATTTTCTCCTTTCTATATTGTCTGTTGTAGCCTTGTCCTATCCTTAGGAGAAAAAAATGATGAGTTAGCAGAAGTATCAATGTCAGAGTTAACCTCTTTTCTGTGTTAAATGGCATTTTGTTAACCTCTCTAGAACAGGGTGACCTCCCCCAGTGTCTGGTGCTGGCATTCAGGTAAGTATTATTTCACTGACCCTCTGAGGACCTTCCAAATATATTGGCCATGTCACTTTGAGGTGAACTAGAACAAGGTTTTCAGATAGAAGCAGAGAGGTATTTTCTGTTGTTTCATTTTTTTAATTCTGAAACTGAATGGAAAACAAAGATACAGCCTGAAATTAAATTCTGAGGGAAAAAAAAAATCCTTCTAACCCATTGAGTGTTACCAGGTACCAAGCTGAAAAATACCATCAGTGAGTAGTAGTCTGTCCTACAGACAGCCAAGTCCAGATGAACTTCCTCATGGTGGAAGATGAAGTTAAGTTTTAAAAAGTTAAAACTTTTAATGCTTAAAGAGTTAAGGATTTTAAAATAGATGAAATATTTGAATGTTAAATTCTACTTTTCTGTTGTCTTATGAGCAGACTTAATCTCAACATCCTGACTCCTGTCTCCTTGTAGTTCACTTTTCTGTTTCTGGTATAAGACTGTCCCAGATAGGCTTGTCCTGGGAGAATACTGTCTTGGTTTTTTGTGGAGATGGTAAAGGCTGATTTTGGCAGCTCTAGTCTGCCCTACTACACCTTTGAGTAATGGCACTGCAATCTGGAGGTTCTGGTTGATAGCAAGCTGAATATGAGTCAACAGCGTGCCCTAACCACCAAGGGGCCAACTGTGTCCTGGGGTACATCAAGCACTTCCTTGCTAACTGGTCAAGAGAAGGGATTTTCCTGCTCTACTCTGCACTGGTGTGGCCTCACCTCGAGTAATGTCTGCAGCTTTGGAAGCCACAATAAAAAAGGATATTAAGCTACTAAAGAGCATCCAAGGGAAAGCCGTATGAGGAGTGCCTAAAGTCACTTGGTTTGTCCAGTCTGGAGAAGCAGAGGGCAGGAGTTGGTCTCTTCTCTCCTGTGAGCAGTGATTAGAACCTGAGGAAATGGTGTGAAGCTATGCCACATGGAGTTTAGGTTACATATTAGGAAAAGGTTCTTCACCCTGAGGGTGGTCAAGCACTGGATCAGGCTCCCCAGGGAAGTAGTCGCGGCGCCAAGCTTTACAGAATTCAGGAAGGATTTGCACAACCCTGAGGCACATGGTGTAATCTTTTGGGTTGTCCTGTGCAGAGACAGGAGTTGGACTCAATGATCCTTGTGGGCCCTTTCTAACTCAGGAGATTCTATGATCCTATGTTCTGCTCTGCTGAGAGCTGTGAAAAATATAGTTGTTCTTAGAACAAATCCTTCTGTTTTCTGAGTCTTCTTAGATAGTCTTGTACTGAGTAGTTTATTCAAGTTTTTCACGTGGGTGTCACTTTCATAAATACAAGGGAGGAACAGGAAAGTGATTGTTTAGCCAGCTATTTGCATCAATCTCTCCTCGTAAGAAGATGAAACTTTTCCTACCTAGTACCCCAGTCAATGAACAGGAAGATTACTGGCAATATGCCTGCCATTGTCAAAGCGTTAACCCGACTGAGATTCATCATTCACGTCATGCAGCACTGCTAAATATATCTGCTATTGCAGCTCATTAGATTTGTCAAATGGCTACATGTTTTCCTGACTCCTAGCTCTCAACATGCTTTTGTCCAGCTGAGTCATTGATTCATGACGTCTTTTGGGCTGCATCACTGTTAGCATTAATGTTTTTCATTATTTACTAACCATCAGTTTTTTCTTATTCTTAAATTTTGCCCCCTTTCTCCCCCTTCAGCATTGTCCAAGAAAAAAGTCCAGGTTTACCTGAACTCAAAATCACAAAGAGTCAAATAAAGTAACAGAAACCTGGTGGCTGCACAAACTTTGAGAAGCAAGGTGTTTTACAGACCCACACAATGACAGTGTCATAAAGAAAAGCTAAGTGGGTTCATTTGTGAGCTGGTGGAGTTGCTTTACTTCAGAATAGGAAAAACAGCTGTGAGGCTTTCCAAAGTTACTGTCAGAGCTGTTTTCCCTGAGGACAGAGAGAGAGAAAAAGAGAGTAACAGAAAACATGCAAAGAAATTGCTTGAAGAACAGGTGCTTCATGACAAATCAGAGCACAGTAAACCAGCTGAAAAGAAGCAGGTAAGTGTCCGGTATTTTCCCATTCACAACAATTATTCTGCTTAACTGATGCTGGAAACAACCCTCCTGCAACCTTTTAGGTACAGAGCATCAATGAGCTGTTAATGGTGCCTCTGGAAACATCACGATATGCAAAATAATTTTCATTATATTGGCAGGGCGACTGTTACTCCTACCTCCCTTAATGTTGGAATCAGGACTTCTCCCTTCTGCTTATCTCTGTAAAGTAGAATAAAAACTTGGATCAAATCTGATGTTAGTATTTCAGGTCGTTTTGAACTGAAAGAACCAAGGGCACACCCAGTGTTAGAAGCAGCATATTGTTTGCTTCTCTTTGAATAATTTTTGTCCAGCATGATGCACATGCTAAGCAAATTAGGAATGACTAATAGGGTTAAATGTGATCATCACCACTATCAAATATCAGCTCAGAGTCACCCTTTCTCCTTAAATCAGATTTCAGAGTATTAGGACTAGAATTTGTTTTAATTTTGTGTTTATCCCTTGTGGTGCATATTTATGTTACACACAACAGTTGGAGCCATGAGGATGAACCCTGTGTCCTGCAGTCAGAATTTGGTGGTTTAGCCACTGTCTAAGACTGACACAAGGTAGCTGTAAGTACCTGAGACCAGTCATTGTCCAGTCTATGATTCACTACACATCCAGAGAAATGAGAGGGCAAATACTTGTGAACTTCCTGACTTCTTGTTGACAAGATTGATCATTTAGAAAGTAATTATATGCACCAAGCAATATACAACTAAGGGAGGGATGGATCTGATCTGTAGAACACTTTGTAACTCTCTGGATTTGGGGCCAGTCCAGGAACAGGGCAAAAATTAAAGTAATCAAGCATGTTATAATCATTACCATATCCTAGGCTTGAGCTGTTAGCAGCTCACAGTCAGCAGCAGTCCAGTGCCTTGCTGGTGGTTTGTACTTCAGGGAGGTTTTCCCGGCTGCCATCCCAGCCAGTATATATGAGATGGAGAGGATCAGGAAACAGGGATCAGATTAGGTGGCAAGAGCCTAAGCAAGTAGATGCCAGCTCCCTAAAGAGATGTATACTAGTGCTCTTTCACCTCTGCTTCCTATTGATCCCAACTGCTGAAGATGTTCCTTTAATGCTGAACACCAGATCTATAGGATGCAAAATGATAGAGCTGAAATTCACTGCTGGCTTGGCCAAACAGTTTTGAGCACTCCTTTTGTCCCTGACAGCACTCTTCTCTTTGCCAAAGAGAGGAGCATACTGTGTTGCTGGAAACTTAGGTGAGCAGTAGTTAATCCTATGGTCACAATTTCTCTAAAATCAGATGACTTCTGCTATATCTGAAATGCTATTTTAGTATTTTAATCCTCAGGCAAACTTCCAACACAGACACTCCTATATCCCAGAAGGCTGATTTAAGTGTTTATATGTTTAAAGCCTGGAGAAATGGCATTTAGTTCACTGTGCCCTGGATCTATTGCATAAAGGATAAGGAATTTTACCCTTAAAACTCCCCCTTTTCTTTACTCATAAGCAAACTTTTTGAGGTTGGTGAGTGAATCTTCGTCTAACAAATTTGTTTCTGGAGAAAATGCCCCAACTGTACATAAATTAACATAGACTACAGATATACGGGCTAAGTCCTATTCAGTCTCCTCCCTCAGCCTCTTCTCAGGACTTTGTTCCATTAAAAAATATGGAAAGCATCTTCAAAAGTGCCTAGATGACCCTGAGACCTAAATCAAATCTTTTCCCAGTGTTCATATATGCTCAAGGCTGTCTGAGACTTCCACTGAGACATAAAATCATACATACTTTAATTATGACTGTGAAGCAGGGGCCTAAGTGATGCAGTTGTTTCTGGAAATTTTATCTGAGAACTGAACAGCAACATCAGAGTTTAATCTAAATTGTCAAATGTGGGCAGAGCTTCAGATTGAAACCAGGGTTTTTCCATAAAAAATGAAAGGGTTAATACAGATCACTTCCACAAGGGAAAAAACATCTGAGTCTCTTATGGGTGGTAAAAAAAGAAACTTTCACCGAGGATCCTCCAAACTACTAACATGAGTTACATGGCAGCTGTACACAGGGAAGGATTAGGGAAATCAGGTCCTACTTTATCTAGTACTGACTACAGAGAAACAGAATGATGAAGTAGCTGGTGTCACAGTGTCTGGGATCCAGCTGCCTCCTGGTAAAACTAGTTAAAAATTGTCATTGGAAAATTTGTCTCTGCAATCAATATCTCTTTGCTGTTCATTTCCAAGCTGGCACTTCCAGCAGAGAAGCACTTGATGATACTTGGGAACTTTTCATCCTCTGTGGGGACTTCTGTGCTGTGCAATTATGAGAATTACATACTTATGTGAATGAAGGATCATCAGTCGCTGGGGAACAGCAGTGTGGAGCTCTCAGCCCTGCTGAAACATATTTTATTACTCACCAAACTTGATGATAGAAACCAAAGTACTTTATCCTTTTTAAAATCTAAGAGTATAGGACAGGATATTCCATTTGAAGATGCACAGAACTGTACCCACTCTAGCTTTCTTTCACTTGTTTGGTTTTACGGTAGCTTCATTCAAGCTAAAATGATGTGTCAAGCTCCTAGATTGTTTAGATATCTCTGTTCCTCAAGATTTGTCTTCAGCAAATAGCAATCTTTATTACAGTGTAACATCTATTTTGTCTCTCTCCTTCTGTGTAGAGTTTCTTTTGCATAAGTCATAAGGTTGCTGAAGAAAAAGCTTCTTACTAGCTCATGTTTATCTCAGAAAAGAGCAAATAAACACACTTAAGGACTACAGTATTTCTAGGGAAAGACTTCCTAAGCACATGAGCTTGGAAATGAGGTGCACTCTGACAGCTGGGATTTCAGAATAACTCCTGAATTTCCCATTCACTGCATAACTACACTCCAGCTCAACCAAAAGCACTTACCGCATATTTAGAGATGTTTCTGCATCTGTTTGTCTAGTGTACACCAAAGATGTTTCTTACCATGATATTTGAGTTCTACACTGCAAATGAAGAAATAGCGCAGCCACAAAGGGACATTGTACAATTTATGTTCTTAAAGTATAGGATTATGTTCCTAAAGTGCAGGGTTTGCCATGATAGTTGGAGAAAAGATACTGTGTGGATGCTTTATGCAGGAATGAGTGTCATGGTGGCTACAAAGGGGAGGAAAGTAAGAGAAGGGGGAAAAAAGTTTGCATTTTCCAAAGGAGCTATTTTGGGAACAGTTTTGGCACATTTCCTAGTTTCTTGTCCTACGTGTGTGGCAGTCAGTCAGTTTAATTACTTTTTTCTTTACAACTTCTGAAATGCTGCAGTTGTGATTTGTGCCCAGTAGGTCATTAATTTACTTTCTGCTCGTTTTAATGCACAGCCTTCTCAGAACTGGCAAAATCATGCACAGGCACATGGTTCATAGTGCTGAGTGGTCATCATCCATCTGACATAACAGGTGAGAAAAAAGGAGGTGGATGTAAGAAGTGCTGTTGGAAAAGCTGAGTGAAAGACACTGTCCATTACAAATATAGTTGAAAGACTATCCTTCAGTATTACACTAAACCTTGTGGTAGATACTCTTTATAAAACCACCATAGTTTGTCTCAAAGGGCTTGGCTTCCATCACTGGAAGAATTTAACTGCCATTTCCCACTGAAATAAATTTCCGTAAATCACATCAGTAGGTATGATGTGTACTAATAACTTTGAGTATTTAGGCCATCAAATCTTAAAGAGCAAGGCAGGCAAAGGACTGGACTCATTTGTCCCTCACAGAGATAACTCATGGACTACAGCCAACAGCTTTTCAAGTCCTGCTACAGAATTTTATTTTTTTTTTTCCTTTGGAAGGAGAAATGGTCTTGTTTATACTGGACTCTGAGGCCTTCCTTTTGGTGAGTAAAATTCCCTTTTCAGGGTTCCCAGCTAGAGTTCCTGGCTGGACTTTGCACCAAGACTTATGGTCCACATACTACATGTAACATGATAGAAACATTGTGAAAGGACATTTCAGCAGTTCATGAGACATATCTTTCGTTCTAAAGGTCTTAGTAAATGAGATATCAGTAGTGAAGCATAGAGTCTAACTCAAGGTACCAATTACCATTTCCTACCCAGACAGATTTATCCCTCTTCCCGGATCCAGCTTCTTTGTACCTGTGCAGTGCTTGCTAGTACTAGAGGTCTCAATGCAGGCTGATATTGCCCACATGCCATCTGACTACACTATTGGATGGTTCTAAGAGGTTGCCCTTTTTTTGCCATCTTTCATCCAGTTCCTGAGACATCTTGCTTATCTAGAGTCATTTACTGCAAGCAGCAATGGGCCATTCAAGTTCTGCTAACAGGCAGACAAGAAGTTGCATTCTTTGGTTATACAATTTCAGTAGAAATATAAAATAATTGAATTTATCCCCAGACACTAGCATATTTATCTTTCTGGCTAAGGCCTGCATTATCAGAACAGCATGGGAACAAATTCTCATTATGCTGATGGAAATCAAATTCTGTTTCCCATGTAAACCACGTAGTGTAACTCCTTGCTTTTGGTGCCATATGTTTTCATGGCCACAATGATTTGCTTTGGGTTGCTTTCATTTACCTCCTAGAAATATCAGAGTCAGGGGAAATGGTAGGTGTTGTATTTGCTTCTGCTTTGTTGATAGCTATATGTATAATGTAAATTCATGTGTTTATTCCCAGATGAGAAATATCGTTAAGGTATTGTTAAAGCTGACAATAAATCATTCTTTAAAGTAAGGTGAAAATTTTTTTACTATAATTATTATAAAAGCTAGCCCTTTGGAATATTATAAGCTTTGGAAACTCTCAGTTACATGTTTCAGAACAAATTTGTCAGTGGGCTACATTGTTGTGCACTTTTTGTCTATGAAACGGGGACTCTGTTTAGCTTTCGCATACAGATTAAGATCTGTCTCTTGAGGACATGGGTTGTACCAGGATATTCAATCAGTTGAATCAGTGATCTTCCTGGGGCAGTAAAGAAGTAGAATACCAAACTGTGTTTCTAGGTACCTAAGAATAAAATTTAGCTGGATGGACCACGGTTGTTTTCAGTTATAAACTTGTATATATTGGCTCCTCAAATAGAGCTAATCTGGGACTCAGCAAAAAACTTGAGAGTAACAAACCAACACAATATCTTTCTTTAATGAACTGAGTTTGAACAACAGAGACATTCAAGCTCATCTTAGTGTCTGAGCACTGGGCATTTTGCTACATTTACAATACACCTTGGCGAGAGGGAAAGGTTCATTGCTCTTTTTACAGATGAGAAACAGAGGCAGAAAAAGCAGCTGGGATCGTGTTCATTGTCACCAACAGGAAATCTCTCCAGAACCCAAAATGGAAGCCAAATCCTAGCACCATCACAAGGATGTTCTGTTACCTGTCTAAGCAGCTGACCTTCAAATTACCCTTCAGATTTGGAGACACCCATATTCAGCTGCAAGTTTGAGCCCTGGGTTTCAGGCCAACGTGCAGTATGAAAATTGCCATGTATCCAGATTTTTATTAAAGTTTATCCATCTGTTGCCCAAATTCTGTCAGTTTAGGAGAAACCTCTATGCCTAAACTCTTCTCGACTTTTAAGTGAACACTTTGCATGCCAGACACTGATCTTTGATCTGGATTTCCTTGCCAGCCCTTCAAAACAGTTGCTGTCACCATGGCATCTTATTTCCATATTGTGTCTGAGAGTGACTGCAATTATTTCCCACTGGAATTGACTTCAATGTCACTACACTGATTAATCAGCAAAGGTTACTATAAGGGAAAGTATCAGTCTTCCACTGGAGCAGGAAAATGCCAGATCTTAGCAGCACAGAGCCTTGGGGACGGCTGCATCAGTTTTCCAATGAAAGGCTCTGTGCAAGTCAAGCCTCCCATCCCCCATGCCTCCTTTCCACTCCTCTCTTCTTAAAACACACACCAAGGTTTAGTATAAAGATAATTCTATAACCCAGGGTTCTTTTTCTTTCTTTTTTTTTTTTCCCTAATGCTACTGACCTCCCATTTCCTTGTCAGTCGACACCAAGCAATTCCCCAGATGGAGAGAAAGATTTCCACTTTGAATATCCCTAAAACACATTTAGAGCCAAAGGCTTTATCATGGGAATAAAAGCACTGAGGTTCTCACAGCTGGGAAGATTTATACAGCTGAGCTTTACCAGCTTAAATGCCTACAGACAGAAACAGCTGAGCTATGTATTATTTCTTTTTCCCCAACTTGCAAGGGAGATGAAAACTGCAGAGGCAGCCTGCAGATAGATATGACTGACAAGGGAGGGGCAGAGCTGTCTGCCTGTAGCTGCTGCAGTGGTGGTTTAATGAGGTAATTTCAGCTCCCGAGGTAAGGGGGCTGGGGCTGACATGATTGCCCTAGCCAAGAGGAACTGTCCTTTCAGCTAGAGCACTCCAGACAGTGCCAGGGAGTCTTAAGCATCTGTCAGGGAGGCATGGAGCTGACGCCGTGTCGATGAGCCCCAGGGGAAAGGTGCTTGATGGAAGATGCAATGAGCTGAGTGCTCTGCACAGCAGAATTACTGTTTGCAGTCTGTGTAGAAACAGCAGCCAAGCTGTCTCTGCTCTCCTCACTGTAACAGCAGCAGTATTTTATTCTTAAAAAAGTGAGGGCAGATCTTTAAGAGTTTAATCTGTCTCCCATGAAACAAGCATTCAGTGGCCATGTTTCCCTTGAAGACAAACGGGAAGTGAAATTCCCAGAGACTCAACTCACTGTCCACCTACACTAAGACATGCTGACCTGATAGAAATGACCTGCAGACTTCTCTGAGGAGTATATTCTGGTGCTGGCCAAAGGTGAGCAAGGCAGCCCTGAGAGTTCAGCAGCCATGACATTGTGAGCAGGTCTGTGCCTTTGAGCATCATCCCCTTCCTCTGACGTGAATCTCTTGCCCTGTGTGCACAGTCCTTCTGCTGATAGTTGTCCTTCATGTCACCTAAACCCCGGAGATGTAGGCTTCACTCTGTGCTGTGCAGTTTCATGACGTCTCTCACAAACCTCAGCCATGACTCTAATTATTCCACCATATCCAGATGCCTTTGTGCCAGAGAGAGGGAAGAGGTCTAAGAGCAGAACTTAGTCTGTATGGGATGCTGTGTCCACCCCACAGTGAATAGGCCTCCAGAGTCCATGTAACCATGCCATGCTCCTTATTGCTCCTAGTTTTTCCACCCAAGCAGCCTGTGGTCTGGCACTGCACTTCTTCTCCCCATGTGCCCAGGCAGACTTGGGATCCAGCATCCCTTCAAGAACAATGTTCACTTTGAGCCTGGGGTTGTCCTTGCCTTATTGTAAAATGGAAACTAAATTCCTAAATTTTTAGGAATGCCAGCGAGCCACTTAAATGGCTGGAGTAAGGATGGCTGATATACTTGTAAATCATTGGAGGATCAGAGCTGCATTTTCTAAATGCTGCCAGTAAATCATCATGGGAGGGGAAAAAAAAAATCAACAAACCTGGATATTGATTAGAAATGTCTTTTCGCAATAGGGAAAAAGAAGAAAACAGAATATCCTGAAATTACGGGGTCTGGAAAACAATTTAAAAGATTATTTTGTCAGTAACAATATATCTAGTGACTGAAGTGCACAGAAATAATCTCTGTCTGTGCTTGTCCAGCCTGAGGGACATAATAGGGGGTCTAATTTACTATATCAGTGCAAAACCTACTCTTTGAACACTGGATTCCTGGGGATACTCAAAAATCACTCATTCTGCAAAACCAATGTGATCACACTTGCCTGTCAATATCCAGTTGTTCTCTTATTCTTAACTGCAATTTTTTTAGAATATGGACTTCGAACAAACATGTAACAGCTGTTAGTCATATTGCTTAACACAAGAGCCACCCCTCAGGCTCAAAACAAATATCCATTTACCTTGATAACTCATGGCTCATAATGACTGGGGCCAGAACTACACACTGGGGCCAGAACTACACACTAGGTTCAAAGGCATTTCATCAATCTATATCTTGTGAATTTATATAGAGCGTATAGATGTTTTATGTTTGCCTTTATCCTTTTGGTAGCTCTCAGCTGGAATTTTGACTGCCCTTGAGCACTGGAGGGATACTTTACCGAGAACTGCAGTCAGTGGTTCCCAGATTTTTACCATGAGTGAATACAGTTGAGGTAGAATCCATGACTATGCAGATATAACTTCTACATATACTATTTGGTATGTGTATTGGAACTGCCATCATATTCCTCAGCCATTCAGTCTTATGAGAACTTCCTATAACTTCCCAGTTGTAGATTTCATTACACTGGGTAAGTTTGTATCATTTGTAGGCTTTGCCACATGGCTCTTCATCTTTATCTACTGCCTTTTAAATGTTTTAAGGGGATAGATCTCTGTGGATTCCCACCCTGAGCTTCCTTCAATTGTATAAATTTAACATTTATTGCTAACTTTTCCTTTCCTTTTGATTCAGATTGTGAGGCTGATTTATTCCTTTGTCCTGTGACCATTTATTTACTTTTTTAAGACTGTAATGAAGGGCCTCATGACAAGCTTCATTATTTTAACTGGAACAATCTTTTCCACTGTCCCACCCACATCAATTAATTCATCTCCTCTTGTAGTTTCTGCTGATTTGCCTGTGAATCATGTCAAATTTATCCCTGAACCTTTCTTAAAGGTGACTGTTATATCTTCCATCTTTCATAACTTTAACACCAAATCTTATTTATGCAAAAGAAAGCAAACTATAGCTATCAGCTCAGTGATTTCACATCTGAATTCCTGTGACCACCTAAAGGAATGAATACTGTCCAGACTCAGAATCTGGTTCCTTCTATTTTATTTATTTCTCCTAAAAGATTCTTCTAGTGAAGCTTCAATATGAGAGACTCCTTCAGCTTCACATTCTGAAAATAGCTCAAATATAGGACAACTTTTTCGGCAGAAAACAGCAGCACAGAGAACTACCTGCAATGATCATATCTCCATGTGCTCCTTCTGTTTATTGTTGGAAACATCCAGAGGTCTTAGAGGACAATATGGACTAAGGTTAGGAAAAGCCACAGAGTAATCCAAACTTATTTTGTTGTTACTTGTGTGTGATGGCCTGGCTAATAGTGTTCCTTCCTTCTTTCTCTCAGTCACAACCTGTGCCTAGTGTTTTAGTCCACAAACCAGTCAGGCTTTCCTAGGCTCCAGAGATCTCCATCTCTACCACCCAGTGAAACCCTGTCCTCAACATTTCCTACAGTCTTCAGGAGACTGATTTTGTACCATGGAGGCACAGAGTGCAGGTAACAGCTCATTTCAGTCCCAGTGTTAGAAATTAGCACTCTCCAAATTGTTACAGACAGGAAAATAAAAGAATCTGTCCTTTGCTTCTAATGTTCTTATATGCTTCACTGAAATGAAGGAATTTCTGATGGGGACTGTAAGAGACAGTTTCAGGGTGGAGAAGCAGTATAGTCCTGCTTTACTGCAGCAACCTAGGCAGGGTAAAAATGATGACTCACTTCGAAGCTTGGGAATGGAAAGAGTCAACGGAACAGTGAAAAGAGAGAGGGAAGGGAAGGGAAAGGTACAGATTTATAATCCCTCCTTTGGGTGAAATATTGGGAAATTCAACCCTGCTGTGTGCTGTTCTGCATTTCTTTATAATTTTTGAGTGACTGAACCTCCCAGAGAAACATAGCATCACTCCTGCAAACATTTCCCTCCCTCTTCAGAAATTCCAGTCCCAGACAGGTAA
Source organism: Bucco capensis (assembly GCA_013396975.1). NCBI lineage: Eukaryota > Metazoa > Chordata > Aves > Piciformes > Bucconidae > Bucco > Bucco capensis. The sequence goes on along the minus strand of VWZO01016890.1, from coordinate 85,530 downwards.
GATTTACTCCCCTAAAGAATACCTTCATGTCGGTGCCAGGTGTATTTTTGTACACAAAAAGTGTCATTGCACATTACACTTTAAGGTCTAAAGCTGAGACCTTCTCTGTCTTGCAAACTCCAACTGTGTATCCTTGGCTAGTCAAGCTCTGATGATTTGCACTGGCCCAGATTCTAGTCTGCAGACTCAAAAATGCTCTGTGTTAATCCTGTGCGACCTTCAGTGTTCTCTTTGGAAAGATGCCTTTCCTTGCCTCTGCAAACACTGAATACAGGAGGGAAAACTAAACTAGGGAGATGTATCACTGGAAAACCTAACCCTGTAAGAAAAAAATAATCAGAAACTTGCAGTCTCAGCTCTAGACCTTAAAGTGTAATGTGTAATGACACTTTTTGTGATCATAAAACATGTGATTTCTCTTAAGAATTTGGGAAGTTGTAAAAAGGACTGAAGCAAGTTCTGGGAGCCTTGAAAATAATAAGACATCTTAGTCAATATTCACAGGATTTGGGAAGTGTAGCTTTGTTTATGAATGAGGACCAATACTTGTTATTATATGATGTTTACAAATGATGGAGATGCAAGGAAAAGTGTTGAGGTTCTGAGTCTTTGACCCTTGAATGAACTCAACTCAACTTAATGCTATGAATGGAGATCACCACTAGTGACTGCCTTGTTATTTGGGAGAGCACCGCAGTGTAACCACTCAGCTCCAAAGCTGGTTGCAATGACTCTGCTGTAAGGGTATTATATTCTGTTAGGACTATGAGCAGGCCTCTGGGTTGTCCAGAGAACAGCTGAAATTTCTCAGAGGGGTATTGCCCATACTGGTGATGTTAGTGTGAGAACCTCAAACATCATTATTCCTTGGCATTAAGGAGCTATTGAGGATCACGCTGCTATAGTCCTGAGCTAAACATTTCAGTAACAGTAGGATTAGAGATAGAACAAGGATTGGGAAAACAAGCAGAAATCTTTTCTCAGACCAAGAATATAGGAAATATGTGCTTGTGAATTTCTTTTATATTGCTTTGTTGGCAGACACACATTTTGATTTTACTTAGTGTTGCAAAGGGATTCCCTCTGTATCCCTTATAGGTCTGAAGTTTAATGTTAAAGTATCTTTAGTCCAGGACATAAGACAAAGCATGTCATTGTTTATTCTTTGATGTTCTAAAGCATCTTATTCTTCAGAGATCTCAACATGCTGTACACACATTAATTAAAGTCCATAGTACTCCTAAATCAGCTGCTATTATTCCCAGTTGATTGATGGAGAAGCTGAGATGAAGAGAGATTATATGGTACATTTTCTAATGTAGGAGTATGTGAAATTAGACCCACAAAATTCATGGTTCAGCAATTAAATGGAAGCAATATGATCTTTTTCACATACACTGAAAAACCTCTATGTTCCACTGAAACAACATGAAAAAAACCCCTGTTCTTTGAGACCTTGGTGTCACAATACTCACAAAATTGCAAGGATTTTTTGCATGAAGGAAAGCTAGTCTACATGCCCATCTTCAACAGATGCCTTTGTGGCATTAAGTTCAGATATAAATCCAAATATCCCCATGATTTATGGCTCTTTGGATTTATTGTTTCAGTTGAAGCTACTAAACAGAAATATAGATCTCAGAGCAAAGCAAGCAAAGCTGAACCTGGGAAACCAGCAGGTAGTACCAGGCAAAGCATGAACGCAAACCAGATACTAAAAGAAGGCTTCCACTGGTGAGTACAGTAAACATAGTCACATATCTTCGTATTTTATAATGAAATAAATTAACTGGATGAGTGCTGGATAGGTCCATCTCTAATATCTAAGAAATAATTTTAATAGCTTCAATGAAGATTGCTGACAAGTTGTTATTTATTTACTTTTCCAGATACTGATATTTTGTTATATTTTTTTTTTAAAGAGTAAGAGACAACTTTCTCAGATGTAGATTTAATCTTGTGCTTTGAAGAAACAGGCTTTAAGAGCTTCATCTTTCTCTTCATCAGAAGTATCCTCAGATGCAGCTTCCTCTTCTTTTTATGGTTTTTCTACTCAAGTGAAAGAGATAACCTGGCTGATGGATAACAGTATTCTTCAGAACATCTGAAAACAAGAGGTTTGAAATAAACTATATTTCAGCTAATTGCTCTTTCATCTTTCCTTTCTCATCAGGTTCCAGCGTTGCTGCCTTGGGGCAGTTGGGCTTGCAGCATCCCCAACCAGGGCCCTTCAGACTGTTCCTGGAGCCCTGACTCATTCTGGAGCTTTCCAAAGGAGTCAGATCAACACAGACCACAGAAGGTACAGCTTGCAACACCAAAGTCTCACAAGTTTTGGTCACTTAGTTTGGAAGATATGACGGCCTTGTCTCTTACAGCGAGCTGTGCTGTGCATGCACTGAAGCCAGTAGATCTGTACATGCAACCAGGGGATTTTGCTGGCACAGGGGCAGCAGAATGGGACCTCTTGCAGGCTGCTTTCTGATTGTAAAAGCATTGCTCCCACTGGATAATTTAGAATAAACTGGGACAGAGAAACTGAAGAGAAATCTGAGTCATATTTACAGTTACTATTGCAGCCAGCTAAACAAATAATAATAATAATAATACTGTTAAAGCGTAATAAACAGGATGTAAGTTGTTAGACCTTTAGAAAATACTTAAGTAAGCCAGTCCTTTGCTGTTATTGCATTGAATTCTATTTCTGGCTTAGCTACTGTCTTGCTCTGTGACCTTGGAATTCCATTTCCCTCCCTTCTCTCTCTCTCTTCTGCTTCCCACCACTTTTCTGTCTTGCCTATTTATGTTTTCTTTCACTCTCAGTATTCAGGTTTATTTGTTCTGTCAATTGAATCTATTCTATTATTCAGGGAAGACTGTTCTTTAAACCATTTTGTCATCCGAAATATTCCCCAGAATATCAAAATTGAGAGTAATGGAAAGTAAATAAACATTCACAGAACATTACTTCCACATGGAGCTAGAAAGTTATTATACCTGGCTGCATGACAAGTCCGTCAGTCAGTAACACTCATTTCTCCTTGCAGTTGGCTGTGCCACAATGCTTCTCTGAGTCCATCTTTCTGAATCCTAAACTGACATATATCCTCTGCAGTGCCTGTCACTGACCTTAAGGTTTTACTTGTAAAATTCTCAAGGGGTCCTCACATTTTACCAGTATGCATCCTGTTTTGATGGATCTCTTTTTGTAAATGCAGAAATCACAGCATAGGGCAGAGGAGCACCTAAATGAGCTGTTTCTATAGGACAAAGTTGAGACACAAGTCAAAAATGTTACCTCTGCAGCTCAGACTTTCCACCTCCAATACGTTGTGATTCACAGTCCAAAGATGTTTCCTAAACATGTACTCCAAAGTTATCAGGCTGAGTACCAAGGAAATGATTCACTTTCCCCTTTTAGAAAGCAGCTGCTATGTGCTGGGAGGGCATGGCTGCTTTTACATTATTCAGTGCTCAGACACAAGGAGACCTGGATTCAGCTTTCTTCAGGCTGACATTTTTGGAGTCAGGTCCTAAGCAATAGGACCTGCAGCAGTACTAGTGTGCAGGAAAAAAAAAAAGTAAAATTCAAAGGGCCAGAGGTGAATTGGGAATGAGAAAGACTGTCCCTATAACTGAGAGATGAGTGCAGTCCTTGTCAGGCACAAAAAGTTGGATTCTGGTCTGTGTTGTCAAAACAGCTCAGATGCTCTGTATGAAGAGGCATTAGATGCAAGTCATTAATAGAGAATTTTCTCCCTTTTCTTTAAGGGTTTTTAACTGCTAGAGCATAAAAGATGCTTTCTTCTATTATTTCTTGGTTGTTTTCTTTTTTTAATTAAGAAGTGATTCTAAAATCAAAGCTCATGTTTGAGCATCCCTGCTTCATCAGTGGCCTCATTAACACTCAGTTCTGGAATCCAAGCAAAATTTAGACTTGCAATAGAGCACCCAGTCAGAGCAAGATGGTAGCATCTGTGGGTATCTTAAGTATTATACTGTCAAGAGCATATGTTTCGATGATGCCTCAGGCAAAGAAGTCATCAAGCAGGGTTTTATGGTGTTAGCATCATAACTTTATCCACAATTTACTTGTGTTTCCTTATTCTTATTTTGATGTCTGATAATGTGATACATTCAGACATTGCTTCTGCAAATGGCCATGTCAGGATAGTGAGTTCTGTCAAGACACAGCACTGAGTGAAGTAGACACACAAAGTGAAAGGAAAACTGGCCCATAAATTCTTGTTCCCATGTGAGAACATTAAGATTATAGATGCCTGTCTGGCTGCAGTCTGTTTGAAAGCTTTCTTATGCACTAATATCGGACTTATGTATGTATGGCTAGGCTTCACGAATGAAGATCCAGGGAGGGCTCCACCCACGCTCCTCATCAGCGCCTTTTCCAAGCGCGCTGATAAAAAGAGGATAGCAGATAGCACCCTCAAGCCTGTGCCATAGATTTTTTTTAGGTGAGACACAGCTGGACCCACCCTTTAGTCCTAAGCTTCATCTGCCAGGGCCTAGCAAGCTTGGACGCTGGCAGTGAAGTCCTTAGGACGAAAGTTTTATTAGTGTCCTTCTCTTAGATGGAAGGCCTTACAGGGCTAAACGAGCTCCATCTGCCCGGGTTTGGAATCAGAGTTGTCCTTCTCCTAGGATGACTGCCAGAAGGCTAATGAGCACATCCTACCCATACAAGGATTATAGGAACATGGGTATCACTCCCCACACTTTCCCGTGGGCAATGAGTTTAATGCTCCCTCTGCTGTGGGCACAGATATGGCACCAGGAGCCACAGGAGACCACAAGTGATTTTCAGACTGTGCCTGTATATCGGACTTGGCTTGTTTAAAACTAGTCTATATACAGAGCACACTAGATAGCATGGTTGTAGTTCTGTTCAGAATAGATTAGCTATAGCTCATATCTGAATTCAGACTTTTTAAAAGAAAAACTAAGATGTTGAGGATTTTTCGGTTGGAATTTTATGATATTGGGATAGGCAGTGGTGGCCACTGGTAGACGCAGAGTGTTCATCAGCTTGGGAAGGATACTGGGAAAACCATACTTAGAGCAAATTCTTCTTGTACAGTGCTTCTGCTGTCATGCTGCGCAGTGCTCTCTCTGCTCTTGTGAAATCTGACTCCTTTTCAATGACCTGAGTTGGATTTCTGTCAGGACTACAAGGCAAAAATGCAAGGACTTTTATTTCTGGGAAGTTTCCTTGCAGCTGTTATTCCAGAAGTTTTCAAGTTGTTGTACACTAAACCTCTAGGATATAGGGAATATCTCAAAGCATCCACCAATAAATAATTAAATTATTAAATCCACTCTATGATTGCCCACACATCCAATGGAAGATCTGCAAATTGAGCACTTTTTCCTGTCTGTTACCATGGATGGACAGCAGAAATCTCTTCATTTACTGTAAGCTACTACTCTATTTTATTAACTTAGCTTATTAAATATTTTCACACACAAAGGGCTGAAGTCTGGAGCAGTTCTTTACAGGAATGATTTAGAGTTCTACATATAGGACACCTCTAGCTCTCAACAATGACATGTTCTGCATTATTCCAGCATGACAGAGATGTAGATCTTCACAGTTAAAATTCCAAAATTGAGGACTAAATCCTCTGCAGTAAAACTGGAGAAAAGAGGAGAATCAATACCAAGAGCAGAGTCTGCTTGATTGAACCTCTTGGAAAGAAGGCTCAGAGGAAACCTTATCATTCTCTCCAACTACCTGTTGGGAGGTGGGTGATGATCTCTTTTCCCAAGCAACAAGCAACAGGACGAGAAAAAATGGCCTCACAATGTGCCAGGGGAAATTTAGATTGGAAATTAGGAAAAATGTTTCATTGAAAGAGTTGTCAGGCATTGAAACAGGCTGCCCAGGGAAGTGGTGGAGTCACCATCCCTGGAGGTATTTAAAAGACTCGTAGATGTGGCATTTATGGACATGGTTTAGTGCGAAATTGGCAGTGCTAGATTTATGGTTGGACTCAATGATCCTAGGGGTCTTTTCCAACCTTTATGATTTTATGATTCTATCCATGCCAAGTTACACCATCAATGGATGCATCTCTGTATTGCTTTCATGTACCTTGTAGACTTCATTCCTGAATATCCTTGCAAATGCATTTTATTTAGGACAATGAGATGGATGTGGCTGATAGCTGTTAGCTCCTGCCATATGGATCACAACTTGCTAATGACCTCTTAGCAACAATCTGTCTGAAAAGATGAAGAAATGGAATCTCCCAGTATTTGCTACACTAAGCTTTGTGTTGACAAACACTTGCAAACATATGTCACCAGCTTTGAAAAGACATGGTTTATTTATATGTTAATTACTACAACACTTAGGGGAAAATACTTGTTGATCCAAGAGCTGTGTAAATAGTCAAGTGTCAAGGCCTGTTGCCTCCTAAAAATAAAGGAGCACGAGACAATAAGAATTAAGCCAAGTCTACAATATGAAGGGCCTCTCCATGCTTATGGTTCAGTCCAATTCCCCCTGTAACCTCCTTTGGTTTCTGTGAGTTGTGAATCAGTCTTTAACTATTCCTCAGGTAAACATTAGGAAAACTTCATGTGCTCCCATGCCCTGAATTGGTGCACTGCTTCAAGATACTGCACTTCATTTAAACTCAGAAGATGGAGATCACTTCTGGGTGAGAGCAGGGAGTGTAACATGTGCAAGTGTCACTGGTAGCAATATAAGTAAGTGACAAAATACATCTCATCCTCCCTCAGACCCAGGGGCTCATCTGGAAATGGAGGAAGGCTGTTATGAAGGTGTCATGCTTTCTGTGAAACAGAAGCCCAAGGCCTTCACAGTTATGACCATTAAAAGTACCTTAACACCTTTTTCAAGAAAATTCTGGCATTTCTGGTGCCTGGGAAAGTCACTGGGCAACGTGGAATTTGCTGCTCTGAAGTTTCCTTAGTCAGTGATAGAAATGTTTCCCTTCAGAATAACTGCATCCCACACTCCTGGCAGAAACCTAGGTAATAACATACCAGACTCTCCACAGCCAAATTTCTAGTTCATAAAGTACTTCACAGTGAAAATTGTTCTGTCAATGTATTGACTTTTCACAGGGTTGCTATTAGCAATATTGTTTACCTTGAGGGTAAACAACAAAAGTAACAATTGTCTTGTATCTACTTGGTGGTTACAAACTTCACATTGTTTATCAAGTAGTACACAAACACCTGTTTTTTTGTGTGAGCAGGATTACAGGACTGTGATGATCAAAAATGAGACATGCATATTTTTCTGCATAGATAGCTGAGAAGCTGCTGAATGCCACACCCTTTCCATGTGTGGGCAGAAAGTTGCTTATCTTGCAACCCAAGTTGTTATCCAGTTTTTAAAAACTATGGAACTATTGAGATCTGAGAACCCCAGAGAACCCCAGCTGCTAAAACCACGTATTTTGCTAGATGTTGTAGTCACACAGGGGATTAGAGTAAAATGGGGGAGAGATAAGAAATAGCAATGCAATCTTTAGTAGCTATCTTCTTGAAGTCTGACATTGCAACGTGAGTATTTTCTATGAGATTAAATGGCAGCGGTGGAACTCACTCCATAGCACAAACAGTACAGTATATCATAGAATCATAGAATGTTAGGGGTTGGAAGGAACCTAGAAGATCATCTAGTCCAACACTCCTGCCAGAGCAGGATCACCTAGATGAGGTCACACAAGAATGCATTCAGGCAGCTCTTGAATGTCTCCAGAGAAGCAGACTTCACAGCCTCCTGGGCAGCCTGTTCCAGTGCTCTGTCACCCTCACTGTAAAGAAGTTTTTCCTCATGTTAATACTAAACCTCCTGTGGTCCAATTCGCTCCCATTCCCTCTTGTCCTAACGTTGGATGACATTGAGAATATATGTACATTTGATGAAATGGAAATGTCTAGCCACCATGAATGGGAAAAATATCACACTATATAGTCTGATAAATGTTTGAGGTATCAGTTATGTTCATTGCATCTTCTACAGAAAATTAAAAGGAGCTGGAGGGGATAAAGGGACAAAGGATGAACTTCACAGCCCTGGTACCCACTTGTTTATCTATTCTTAGTAAAAGCAATACAAAAGTTACTGATATTAAATATCCTTTCAGATCAGACACATGATAGTTCAGATGCTCTAGAAGGGACTTCTTTTCTTCACTGAGCTCAACTTAGGGACACAAAAGTAGACAGCTCAGGGTTGATATATTTGTCTTCATTCCCTACTGTAGAACATCAAAATCTCAGTGACTTGCATTATTTTGGCAGTGATTGCTGCACAACAATTAAGTAATTTCAAACCAAATACTCTAGTAAAACAAAATAATATACATTGTCATTCAGAAACTGCTCCTTCCTGGTAATAGTGAATGATCCTGTGAATGTAAAGGTGATAATGGATTTTCTTTTAAACTATTACTGCAATCTTGATAGAGATCTTGCAGTGCCTGAGTTGGAGGGAGGTGTGGTGTGGTATGATGGGAATTACTTTTGATCCTCAATTCATAGGGAAAAATGTATAAAACCCTAACTGAGAGAGAAAGGGTGACTGAATTTGGAAATACATCTAACCTGCAGATCGGCACCACTGACAAGAACAATAAACTATTGCATTCTGGAAGTGGCAATCAGAGGACTCTGCCTTGATGTATTTTAGTCCCTAATCATTATCTGTGCAGTTTAACCAGGGGAAAATCCCATGCTCGTCAACAAAATTATCCTACAACCTGCCCACTATTCTGAGAAGTCACAGAAGAGCACAGTCTTCAGGAAACCACACAGGTTAAATAGACAAGTCTCTAAAGAGTCTATATTCTTGGCACCACCCAAAGAAAGAGCCATTTCTGATGATGCTCACAGCTTACCCCATATCCTGTTTAAAGACAGAGCACCTGTGAAAACTGTGGTTTTATTTTTAACCAGCTAGCTCTGATTAACCTATTACTACCTTCATTTCTTCCACCTCATTGAAAGTTGCAGTACTTTGGGAGATGCCCAAAAAAGCACCCATCAGTGAGCAAAGCCCTGGGTGACTGTTTAAATGCCAGATGCTTCTAAACTGTAGTGATTCTGAATTTGGTACTGCCCTTGATGTCACACATACAGCTGTCACATGATGTGGTCCTGTTTGCAGGAGTTACATGTTCCACATCCACAGTTCAGCAATGGACTGCATAAAATATAACAGCACCACGAATTATTTTTTTCATTCTGGGAAAGCAGAGGGAAATAAAGGTATGCAGAACTTCATAGCATGCTACCTTACTTCTAGCAGCTGTCAATAGTGGAAAGCTGAGGAGACAATGTAGAAGATGAAAACTACAACTGTTGAATGTACTTTCCATACACATGCTATTGTTCCAAAGAAAACAATGTTTTTTCTTGTTTGGTCACAAAATCCTACAGGGTCACTCACGTAAACAGCCCCCAGAAAACTCCTTGGACATTTTAATTTAGTTTGGACATTTGGCAGATTGAAGGGCCAAGCTACAGGAATCATTTGCAAAAATCATTTCTTTACATTAACAAGCAAGTTACACCTTCCAGCCTGTCCCCCTGTTCTCAAGTTCAGGCTGATGGAGCAAAGCTTGACACCAACACTACTACATCATGACATTTTCTCTCTTTCTTCATTCTACTGGTACTCAGCTTCTCAAAGTCCTTGGAAAGAAATAACTGGTTAAAAGGTACTGTATTTCACTCTCCCTTTCATTCCAGACAGTCGCTGGTGAATCATAACCATCATGGGCTCCATTAAGACTTGTGTAACTTGTCCTGAATTTCTCCTGTAGCAGAGTCAATGCAGAATGGTGGCCATCTGTAAGGTGAGGGCTAGTTGAAGAAAGGTCAGCATAGCAACTGTAGGAGTGCTGGTGTTCCCTGTGCAGTAGTGCTTGGGCCGATAAAAATGCTCTGGGAACAAGGACAGAGGACTCTGTGAACATTTCTTTTTTATCCTCTGTGTAATAATACACCTTCCTGCCTTGTTTTACAAGGCTCTTTTTGTCCCTTAAAGTTTGTAGAAAGAGCTTCTGCTTCATGTTTGTCTGCATTTGGTGTTTGAGGAGTAATGGGAAAAGAACATGTGCAGACACATATGCAGAAACAGCTTTTTTACAGAAGTTATTTCACAAGGAAGGTGGCCTTGGTCATCAAATTAAGCAGTCTGACCAGCACTGAAAGTGAGACTGCTAGTCAGTTATGAAAGTGCAACAGACTGTAAGGTAAGAACAAAGGGATGTGAAAAACTGAACTTTGATTACGGTAAAGGTAGAGGTTTTTCAGCTGATTGAGATGTTAAACTAAGTCACTTCCTCACTCAGTAAGAGGACACACCCAATAGTGAGAACAAAACAAACTTGTTTTCAATATTACTCTCTTCCTTTCAGTTTTCAGACTCTCCAGCCTGCCTCTATTGTCCCAGTTAAGGTTGTTGTGTCCTTGCCTAGGAGAGACAGGACTTATTTTTGGCAGTTGTTTCTATTAAGTGGCTGGCTTCATAAGGAACAAAGATGCTATCACTCAACTGCAATAAGATCTCTGCATTAGTTCCCTCACGTTGTAAGGTGGCAGTGAACAGGGCTCTTAGTTTTCTTTTCTTTTTTTAATTGGCTGAGTTATTCCTTATATAAAACCAACCTTATTTTAAGCTTGCTCAGTGAAAGGCACAGGAACAAACACCAGTCGATGCCCTGCGATGACCTTTCTAGTTGCTATTGTATAACTACATCCTGAAAACATTTCTCTGAAAAATGTCCTTTTCTCTCCTCACATCAGAACTGCTTTCCTTAGATAATTTATAAGTGGATTGTGCTCAGCCCCACACAGGGTTGGAGAAGATATTTTTCAAGGAGTCTTTCCTCCTTTCTGCCCTTGGACACAAGCTGGAATAATCCCACACCTGTTAGAGAGATGATCAAAATTTACCTAGAGGATGTGGATTCTCAACAACAATTCATTTCTTACATACCTCTGAAAATGTCACTTGAATCTGCAGTGCTTGAGTCATGGTGCATATGTGGTGTCCTGCACTAATTGTGTTGTACACCTGGGAGAAACAGCCTAATTGCATCCTCTGAAATCACTGGACTATGAAATAGTGGTTCCTTGCTTTAAACTTAGTTTGTGTTTTGGCATGGAAGAAAAATAAAGAGGCAGGTTGATTTATTTAAACAAAGTATACCAGATATGCTGCAGACCTAACTGGGATTTTCCCTGGATTGAATTATTGTTCCCATTCTGTGAACTGGGAGCATAGGATTTAGGCAGGGTCTGTGATTTGTGTATACATTCTTTTTCCCTTGAGTTTTCTGTCACTCCTTACACTTATTCTCTTAATATAACAATTTTTAGAGAGTTTTCTTTGTAGGGGCAGAATTAAAGCCAGTATAGAAGGATGAACTAAACCATACACAATTCATTGTGGCACACTGCAGAACCATTCCCTAATGGAGAACAGATGAGGTGTTTTTTTCCCCAACAGTAAAAAATTTCCTCTTTTCTCATGCGGGACACAAGCAACTGGCTTTTAGTATCGTTACTCATCCGTTTAACATAACTGGTTTAAGAACAAGAGGCCTATAGGATTGCACTCCTAATTAAATTCTTACAGCTCTCTCAACTTGTCTTTTCTCTTGTGAACCTTGCTTGTATGCAAGACATGAGGGTCTGCACTGATGTGGGTTTACTTGACACTTGCATGGTTTTTACCGACACTTACAAATGTTAAAGTCCTGAGGGACCTCTCATGCCTTGTTCTTGGATTCCACACTTGTGAATCCTGAACTTCACCCAAATTGAAAATCATATAGGCCAGATTCCCAGCTGTTGAGCACGGATATCTCTTCATTGACTCCTGCAGAGAAGTGCTGATTTCCATCAGTTGAGGATATGTGCACGGCTGTGCAGATTTGAGGGTGCCCATCTGTTTAGCAGCCAGCAGGGGCTGTTCTCATCAGTGATCCCAGCCTACAATATTTGAATTCTGATCCATCCATCAGTGTCCCGAGGGTGTTAAGTCTGACAGAGGATAGATTCAGTGGCTGCAGACTGTTTGTTTTAATATAGTTTTGTTTTCTTTGCTTTGCTCTTATTGAGAAAATTAGAGTTTAAATTACCTCTCATCTTCCAGGTCAGTCATGAGTGATAAAAGGTTTTCAGTAAAGCAATGGGGAGAAGATTACATGCTGGCTTCCTTCTCTAGACTTGCATGGGGAAGAAATGTAAGGTTTTAATTTCCAGACCTGCTTACAGGATGCTCATAATTTTTACAAACCACAAGTTTTGACTATCCTCCTAGGTTCCCCTTCTACCCAGAAAAAAGATGAATATTAAAGCAAATCTGAAGAATGTAATCAAAATGGGATTTATGTCCTGAGATGTCTTTAAACGTCCTTGTAGTATTTAAATAAAGTTGAAATTATCTTTGTTATTTGTGCCAAGCTGTATCATTTCTTTGGCATATCCTGTCCTATGAAATGGGAAGTGGTTTTGCAGACTTCCTTATATAGGGCCTTTGTTTAAAATAGTTTGGGGTATTTTTTTTCTTCTTTAGCTGTGATAAGAGACTCTAAACTCTGTTTACATTCTTCAGCTCTCTGACTTTTTATCTTCAAGTGAAGCTCTGTTTTTCTTTGAAAGGTAAAAATGTCATCCTTAGATGAGAATAGCATTGTACTAAGACATCTGATCAGGCAATATTTACCGCCAGTAAATCAAGGGAAAGTATGAACTCTGCACTTGGCAAAGAAGGATGCATAGCTCACAAGCTGCAGCTGAAGAAAAACTTACCACAGAAAAGTAGGACCAACTAAAACAGAAACAAGGATTTTGGCAGAAAATCAGAATGCTGTGCAATAAGCAATAAGTTCCTATCTCTCAGAACTTGATGCAAAGAAAAGAAGTGGAGAGCAGAAGAGAAGTGGGGAAGTGGGGGAAATATCTTCAGGGAAGGAGAGATGGGACATGGTATTTCCTAGCATAAAGCATTTTTCTTAGCCTAAACTAACTATTTCAAATCTGGAAATATGAACAGGGATATAATAATTATAGAGGGAGTATCAGCTGAAGCTGCTCCTTTAGGAAGCAAAACTGTCAATTGGCTCCAAGATCCACATGGAAAAGCTCCTCACTGGAGGAGAGCTCTGAATTGGTATAAAGCTAGCAGAGCTCACTCTGACACCAATAGCAAATTCTCTGCCTACCTAACTTTCTTTCAGTTCCCAACAGAAATAACTTCCTTATGGCAACTGGATTATAGCAGCTGCCAAAGCCACATCTGGAGTCTTGGATTCTACAAGCAAAGCCCAGCTCTCTTGCATCAAATGCATCCCAGGGATAAGCTTAGTCTGAAGTCCTGATGAAACAGTGCAGAGTGGCACATCCTGCTATGAGAATAAGAGCTGTCCAGGCAGGGGTGACTTCTTATCTTACTGAGAAATAAGCAGGGTGAAGAAAGAGTACTTCATCTCCATCACCCAGTTATCCCCACAGAATGCATGAGATGAGGAGAAAGAAATAGAATGGTAACTATGGGAAAAAATTGTCAAGGAGAGAGATTAATGTAGATAATGCAGAGGATGTACTATGGAGAAGCACGAAGAGGTGTCTTTATATCATGGATTGGAAACAGTACTGAGAGTATGTATGTATACATGTGTGGTAATTAATTTGAAATAAGAGTATCAACCTTCTGCACAAGGACTCCTGCAGAAAGTAAAGAATATAAGGGAAATAAGATAGACTATTCAGGGGAAGGAAGCTGAAAAACCTAAACCCACTTAGCAATGGGAACTGGAAATGTTGGGGAAATGGAAGAAATGGTAAAAAATAAAAATAAAAAAAGAAATGCTAAGTAAGGAAGACTGAGTATGAGCAACAGATTGTCATTCCATTTATGCACATTATTTCTTCACACATTCTTCCTTGCTGACAGCTGTCCAGTATCACAGAGGATTTCAGACCACCAGGATGGGGAAAACATATGGGAGATGATGACACAAAAGTAGTGCACATGAGACTTGAGTCAACTTGACTGAATCATTCTTACCACTTCACAAAAGCACAAACTAAACATGTAGGGCAGGTGCTCAAGTCAGTGACACAAGTATTTATCAAATCCAGCATGGCATCATGATTTTCAAGCTTGTATGTCACAAACTCAAGATAATTCAGATACTAGGATGGATCAGGTGTCCCAGGGAGTGAACAATAGAATGGAAAAGTGTTTAGAAGAAAGAGTGGAAGATATGTTACATTATTTTCAGGATTAATGTTTCCACATTTTTGGGGCATGAGGGAGAAAGGAAAACAGTGGTAGGTTCACAGTGAAGGAAAATGAAGATTTTACTATCTTTCTCTCTATTGTTTTAGAATAATAATGTCTGTTAGGAAAGACAAAGAAGATCTGTTCCCCTGTAGAATGAGAAGGAAGATAAAGACAGTTTCTCTAAACCCTTCTCTTTATCTTCCTTTTCCCCATTCCTTTGGACTCAGTTGCAGAGATTTCATATCTGGAAGCATGAAGGAAAATCATGAACTCTCTGGTGCTGAGATATTCTATGCCTTCTACTAAGCACTTTTGCTGCACAGCATCATCATTTTTGTCTGAGTTCAGGACTGAGATACAAACAGAATTTTTATCAACTATCCACTCTTGATCTGGGTCCAAGGAGCATGGAAAAAATGCAGATACTATGGTATAGCTTGGACCCTGTGCAGTTTGAACTAAAAGCTGTAATTTGTATCTTCCATGAATCTCTTAGCTCCATTAAAAGGATATATACTCTGTATTTAGCAGCAAAGGTAAGGTTTCAATTATTTTTTGCACTTCTCAATTGCAGTGAGTTTTTGAAAGAGGGTACAACTTGCATAATTGCCTTCCTAGTTCAATCCTGCACCAGCATATTGTGAGCTTTGTGGTGCAGAGGGTTCAGGGAAAGCTTATGAGTGCATAAAAAGCAAGACATGTATTGGCTTCTAACTCATAGCAAATAAGTTTTATGAAACCATAAAAGTGTAAACATGGAAGTGGTAGTGGATTATCTTTTTTTAAAACAGATGAATAAGAAAAAGGAGGCAGTTATTTTCACTTAGAAAGGACCTGGACAAAAGTCCAGGTTGTGATTCTATAGACAGAGTTGATGACGTGAAGGGCATCCTTTGGAGGAAGTCAGAGCAGTACAGTAATGTGGATTGGTCCCCTACTGTAGGCAGTTTCACTGTGGAATTGAAATCTAAACTTTGCCTGTTTTTCGAGACAGCAAAAAGCAAGAGTGAAGCTCTTCTATCATTCCCATGTAGCCTAGGAGATGGGCCTGCTGAAATGTTAACTACAAACTGCCCCAAGTATTTCAGTGTGTTTATGATATTGATTGAAATAAGGTTTGTTTTCCTCCTTACTATAATCAAGTTCAATCACAGATAATCCAAACTGGGAGCTGAATAATTTCATTTCATTGGTCCCATGTTTCTGGCAAAAAGGTCTCTCATCTACTTTACTGCCAAGCATATGTTGAATAGGAGCTCAAATGGGTTTGTGTTCTGTATTATTGTATGGTTCAATGTTTCCAGTCTTCATTAAGCTAAATACAAAAATCCCAACAGAAAAAAAGAAAATAAAAAAGAAAATATTTCACTTGAAGTAGAATAGAGGCTAAAGCATGCTTGTCAAAATTTGAGATTTTATAGTAGTAAATTATTTTCCAAGGAACCCCAACAACATTGTAGATTATCTCAGATAAAAGGAGAAAATAGCCTTAGCACTATGGACAATGCATCAATATTCAATAGCAGCACAGCAGTACTAGTGATACAGTGAGGTTTGCCCTGACCTCAGAAGGAGTTGCAACCTAGGGAAAATCAGGGTTCAGACCATTCCACTGGGGAATATACTCACTCCAGATTTANGAGTTGCAACCTAGGGAAAATCAGGGTTCAGAGCATTCCACTGGGGATCTGGACTTTTATACCAGGTGTTTCACCCCTTCCTCTCACCCATCTCCCCAAATCACCTCAACAATGCATAGCAAGACGTTCAACTCAGAGGTGGGATTTAGCTCTCACTCAGTCTGGGAATTTGTTTTCTTTGCTTTGAAGACACCAGCTACATAGACACATTTATCTCACAGTTCAGGAAGTTACTCCATCACAAGGAATCCTAATGGTCCACATGGGAGCACCATGCTGGGAGGCCCAGTGCTGTCATCCCTGAGGTGGCTATCCAGGTTCGAGAGTGGGTAGGGTAACTGCCGGATATTGGGAGTGCAAACACTCCCGGGGCAGTAGCCATATTTTAAGATGAGACAAGAATCACAGTATCACAGGGTGTTAGGGGTTGGAAGGGACCTCTGGAGATCATCTAGTCCAACCCCACTGCCAGAGCAGTTGAACCTAGAGCAGGTTGCACAGGATGGTGTCCAGTCACGCTTGGAATGACTCCAGAGATGGGCCCCACTGACCCCTCTCCCACCTTATCTCCCTCCTCTGCCCACACCTCCCCTTTCCCACCCTATTTTCTTGCTCTTTTCTCCCAAATCACAGAGCACCTGGGCTCAGTTGCAGACCCCTCCCCATCCTTTCCCTCCCCAGGTGTGGCTCTTTGCCCTCCCACCCACTG
>VWZO01016890.1:32556-68749 GCA_013396975.1 Bucco capensis | reverse complement strand
GAGGAGGGTTGGTGACCACTTCAACATCATGCATGGGTGTTAGCTGTGTGTCCTCAATGAGGATGAGCCCTTCTGCATGCCACCTGGGCTGGGTGAGGGTCTCACTTGAGGTTCTGGAATGGGTTAAGGGTAGTAGTGGTGTTGGTGGTGGGGCAGGAGCTGCCTGGGGATATGCTGATGGTATATGTTCTCTTGGACAAGCAGAGAAATTTGCTTTTGGAAGGCTGGCTGGAGAAGGGCCAGATGTTTGAGCTGCAAAATGCATGTTGTTGCTGTAAGCTGCTTACAGTGGTGAGAGAGGCAGGGCCTGGCCCCTCATGGGCAAGCCACAAAGCCTGAATTGCCTCTCTCAAATCTTCATTGGGAATGCTCCTGTTATCTCCAAATTTCTTTTCCAGCTTGCTGCTTCCCCTGCTTCTCCATGCAGGACATGGGTGGTTGGATGGGAGGTAGCTAGGTGCCACCAGGCTGTCTCCAACCCTGGGGGTAGCCAGGATGTGCTGTACCACTCCACATGGGATAGTTTGGGATGTCCCACCAGGTAGCTGGGCTAAAAAGTCCTACTGCTTTCAGGAAGGGGAAGCTTAAAAAACTGAAATGGATTTGCTGGTTTCAGAGGGTAGTACTGACACAGCATAAAATTGAGACGGACATGTTATTTCACACTTGCGATGGGTGTTTGGATTCACATGTAGATACCTAAATTTACTTTCTCGATATGTGAGTCAACTCTCGTTCACCTCAATGTCAACAGATGAATGAAATTTTATAACCAGATGAGGTGATATTTTGCTGTTTGAACTAGAATACCCAATAGGTTTTAAGGAGAGCATGAACATTTAGAGGACAAGGATTTACCACCTGAGTTACTTTTTGTTGTCCTTCTTTTCTGTGATCATAGTTTGCAATGAAATGATCTTTTACTCCATTGTTTTTCTTACAGGTATCATAGAATGGCCCAGGTTGGAAGGGACCTTAAAGATCATCTAGTTCCAACCCCCTTGCCATGGGCAGGGACATCATACACTAGACCAGGTTGCCCAGGGTCATATCCAGCCTGGCCTTGAACACTGCCAGGGATGGGGCATCCATCTCCAAGACTTTGCGGCAAGTCTTTGTTTTCCATCTACAGACTTTTTTTCCAGTACAAATAATATTACAGTTTTATGGTTCAGAGACAGTGCTGACTAGAACAAGTTCCTTCAACACTGTCGATTAGGCAAGTTCATCAAAGCACTAGCTTTTAAATCATTTATTTGAGGACACAAATACCACCTGGCTTCCTACGTAACTCTACCCATTTCACCCCCCATTTCTGTTTTTTGCTTCTCATGTTTTACTGTGTTCCCTTTCCCCTTTTCCCATGTGTTTTCCCTCAGCTTCACTGTCGTAAGGAGGAAATCTGTTACTCTGAGAAGCTACAACTGAGACCATCCTGTCGACAAATTGAGAAGTTAACAGCTATGATGAACTGATGCACTTAACCATGTGGACTGGATAGTGGCTGTGGACCAGAGAAATGGATCTCTCTTCTGCCAACATCAGTGCAGGATGGAGGGTGCAGGGCTGGAGATGAGACATGGCATTTCAGAAGTGTCTTCATGAACTACAAGATGAGGAGCAGCAGATGAGGTAGCAGAACAGCTGCTGAAGCTGTCAGACTTCACCTAGCCTAGTGTCATGACTCTCATATTTGCCATGGGAGGACATTATAGAAAAGAATGTAAGGAATATGGTTTCCATGCAAGGTGACCCTTCCCTGGCATCCCCCCTTACAGCAGTCATCACCTCAGGAGTTTTCTCCAAATAATCATGTTTAATGACCCACAGTGGGCTTCTTTATGCATCTGCCAAATCCCTTTTGAGCCTATTCAGTACACTGCTCTCCACATCCACTGCATTATATGCTGTGCAAAAAAAAAAATTAAAATTCCTTTAGCTTGCTAAATATGCTGCCTGATCATTTTATGAGGTGTATTCTAGGTATGAGAAGGTATTGTTCCTGTTATAAAAAGCACAATAACAGTGCTCTATTTCAGCTAGATAAGCAGCCACAGTGCAGGTTGGCATGGTTTCAGAGGCGTGTATTACTTGGTAATTCACTGATGTGAATGCCAAAGGCCTCGCTTCACTTTAAAATGTTAGCCTTTTACTTCTTATACTGTCTTACATTTCTGAGACAGACTGGTTGTTTCCTCACCATAATTGTAGTCTCTGAAAGCAGCTGCCAGACCACAGGCACTGAAAAATACAGAACCTTTAGAGTTCTTTGTGATGTTTTTTTTCTCTCTGTCCCGTCCCCCCCCCTACAGTTAAAGCATAGTAACTTTATGTTTTCTTGTTCTAGGCATATTTATTTCATCTCTAACAGGAGGTTAAGAGAACTTCATTTGCCTAGACTGCTACTGCTTCAAAGACTCAATGACAAAGGATGTTCTGTTTTGTTAAGTTATTTGCCTTTTCTAGTAAAAAGTTTGTGTATCATGTTAGTGCTCTTATACAAATTGTGGGACCATTTATGCACCATTCTGAAAATGTGTATCTTTCCAAAAAGTTTCTCAATATGTTTAAGTATCCTAGCTATTATTTGTTTTCCTTTTAGGATTCTATTAGGTTGGACCAGATGCCACACTTGGGTGAATTTCACTGGGGCTGGATGACTCCTGAGACTTCAGAAGTCTTTCAGTAGTAAGTCTACAGCTGGTGCATTCTGCCTTCACTGGACTCCCCAGGGATAGTGTGACAGCATTCATGTTGATCAGTCTACAAGTGATGGAAGAGCAAACCCCCACTAATAGATGTAAAAACACTCAGTCAGGACTTTAGTATGTACTGACTTCCTTTGGAAATCAGGCTTTCTGTGAAATCCACAAAATTCAGAGATGTCTAAAATTGTGTAGAATCAGTTTTGTCACATGTTCCTTGTAGCATCCTCTCCCTCTCTTTACTGGAATTCCAAATCAGTCTCTTTTGCTTTAAGTAGTATAGTTCTTATAATCAGAGCAATAATCCCTTAACCTCTTTTAGCTTATCCTGTTTCTCTTCCTGCTCTTCTTCCTGTGAAGTCATCTTCAGGTACACTTCAGCCTTATTGTACCTGCAGTACCAGTGTCATTCTTAATAGATCCTAGGGCCTGACCTTATCTTTGCATAAATAGATACCTTTTACCATCTGCTCATCAAATGACTGTCACTAGAAGATGGAGTTTCACAACTCACACTGGGATGCACATGTGTTACTCAGTACATTAGAATTAGTCTCTAAAACACATCTCAATTAAAACACATCTCAATTGAAAGTAACCAAAATAAGTTATTAGCCTTTGTCACTGTACGGTAGCCTCATGTATAAAAATTCTTTCATTTGTAAGGAAAAACTGGACCTGAGTTTATTTGTTTTCACTGACTCAACAGACTTACAATCTTGTCAATATTAGTAGGCTATAGATTGAGAAAGAAATTCAGAGAATATGGAAGGAACTGCTATCTGAGCACTTTCTATTCCTACAAACACTAAATATAATAATCATATTAGCCATGAAATAAACCCTACTGTTAACCTGGCTGTGGGATGATCTGATAGTCTGTGTTTTTCAAAGTGTGAAAGAAAAATAGGCTTTCTTTGAACTAGAAACAATGGAGATATTTCTCTTCTTCCCTACTACAGCCTCTACCTCTGACCCCAGAGCTGGACCCTAGGTCCTGGTAGTGGAAAGTCCTTGATTGGTGGCAATGAAGAGAAAATCATCACCTGCTCATTCACAAACACCACATAGGCCTACAGCACTGTTTGTTAAATAAGATCAGCTAATAGTTGCACAGCGGAGCTTCAAAGCTTTGCAGCACAGTTAATGAAGGTTTTGTAGATGCCGTGTCACCACTGAAGCCTTGGACTTCGTTTAATATTTAATGCAAGAAATCTAACACTATTTGGACTTACCCAGTTTTCAAAACAAAAAGGAACAGAATTGCGAAGAAATGAGGACAAACTTTGACCTCTATATCTGATTCTGACTTTGTTTACACCATTTAAAATGACTTCACTAAATCAGTAGAGCAGGTTTTCAGGTACAAGAACAAACCTTGGATTGGAGTCTCAGTCCTGATGAAGTTTGATTTTTGGATGGAACTAGGCCTCTGTGTCATGGAATTATATGGGTGACTCAGTCCTAACCACACTATTGCCTCCAGAACCCTAAGTTGATGCCTAACCTGTCCACATGCTAGGCTATAATGAGGGGAAGGTTTGTTCATAAAAAAATTCTGATAACTCTTTTCAGGGGATATGGCACAGTAAGTGTTTAACGAAACAATTATTTGCAGTAATATTGCAAACTTCTTAGCCCACAAGTTGAAATATGTAAGATTAGGGGGGTATTTTTCGTTTGTTTGTTTTAATGAAGGGGTTCTGGTTCTGGAGCTGTTTTCCAGAAGAAAAGAGACCATTGGTCTGTTCTCCTTGGTGGAGAGTGATAGGGCAAAGCAAAATGGATGTAAATTGTGCCAGGGGAGGTTCGGGTTAGATATTGGGAAGAATTTCTTTCCTGAAAGGGTTGTCAGCCTTTGGAACGGGCTGCCCGGGGAGGTGGTTGAGTCGCCGTCCCTGGAGGTGTTTAAGAGACAGGTGGATGTTGCACTGGGCAGCATCATTGAGCAGGTTGATAGGGCTAGGACAAAGGCTGGACTTGATGATCTCCAAGGTCTCTTCTAGCTGTAACTGTTCTATGATTTTAAAGCTCCTTTCACACAGTAAGTACTTATCCTTTGCTAGCATTTTCTTACCATAGAGGATATACAACATTGATTTTTCAATGTAGACATGTATGCATATGTATGTTTGACTTTATGTATAAACATCCAAAACTTTTAATTTCCTTATATTTCTATCTTTCATTTTTGTAAGGTTGACCTTATTCCAGTATAGCCAAATGGTACTGGAACTGTCAGGCATAACACTGACTTACGAATTCCTCTTCTCAGTGAACTTCATTTGATCATTGTCGTCTTTTTGCCTAACATAGGCTTACACTGCCAACAATGCCATATGTTGGGTTCCCATGGCACACCAGTGCAATGCAGATATCCACATTACCTCTGGATGGGATATCAGAAGGTAGCTATGATAGCAAGACAAGAGAAGATATGAGTGCTGGTGAATCTTCGTTTGAGATTTTACTGCTCCCCAGCTTTGTGACAAAGTGGGTTTGTGCCGAGCTACCAGATTGTGAATGACAGCAGCTGAGCTATAGGCACCGTGTTCCCTTCCAGCTCTGCAGAGGCACCCCACCTTTCAGCAGAGGGGTGACAGGTGACAATGAGCAGGTGAGCAGGGAGTAACACTTCAAGATGCAGCAGTCATTTGTTTGCTTGCAAGACTCAAGGATATCCAGACTCTCCTGCCTTTTAGAGCCAGCTCGAACCCTAATCGTCATGTCTTTCACAGAATCACGAAGACTGGAAAAGACCCCCAGGATCATCAAGTCCAGCCTATGACCCTATACACCCAACATCTAAACCATGCCAATCAGTGCCACATCCAATCTTTTTTTAAACACCTCCAGGGATGGTGACTCCACCACCTCCCTGGGCAGCCTATTCCAGAGCCCAATCACCCTCTGCGTGAGGAAGTGCTTCCTAATGTCCAGTCTAACTCTTCCCTGCTGCAACTTCAAGCCATGGCCTCTTGTCCTGTCACTAGCTGCCATGGAGAAGAGCCCAACCCCTACCTGACTACAACTTCCCTTCAGGTAGTTGTAGAGGGCAATAAGGTCACCTCTGAGTCTAGCAGAGAATGGCATTCATGTATGTTCTAAACAAGTTCACACTAATTTAAGCCTGTATCCTTTTACCCCTGCTAAACCCCAGAACCATTGCTTCTTTTCAGGGTACTGGAATTTCTTGTAGCAGAAGGGTATCTGATGGTGTCCTTCAGAAAGGCCCTTCAAATTGCTTCCTTTATCCTGAGTCCTTCTGCAATGCCAGAATTTTTTCAGCATAGTGAAAATATTTCATTCATTATCAGGAGCTTAGTCATCTGATTCTTGGTGCTGATGCTGCCTTTCAGAACAATGGCTGGCTGCCACTCTGTCTGCTTCTGAGGGAGAGCTTCACTTTGTAATCTTTGTGTGTTTCTTTCTCTCTCTTTTTAATATCCTTGGCTTTATCATGGGAATTGATTTTTCTAAATGTCCACCTGGTATGTTTTCTCTTCATTAGAAACAGAGATCAGGTGTTAATTTGTACCAGTGTCACTGACTTTAGATGATAATGAGTTCAGAAAGGATGAAAAATCAAAGTATATTCCACCATGCATAGAGGAGCAAAACTGTGGGGAAGACCATCTATGGCTGGGCAAAGTAGCTGGAGGGCACACTACTCCTCCCTTACTGTGCCTTTATGTAGCTGCCTTTATCCTCTCTTTAAATGATTGGCATGACCAAAGGACCCCCAGGGAAAAGAAAGGGAGAACAAGGAAGATAGAGAGAGCCCACAAAGCTGCATCATGCATTAACGTAGAAAAAAACAAAGCCATGGTAGCACAGTTCTAACCAGCTGTATCCATCCTCTCTGCACCTTTGGGGAAACCTCAGACCACACGTGTCAGCTACCAGAAGCAGAGCAAGAGAGAAGCTGAGCTGCCTTTGCATGTGGAGAGCAATGTGGACACAGACACAATGTACTCTGATTAAATTCTTCCATGATGGGAATATGAGGTGTGGAGGGTCTCTGGGTCTAAATGCATTTTTCATCACCCTCATTCCACAATCATGTGCATAGGAAAAGTTAGCCTGAGGAGATTTTGCATTACTTTATTTCTTTCTGGATTTCCTTATGCTTGGAAGGGAAAATAGAAATATTATTGTTATTAGCACAGTAGAAATGTTGTATAGAAAAGGACTTCCTGAAGACTTCTTCATCAGGACACTAACAGCAGCACTGTTGCTACATCATGTTATTCTTTTCTCTCTAGTACAAAGGACTTGTTCAGCAGTGTCTGTGTCTCCTTGTCCAGGAGGTATGTAGGCCTGTAGCCATTGCTTGAGACCAGAGCATCACAGATCACATTTATTGCACTGAGCCTCTCACAGACAATGTAAATTTCTTTTTTTTTCCTCTTTGAAAGTAATCTTGAGAAAACTAGTGCACCCTGTGTACAGGACAGCATGGCACACAGATAATATGGCAAGCTTTCAGCAAGGGATCATCAAAGCTATTAAATGCTGATCAGCTAAGCTGAAATTATACTAGGTCAACTTATTGGTCTGTTGACAATGTCTCTCATTACCTCACTGATACTACAGTTGATGAATATTTTAAGTATTTTGGCATAGATTTTCTTGGTTAAATGATTAACAGGGATATGCAAATCACTGATGATCCAAGATAACTGCTTTATTTCTGCTTACACTTTTGTTAAGAGATGTCACTCTGGAAAGGAAATGAGTCACATGTTTCTAAAAGGCTAGGAGAGACCAATTTCTGTACAATGTGAGTACATTGCTGGCAAGACCCTGACAGGAAAATTAAACAGAGTAACTGATCAAACATTTGGGCAGATGAACTATAGTAGCAAAACCTATCACACAGAGATGGATTTTCCCTCCAATGTGATGAGCTGTGTGGTTCTCTCAAAAATGTTTACAGCAGAGTGGGTGGCTTCCTGAGGCTTACTCAGAGCAAAGCAAAGGGAATAATACTGTGGATTTCCTTGTTGTTTGGTGTATATATTCATCCATTTTTAAAACAGAAATTTATTTGTGACACTTTCCAAGTGTGTCAGAAAAAGACTACCTGAAAGTGGTAAAACTAATTGCTACTCCTTCAAAGTTCAGCAAGTTGTTATTTGCTTGTACAACCTTAAAAACACCCAACATTAAAAGCCTTCAGATGTTGTCATTACCATGTTGGAGGACATCATAAAAAATTAAGTTCTCGACAATCTGTGATCATCAAAGATGGGCCAGAAGACTTGCCCTGAGTTCTGGGGGAAATATGGCACTGAACTTAGAGACACTCTTACTTCTAAATTGCTTTTCCCTTCAGATATGCTGTCTGCAGTTTCCCTTGCCTAACACTCCTTTGTTTGCTTTCTATACATATTTGAACAATTATGGCCACTGTTTTCTGTGCAGGGGCCATGACTGAATAAGGTACTTGCTTATGTACTCGCATAGATGTCAACTATTTTAAACCCTGTCGTTTTAGGCTTTTCCCTGAGAATTTGATATTTTCAAATCTTCTATATTTTATCCAAAATTTTTATTTATCTTGACTTCTGATTTAATACCTTCAGTCCACATATTAAAAGGGAACATATGTCACTGGTATGAAGAAAAGATTTATGAAGAAAGGAAAATTATCTGATAGAACACCAGCAACCTAATCTAATTTCTCTGGCTAAGATAGTTTTGAAGTGATGACATGATTATGGGCCAAATTTAAATTCAGTGATCCTAGTGCAAATCTGAAGAGTGAGGAGTGCCTGGTCTATGCCCTGACTTACACATACAAGTTCCCTGAAGCAGTGCAGTTGAAGGAACAGAACTGAATTTCCCCCTCTGAGTTCAGTGACATTGTCTTGGAGTTAGATCCATGAAGCTGAGAGCAGACAGCCATTTAGATGAATATTGCCAAAAGGAAAGATCTGCTAATATTTGTTGCTGGAAACCATCCAGGAATGATACAGAAGCCAGATTTTTACAAAGTTTGAAACTATCCTCTAGGCACACTATGTGGGTCAAGGCAGTAATAGAATTCAAATGGGTTCTAGGCCTTTTTAATCCTGTCTGATCCAATGACTTCCTCTAATTGCAGTCATTTCATTTGAGCTTCTTGAATCTTTTTCAAACAAACAATGAAAGCAAATATAAGAACGACTTGAGATCCAACTACGGTCCAGATGCCAGCTTAAATAAACAGTATATAAATATATCCACTTTTCCTGCTCTTTGCAAATAATTGGTAGATTCCCACACAGAAATTAAACTGTTAACAATTAAGTCTAGTAAGGTGCTGAATGCTTCCTACAAGATGGCAAAGACCCATCAGTTGCCAATGTAAAGCAGTGTGATGGCTCTAAATGGAAGTTACCCACAGTCTGTTCTGATAGACATTTACAATGGAGTTCTGTGATATACCATTTATGCCAAGAAAAATGCTTTTGGGCTGAGAAGCCAGTTTTCCTGCATACGGGCTACTGCAATTTTATAAGAAATGCATTTTTTAGCAGCATGAAATTTAAGACTAATCTACCTTTAAAACTATTTCCTAGTTTCCTCATCCTCAAGGATGAATATTCCCTTTAGGACAGACAATCAGAAAATATTTTGATCCTTCAAAGGAACTTGGAAAAGCCTAAGTATGCTTTTATAGGATTGCTCAGGTGCTCTGCTCAGTCTAAGCAAAATATTTCCCAGGGAGGGGAAAAAAAGTAAGAGTGAGCGTACAAGTGTACATATGCATATGTATGTGAATTTTCTTTCTGCCTCTCCAGTGAAAGTGGCACACTTAAGTAATTTTTTCCTATATTAATATCTGGTAAATGATGAGTAAATTCTCTTAATATTTGGTAATATGAATATAACAAGGTTCGGGGGAATTATCCAACCTATTTCAGGCACATGATAGATGTATGTTTTGAATTCAATGACTAGCTTTTTTTCAGTAAGAGTCAGTGAGTATTGTTTTAGACTGACTGTGCAAATAGTCACAAAACTACAGTCAATATTCCAAGGAAAACACTGCAGTAACATTGTTCCTTCTGCATGCTAGCCTCTTTTAGAAGCCATTGAAATGTTGATGTCTGAGCTGAAAAACAAAGCCAAAGTAAATCCCTTACCTAACAAATACTCCTCTTGAAATCTGTGGATGTGAATTTGTCAGCAGATAATGTTTTAGACATTGAACCTGTTGTCAAGGTGAAATTAATCAACCCACATAATTTGTTGTTTATCTGATGGAATGCTGGAATGGAGCTCTAATAACAATCTTCTCTAATTCCAACTGCTGTGTAAATATCATAAAAACATAGAGTAAAAATATGGCCTGGTTCCAGGCATGAAAATATTGTCCTTTGTGGTTAATCAGATGAAGGAAGGGAATGACTCCAGTGTCAGTACTGAAAAAAACATATTCAGCAACAGGAGATTATACTAATGTTCATTTTCAGTACTGCCTATACTGTTTCAGCTGGGTTAATATGCTCTGGAAGCCTTTAGTGTCTTGCAGATTGGTCTCTGTCTCTGACTTTGATCACTGTGCCTTTCATCCTGTATCTTGAAAATGTTCCCTCTGCATCAGATTTACCTCTTAGAATACAGTTCTTAGCTATAAAGTCCTCTCCAAAAAGGGCTGATAAAATAGAAGATAATACAAATAATATATTCAACAGTAGATAACAATTAAGATACATGTTTCTTATATCAATATTTCTTTTGCTGTGACTCATTCCTTCATCTTTTGGCCATCTTTTTCCAAAAAAAACCCTTTTGGTAGTGAGCATTGTAGATGAAGTAAAATCCCCTGGGGGGATTATCTAGCTTTTAATATCCATGCAATAAGTTTGTGTCTGAGCTATTATCCTATTATAGTCAACTCCAACATAGTCAATAGACTTTACAGTGTGATTGATTTGACCCAAAGCTTCTGTTTACTTCAGGATGACAGGAAATACACCTTAAATTCTTTTGTGTTTAGTGATTGTGAAAAGATCTTGTGGCCAAAGGTTTATATGTACAAGCCCACACTGTAGTGAGATGTTTCGCCTCCCTCTTGATTTTAACGGGATGTCAATCAAGCCCTTAGCATACATATATACTGGGAATCTTGATCTTCTCTTTTCTAAGACAATGAACAAGCAATTAGAACCCTATGAATAACATGTTGTTCTGTGTCCACAGATGTGCTGTAGTGAGTCACTTACCTTGCATCTCCTTTCATCATTGCTCAAAGAACAAAAAACCACTGGACATGACTTAAAATTCTCTGGTAAATCTGTTGTCATTAAGAGAAAATACTACTCATCTAAGTTTTCTGAGTAGGAAGCAGAGGATAGCTTCAGTTCATCTTTAGAAGCTAGGTTCATGATACAGATGCCTCTCCTGGAAAAGCAATAATCTTGTGTTCACTTGTCTTCTCTTGATAGTGTCTGAGGGTAATTTAAAGCTTTCCCTGATACCTTTTGATGTTTATTTGATTCTGTTTGTTACTGTTTCATGTTCCTGCTGGACAGCTCCTTTTGCCAAGTGCAGCAGTAGCAGAGGCAAGGGGAAGCCAAAGAACATTCTGCTCATTCTGATGAGCCTTGGGTTAAAAGGACACCTAGGTTTTTAGTGTAGCCTACCAGAGTTTGAAGAGAATCAGAGAAGTGCACTATGTCAACTGTCAAGTGTCATATGCTATGCTACCTTATCCCTCCTTTTGACTTCGTGGGTTTTACTTAATTGCTTTGGGGGTTTGTCAGCACTTTATCCAGACTCAAATGGGTATCTGTTTCTTGAGATGGACTTCAAGCTTTAGTTGCATAAAGTCCTACTCATTTATAAATGCCTAAGAGATAACTCTAACCTCAGCTGTGACATTTGTCTTAATGTAAATAAGTAACAGTACTTTACTATTTGGAACAAGAATGTTGAGTAGATAAAATACTGCCTCTGTTATAGTAGAAAAGTTGGCAGATTACCTCTGAGTTTATGTTTGACCTTGAGGAGTGGGACATAACATAGGCAAAGGGTGAAGTATTCTCAGCCATGGAGTATCTGTGTCATATGTTTTGAATTTGAACAACATCCACAGGAGGTATAAATGCAAACCAGTCTGGTGGAAGTCAAAATCTCTTCCTTTCGAGAACCACAAAATGATATTTTATGAAGAGATGGTTCTGTTTCACCGTGGAGTGGGTGGTGGACATAAAATATTAAAATAATGGAAAAAATTCCCAAAGGAATGAGTTATGAACTCTATACTGTGAATGCTCTTAACTGCACTAATTACACATATATTTATCAGTACATAAAGCAGGGGCAAAATTATGCCTTTGACTTGAATGTATCACTCACAGCAGGACAGGTCTGAAGGAAAGATCTTGAGGCCAAATGATAACATGCCTATAGTTGTTGCTTATTATTAAGAACCCACTGTGGGAACATTCTTGCTATATACTTCCTGAGTGTGAATATTCTTCCTCAGACCTCTTTCTCAGAAACACAATGTCTGGATGGGCTGATGGACTGCACCAGTCCAGTGGCTCTTAAAGAATGCATTATGTGGACACTTAAAAAGGTTCTGAGAAATCATAATGATTAAATAAAGGAACTCCATGTTTATTTCTGTTGGAAGAAATGAATATATTTAAAGGAGTGAAATTAAAAAAGAAGACTACACAGGTAGATCTGCCAATGCAAGTGTAGCATGACTTCTGTGTCTCTAGGAAGGACCTATCAGTGAGATAAGAGACATATGTAACTAATGAATTATGATCTTGGTTAATGGTTAATTGGGATGGTTAATCTGTTATTTCCTTTATCTACAACATTTTTCCAAAGTGATTTGATAATATCCTTTTTGCCTAATTAGAGAAGCCTTCTATAAATCTTTCCTGGAGGAAGCTGATAGACTGCTGGCAAGAGTGTTGGACAAATGAATTTTAAAGATTAGTGAATATTTTAGGCCTATGAGAAGTTGTTGAATGTTTGCGCATTTCAGTTTGTGTTACTGTGGCTACTTAAAATACTGCCTGGAATAAAAAAAAAAAAAAATTGAGGTAGTGACCATTGATTATTAC
Organism: Bucco capensis; assembly: GCA_013396975.1. NCBI lineage: Eukaryota > Metazoa > Chordata > Aves > Piciformes > Bucconidae > Bucco > Bucco capensis. Next base: position 55,968 of record VWZO01016890.1, on the reverse strand, counting down.
TTGATTTCCTATTTTTAGCAGTGTTTCTGCTGAATGTATCTATTCTTCCAACCAGTCACTAGGAGAGTTTCACTGTGATAACAAAACTTCACTTGGAAGGGAGAAGACTGCAGAGAGGAGTATGATGGAGTTATATGTAATAATGAAGGGATGGATAAGGTAGAATTTTTTCGCCACCCTCCATAATACTAGAACTATGGAGCCATCCATTAAAATACACATATGATTTATTTAAAATATAAAATAAAATAATTTGTTTTACATAGAGTGCAGTGATCTTCTGGACAGATAGTTATGGAAATAGACAGCACTGGCAACTTTAGAAAGAGATTGACCAAATTATTGGACAGAGAGTCATTTCATAGACACAAACCAGCAAGAATGTACCCTCTAACATCCCTAATCATTTGGCTACAGAAACTGAGGAAGCCTGAGATGAATGAGGCACAGGATCCAGGTATGCTACTTGTATAACATCTCCTAGAGCCCCTGCAACTGATAAAATGCTTAACCAAATTATTGTGGCCAGCAAGGCTTTTCCTTTGTTATTTTTCACTTACTATCTTTTGCGATATTTTTCCATTCAAATTGTAAAGAACATTTTAAGTGGCTTCTGGAGTCCACCAGAGTGATGGGTTTTATGGCATCCTACTGAGAGTATGCATTGAATGCCCTGAGGTGCTGCATAAGAGCAGGAATGAACATACAAAGCTTTATGGGACTATCTGGAGGACACCATGGAGAAGGAGGAGCCAAACTTGTTTAGTGCCATCCAGACAGAGTCCCTCCCATGAACTGACACCCATAGGCACACCCAGGCTTTGTTCTGGAGAGAATTCGTTGTTTCACTGCACAGTTTTCCAACAGTAAGTTATAACATTTATGAAACAGGCAACGATAGTCAGAGGACCAGAACATACAACTGGGACCTGAGTTATTTGAGAACATAACTGGATTAGGTTTCCCATACTATCAGCTAGTCTGATGTACTGAAAAAGTATCCAGACAACTTGCAAAGAGAGCCAATGATAGAAGCCTACATGGGGTCACACAGCTGACTTCCCCCCCCTCCCCCCCATTAAGTCACATGGGCCAGCAATGAGTTTAAACTGAGGCCTCTTTCTTCTATTGTCCTGCATGGTGCTGGCAATGAATAGGCTCCTGGGGTTGTGGCTTAAGGGGATTATCAGGAAAAAAACAAGCCTCATACAAAAATCCAACACTTGAAACTGTGGCAGTTTAAAAGAAGATAAGGCATTGGGCTTTAATTGTGGGCTCCATGTACAAGGCAGGAAAACCAGAGCAAACTCAGGTGAAAGCTTCAGCTCCCTCAGCATAAACATAGCAGGGTTAGACTGAAGCTGTTTCTAATTGTCTGAGCCAGCAAGAAAAGAAGACAGCAGGGAAGGGCCCCTATGTAGGAGCACATGATGTCCTGCTCCTGGTTTTTCTCAAATCCACATGTTCCTGTGGCTATGGTAAAAATGGTATTTAAGTGGCTGGTATGACTTAATTGCATACACATCCTTACCAACATTACCAATATACTCATTTTTACATGACTCTTTTTGCCCTTCATAGAGACAATTTTCTGCATGATCTTGTGGCTTTAGAAGCAGAAGGATATAGGCTTTCATGATATTATTTGCCTCTCTGTGGGAGCATATGATTGTAAGGTCTGCAAATAAGCTTGCCTGGGGAAAAAGGTTTTTCTATTAAGATTTTCTATGAGGCCCCACAACCTTCAGAATTACTATGAGACTTGTGTTGTCAGTTAACTCATACAGAAAAGTCAGAATGAGATTATTTGCTTCTTCATGTCTGATTTATTGCTCTATTTTTCAGCCTGCTGCTCTCTTAGGTCATGGATGACAATATGTGTTTCAACATCATTTGGTGGAAGCAGGGGAACAGCTCTGGATGTAGCTTGCTGGATATGCAATCCTAAATATGCAGCTCATGATTCTGACCTAGTAAAAATTGCAGTGTAAGGAAGCCTTGATAGATGGTTCTTCATTTCTCCTTCTCTTTTCCAGTAAAATTATTGTGTCTCTGATGTTTAATGAATTTCTAAAATTCTCTTCTTTCTTCCTGCTTTTAGAAATAGCTTCCTATTCAGTGTTTATTTACTTTGTTTTTAATTTTTCAGGTTTGAACACAAAATTGGTGTTTATTTACTTTCTTTTTATTTTTTTTTAGGCTTGAACACAACATAACAGTGATAGTAATTTGCAATAGATGTTAACACCTTATTAATACTTTACTTGAGTAGCAGAGAATTGAGGCACTTACATATGGTTTCTGGAAATACTTATTCAGTTTTCCATACTTTTTTGAATGCTGTTGGTGATTTCATAACAGTAGCCTGAAGAGAGACCATAGATGAACTTTGTCAGTTTTGACTGAATTTCAGCTGGAAATTTCTGTTAAATCAAAGTTCTTCAAGTGAAACTCAGGAAGTGTCAACTGCTGCACCTTCAAAGCAAGAAAATGTTCATATGACTTTCTTGGAAACTAAACTGTTTGATACTGTGTTTTATATTATAGTCTATCCTCTATGTTGGAGAAGCTGTCTGTATTTGCATGTTTATTGCAGGTTATTTACTAAATTATTTATTATGAACTTGAAGTCATTAATATCTTTATTTTCCCACGCTTTTTGATATATAGCTCCAGGTCTATCAGAGGAGATTTGTCAAGGTACTGTATGAATTTCTTAATATAACCAAAACTTTCCTATGCAACTATTTAGGCAACTCATAGGGAACAGGTATCATATACTTCAATAGCACATTCTATGCATCTTTGGGGCAAAAATGTTTACAGCAGTTTCTTAAAATTAATTTCTGCATGCCAAATGTGTGCTAATGAGTGCTCCAAAGTAACTGTACAGGTACTCTGATTTGTTTTGTCCTCAGTGTGACTTTGTGCCAACAAGTGATTGCACCTGTAACTGGCCATTGGGCATGTGCAATAACCTGTTTGCACTTCTGCATGCATAGTTTGGAAAATACAAACCAGGACCTCACAGCTTGCAATGGAACAAATGAAGCATGGTAGTGTGTCATTGAGAAGACTTGCTTTGCATGCAAATTCCTTGAATTAGTAGAAGTGTTGATTTCTAGGACAAAAGCAGCTTGCTTCACTGATTAATTCTGTATAAATTATTTTAAAACTTGCTTATCAGCTGTAATTTATCTCTTGTAAGCTTGGTGAACAGGTGGTTTTGGCCTTTCAGACCAGAAGAGGAGCAAGTTCCCTTTTTATTCACATTTTTAATTGCTCAATTGTCACAGCTGGCGATGACGCAGAAATGATTCCACTGAATAATTGGACTTGGCATTTTAATGTCTTTGTTTCCAGAACCCCACGTTATTTGGCTGATCTTGACCTCTCCCACATCATTCAGCAACATATACCTCCAGTTTTACCTGCTTTTTTATTAGTCTATGACAGAATTAGATTCAACCTGGACATCTAGTTTCTTGTATGTATTCACCCATAGCTCTCCAGTTTTTTCTTTATGATGGTATGGTCAAACTCATTCCTCTTCTAATTATAGACTGTAACTACTCATATCTTTACTACTTGAGCATGTCACGTGTTGAAGTAATTGCAGTAGTGTGAACATAAGAAAAAAAAAGGAGAGAATACAAAGAATGTAAAGCTCTAAGAGAAAATGATTCTTAACATCACTGGATGTACTAAGTCCACTCAGACAATATCGTTTCAGATGTTAAACAGTCTGGAGACCTGTCTTGAATTTAGGTCAAAAATGCCAGTATACTTCTCATTCTTTCTTATTAATGTTCAGAGGAAAGCCATAAGTTTTTCATCAAATTAGGTACCTTCAGGGAGTCATCTGTGAGTCTGAAGGAGATGAAATCTTCAGTCAGTCCCACTGAACTTACTGTCTTACCTTAAATAAAATTGCTTAGGACCTCCCAGAAAAGAAACTGTGTAGTAGCTTGTATGAAATGAGCAGTTGTCTGGCCCTGTTGAAGACAACATAGTGATTTTCAATTAATTTTCCATTTGCATTGTATCTCTTCCTTCAGGGCAAATATATTGAGAAATTTATGATGAATTACAGTAGTCTTTTCAATTTAAAATCTCTAAAATGCCTTTGATTTTTGAGTAAATACACTCTATGGTAGAGTTCTTTACTGGTAGAAATTCACTCATTTAGCAGTGGACAAAGCTTAGATATTTTATATGTATTCAACCTAGCATCTTTTGCTTTTGGTATGTGTAATTCCATGCTCTGCTTTAGAAGGGCACAAGTAGGGGAGACCTATACACATAAGGTAGTGTATTATTTTAGCAGGATTTTAACTGACATCTTTTCACATGTCTTCTGATTTGAGTTTACTTTAGGTAGACACAATCAACATAGTATCTGGTACTTAGAGGATGACACAATTAATCTTGTGGATATTAGGTATCAAAGCAGGTCTGAAAAGAGCCCTGAATCAGCCTTCCAGGTGTTAACCACATTCTGCTATTAGGTACCCTATCTTTCTGATTTTGCCCTATGCAGTATTAAATGTGCAGTGCATATACAATCAATTTTGGCAGTAGAGTATTCTGCAGTTGCTGTTTTACATGATGGCCACAGTAAGAGAGCATTGCTGTTAAATATTGTGCTTTAGTGCTTAGATTTTTTGATTCACAGAAAGCAAATAACAGTGGAATCATCATCTTTGCTATAGGTCAATGAAACAAAAAAAATCTCTGTTTTGGCGCTCTGCTGATGAGAAGCTCCTTTCTCCAGTTGAAATAGAATGGACAGGATGACTGGATTTTAGTTGTTCTGTAACATTTCATCTGACTCCAATCTATCATGACGTGAAGATAAGATATATGATTATAGAAATTCTTGCATAGCATTTTTAAAGTTTGTTGTAGAAGCTGATTAAATTTATTCTTGTTCATATTTCAAAGTCATTCATGTATCAGAGTGAAATTTTTTAGTCATTTATTTATTTACAGAGGAATACCAATCAGCTACAAAATTTGCAAATTGTTTCTGAATTCATCACTTTCAGCTGAAAAAATTACTAAATAAATAAAAAGATTTCTCACTTTTAAGATAAAACTACTTTTTATTTTGAAATGTTTCATCACAAACTTGACCTAATTTTACTAATAAAACTGTAATGGGCTATATATTTCAGGTTAAAAATATGTTTCTCTTAATCTAATATTATTTGGGAATATGAATGTTTTGTCTGGACAAAAACTTTTTTTTTTTAATCTAGTGTTAGCCAAAATATATTTTTTTAAGTTTATTCAGTTTCCTACAAAAAACATAATTACTTTCTCAGGTTCAGTCTTCTGTTCCATAGTGCCTTTTGCATGAATTTGGGTTTCATGTTAAGATTAATTGATCTGATTGGAGGATTGCATTAAATTCTGTGAAACTTTTACTTGCATTATGAAACAAGATGAAACCAAGTGATGCAGTCTACATTTTTTTGTTCACACTCAAACTAGAGTGAGAAGGGAAAAAAAGAGATGTGAACTGAACTGGAAGAAAATTCACAGTGGACATATGCATAAAACCTGTATTAAATTCTAAGAAACTGGGACCTGAAGGAAGCTTTAAGCTTCTTCTCAAATCAGTCTGATCTTTATAATAAACACACTCAATGTTGTGATCTAATCATGATCTCATCCAATCATGCTTAGGGAAGATGGGATTGATATTTCGCAACAGGTTCAAATGTCGTGCTTGGGCAATTTTTGGTTTCTTGGAGATTTGGAGGACTGTCAACTAGGTAACACTGGTAAACCTAACATAAATAGCACCAGAGCTATCAAATATGGAAATTTGCTATCAACAGAAACCATCCAAAGTTCAAGAACATTATCACATTGAAATTGGGTCAGTTTGTCTTGAGAGAACTCTAAGAGAGATTATATCATTTCCTGGCATAAAAAGAAACATTTGCATTCTTTGATGATAGGGAGTCGATCAGTTTCAGTGTTTCAGCATTATGGCATGCCTGTAACATGAGGACATGTCATTAACACAGTAATAAAAGAACAAGCCTCGATGAAATTTAACCTTCTAGAAATGCTGATTGAAAAACAAAACATTCACTTGCCTTTTTATCAAGTAAGGTGCTTTAAGGGCTGGATTAGCTGTTAGTACCAGGAAAAGAATACTCTTTTTTTACTTAAAAAACCAGGACTTTTTAAATGAAGGCTTAGCATTTGTATTTTAAAGTACTGTCTGCAGGGAACATATATTGTAAATCCTCAAATCCAAAGAAATCCCAGATGTAAGATTTGAAACCAGCCCATAACATCTGAATGTTGAGTCTATCTGATTTGTATTGGATATCTGTCTGCGGTTTTTGTTTTATTGTTAACAATTTCTAAATTGGTGTCTTTGAAGATGCCCTTGGATTTTGGTAGTGGTTAGTTTTCACCTATTCGAGGAGAGGTTTTTCCTTTATATCAAAGCTTAATATGAAGAAAGCTAGGAATTGCTACTTGTTTCTATGAGATGAGTTAACCAAGATCATGCAATAACATCTATTTTCCACAAAACAGACTGCTTATAGTTTTAGTAAGAGCTACATAAAATATAGCAACTGACTGTTTAGGGCATTTAGGTACAAGTCTTTCAATACTCAAAAAAATTCAAAACAAAGTAAAGTAATAGTTACTATGAAATAGATTGGAATACAGCATTTTTTATTTGCAATTTTAAGAGAAGATAGATGGTACATTAGACGGGTGCATGATCTACAGCCTACTGTTATTCTTCAATGGTGTTATGAATCTAAAGTGTTCTAATTCTCATATTTCCTAATTTCACAGTAATTTATAATAAGGTATCAAATCCATTACGAAACCAAGTCCAAATTAATCTAATCACACATATGAAAAGATATCTTTATACTTTTGTTTATATTATTTTTATACAATGTGTCTTGATCAAAAGTCTTCACAGCTACAAACATATTGTTCTAAAACCCCATATTCTAAGATTTTTTTTTATTATTGCCTATGGAAAATAATACCTACCCTTTCTAACACTAATGACTGATCTATTATTGTACCATAAATTTTTAATCTCTCAAATTTTTCCCAAACAATTGATCTTAATGGGATAACCATTCTGACAGTGTCTCTAATCTCAACACGAGAGAAAAAAAATTAACATTCATTTTCTTCCTTATGCCTGACATATTTCACGATATAATCAGATTGTTTTTCTTTCAATTAATGTTAGTTCCATGCTGTTTTTTTCTATTTGCAGGTATTAATGAATAAATTTAAACCCTGAATCACAGGATTTTAAATTGGCTGAAGGAATAAATGTATGGCTACATTCATAAATATATATCAAAGCAGTCAAAGGCTTAACTATATATTCTACCTTGATGTGCATGCAAAATTTCCATTACTGTTAATGGGAGATAATGCAGCTGTTTTGAGGGCAGAATATATTCCAGGCACTATCCTGTAACATGGTTTTTTCCAACTACTCTCATTTTCCCTTCTTTTTTGCTGTTTGCTACTGTAACATAGCATTTGGATTTGAATTTTTAGCAACTTTATTGAAAGCAATAACAGAATTTGGACCTTTACCACAACAGAAAGATTTTGCAAGATGCGCTAAGGATACATCTGTACTCGGAAAGCAAACATGGCAAGAGCACAAACCAAAGCATTTTTGGCCAGTTGTAGATACCTAAATTGCAAGCACCTATGTTTAACCAGATGAAGCCTTCCTGAATTTCTGTTTGGTGGTTAGGACCAGATATGATAACAAAAAAAGGTGATGATTACTACTGTTGGTGGTGGTGGCAGCAAAACGACATTGGCACCATGGTGGTAGTGCAGGAAGATGTCCATGTGGCAGAAAAAAGTTATTCATCCCTGGACACAGACTTGCAGGCTAGACAAAGGCAAAAAATACATCAAGTTGGCAAAGTTTTCTCAGGATGTTTAGTGCCACAGCTTATTATGAGAGGCTAAATAAAAGTTTCTCTGCATATGGAATAAAGTAAAAAGTAACACATGAAGTAAAGTATTTTTTGTTCCAACAAATCTTCAGGCTGTGGTTAAAACCTATTGTGAAGTAGTACTGGATTGTTTTATTTGTTAAAAACATAGTAAAAGTATTTCTGACCCTATTTAGGATTGATCTCGATAGCTTTATTAGATGCAAAAAGCAAAGAATCAAAAACAAGGAGAAAAAGAAGTGATGATAGAAACCTTGTCCATTGCATATATGTGCATGACTTGGAGCATGGCAGGGGTTGCATGTTTATTTTGAAGCAAGGTAGTTAAAAGTGGACATTAAAAGCCTTATTTTATGATATGCACTTAACTGCATTGTATTTCTCACTTGGTATTTTCTGTTCTGAGTGCTTGTCTTTGCAATGTCAGGGTTCTTTCAAAAGGGTGTCTGTGCATGAAGGAGAAAGTAAGTAATTTCCTAGGGTTTTAATAGGGAAAAAATGAAAAAAGAAAAAAAACACCAAACAACCAAACAAACCAAACACAAATTCCATCAGATAACAACTGAGTGACATGAACATGTATCCTTGCAGGCATAACAACCATTAGATCCACTGCACAGATCTCTCATCTCTTCAGATAATTTTATAACTGCTGGATGAGGTTCTCATCCTTTGTGCTGAACAGCACTAACAGACAATGAAATGCACATTTTCCCAGTGGAGATGTACAAAATGCTTGCTGTTAAAAACGAGGTTTAGGAGCTGTGGAGCTTCAGATACATCTGTCCCAAGTGATACCTCTCCAGGCATATGATGCCACATCTAGTTTTATTTTTATTTTTCTGAGATGGGAAATCAGTAAGTTTCACCTGAACGCCTTTCCGAGAAATGGTTGAGGTATTCTGAGTTATGGTCTCTTTGAAAATTCAGCCTAAGACATATACCATCAAGTCTGGAAAATTTTAGCCTGAGTGGTTACAGTTTAACAGAATTTGAAGCCACTGAAAATCAGAATTTATTAGTAGTTTTGGTATATTTCAAATGTAGGTAGTATGACCACCTCCACTAACAATACACGCAAAAATTCAACAGCTAGCTACAGAAAATGAGACTTACATATATTAGAGTGTTAGTGTATTAATATGCATATGGAGAGAGAGAAATAAAATATTTCTTTCCATATTTTTTAATGAGACATAATCATACATTAGCAAGAAAAACAAGCATACTTAAGAAATTAAATTGAACAGAAATAGGAACAACTCTGGCTTTATATATTCCCTTGACAAATCCCTCGAGTTTTTATGGCTGTACAACCCAGTTTCTGTTGCAGTTTTCTGCCATGGTATCTTTCAGACAATTGGTTTTGTGCATATTTATTAGTCTGATGCTGCTAATATCTCATTTCTGCAGGAATAAACTCAATTGCTTTTATCTGAGTGCTTATAGTTTCTTTTTAAGGGATGTAACTCCTGTAGCCTAATGGAAAAGTGGGAGATCTACATTCAAAGACAATGTTTGATCTTTTGTACATGCCAGGTGGTCTAGAAACTGGGCAGTGTATGGGCAGTATTTTCCAGCTTTATCTGGAAGATGACTAATAACATTCAAGTGTGGTACCTCCTGTTAATTAGAAACATAATCAATGTGATTTCCTTCACCTACATTAGTATGTATGGCTAGGCTTCGTGAACGAAGATCCAGGGAGGGCTCCATCCACGCTCCTCATCAGCGCCTTTTCCAAGCACACTGATAAGAAGAGGATAACAGATAGCACCCTCGAGCCTGCGCTATAGATTTTTTTAGGTGAGACACAGCATGCGCAGAGCTGGACCCACCCTTTAGTCCTAAGGTTCATCTGCCAGGGCCTAGCAAGCTTGGACGCTGGCAGCGAAGTCCCTAGGACGTAGGTTTTATTAGAGTGTCCTTCTCTTAGATGGAAGGCCTTACAGGGCTAAACGAGCTCCATCTGCCCGGGTTTGGAATCAGAGTTGTCCTTCTCCTAGGATGACTGCCAGAAGGCCAATGTTGAATGGTAGGGGAGCTTCCACCACAAGAAAGGCACAATGCCTAGCTGGGATATTCANATCTAGACAGGGATGTCCCTGCCCACTGCAGACCTCCAGAGGTCCCTTCCAACCCAAATGATTCTGTGATTCTGTTTAGTCACAGTTTTAAGGATTATGGCACCCTTAGAAGGAAAGCAGAATGTGGTACTACCTTTTGAGAGATTCTTGGTGATTAAATGCCAAGTTTCCTGCATTCAATGTCTCATCTTTCTTTCTCCAGAGCACATGAGATCTGTGACTGTTTTTCTCAAATCTCAATTAAATAATATTTAAGCCCATAGGTTGATGATCATACATTGCCCTACCTCCCCTCACACCACATGGCCTCTGAAACACACCCTGAGAAATCATAGAATGGTTTGAGTTGGAAGGGAATTTAAAGATCATCCCATTCCAACTCCCCTGCATAGGCAGGGATAACTTCCACTAGATCAGATTGCTCAAAGCCCCACCCAGCATGGCCTTGAACACTTCCAGGGAGGGAGCATCCACAACTTCTTTGGCCAGCCTACTCCAATGTCTCACCATCCCCAAAGAAAAGAATTTCTTCCTAATATCTAAATCTAACCTCTTTCAGTTTAGAGCCATTACTCCTTACACTATCACTATATGTCCTTGTAAAAAGTCCTCCTCTAGCTTTCTGGTAGGCCCCCTTTAAGTACTGGAAGGTTGCAATAAGGTCTCCTTGGAGCCTCTCTTCTCCAGGATGAAAAACCCCTCTCTTAGCCTGTCATCATAGATGCTCCAGCCCTTTGATCATCTTGGTGGCCCTCCTCTGGACTCACTCCAACAGGTCCATACCTCTCTTATTCTGGGAGCCCCAGAGCTGAACACAGTACTCGGGGTGGGGTCTCACCAGAGCAAAGCAGAGGGGGAGAATCACTTCCCTCGACCTTCTGGCCATGCTTATTTTGATGCAGCCCAGAATGCAATTGGCTTTGTGAGCTGTGAGTACACATTGATGGCTCATATTCAATTTTTCCTCCCAAATCCTTCTCCACAGGGCTGTTCTCAATTGTCTCTGTTCCTCGGGAGAAAGGCTTTCTCCCTGCTTGTCCTGGTTTTTGTTCAAATTATGCCAACAAGGAGGAAAGGTTTTCTTCTCACTTTCTTCTGAAGAGTTATGCAGAGACCAGAAACACTTATGGGCATAATTTCTTTAAGTTACTTCCCATCTCACTTTCCCCAGAAATCCATTTTTCCACTACTTGTCCTGTACATACAAAATGAGAAAGAAGGGTTGTCTGTGCTTGATTCATTCTTTGAAGTGTCTACCACAGTGGTGTAATAAATAACTATAAACTTTGTATCCTTGAGATGAGGAATCAATCCACACAGGCAACTTTTATATATTTCATCTAGAATAAGAATCCAAGGAGGAGGAAGATTAAGTGAAATGGAGAAGTGAGAACTTGCCTGTCACCTTGCCTCATGTTTGTTAATTGGATACAGTCATAGGAAGAAGCAACATTCAGCTTCAGGGTTCTTTCTGCGTGAAAAGCAAAGGTGAATTCCCTGATTCACTACAAAAGCTCTTGCCCTCTTTTTTTTTTTTTTTTTTTTTTTTGTGTGTGTGTAGATTATTGATTTCTCTGACATATTTTAAGCATCTCTTTCAACCTGCTGCTTTTTTCCATTCCAGACTCTGCCTGCCCTCCTCTGGTCTTTCCACACCTTCACAGGCGAAGAACTGAAATGCTGAAATATCTGAAAAAACAGAATGTTGTATGTAAGAAAGAAAGAAGGTGAAATTAATTAAGGTAGTAAAGCAGAATGTAATGCCTGTCTTTACCTTAGGGTAAGTAACATAAGAAGTATATGCCAAATTTAGGATAGCTGTCTTATTGGCTAGGCAGACCTTTATTTTCCTACGTTGTTTAGGCATCTCAGAAATCTTGTGGTAAATGACTTTGTGTGGTTAAGATCTTTATTTCAGGGAAGAATAGTGAATCTATACTGAAGTCATGGTGAAATATCTCTACATATCATACTGTCTTTTTAGATAACTTTTCTCAATTTTAAGATGCATGTGAAAATCTGGGATACATAAGTTTGTAGGAAACCCAAAATCAAAGATCAGTGTTTGCATGAAATCATGGGAGAGGCTTGTTCTTTACATGTGATGTTTTCTCCTTCTCCCTCACATGTCAGATTCTTTCCAAAATTCTACTGACAATGCACAGAGAAAATTTCCTCTCAAGTTTGTCAATACATTTCTTAATTTTTTGTTCTTGTTCCTCCTGATCATGCAATGTAGCTGGGCAGAGAAAGAGCAAGAATAAAAATGAACATGTCCACAACAACAAGGTACTGCTAGAAACCTGCCATCTGACTTGTAATGGTAAATGATGTTTCAAATTAATCAGTGCCTGGAATACACTGATACATATAAGAAAAAGAGAATATATCTTATAGATTCTTGTTGGTCTTTAAATGTTAAAAGCATTTGCTGAACTTATTCTTTGCATGCTATTCTAAAATATTCACAAGTATCAGTGATGTTCAGGGAGTTTGTACCGAACTGTTGGAAGCTCTTTCGTGACTGATCTGATCTGACTCACCATGCTTCCTCCTAAGTGCAATCTTTGCCATTCTCCAGAGATAATCCCTTTCACAGGGAAAAGTGCAAAACCAGCATTTCGGAAACCTTATGTGGACAGACTTTGAAACGTAGTTAAGTACAATGTAATGTGGCTTAAAATACAGACACCTTGATGCCAATATTTATAGAAGCATATCACAGAAGCATAGAATGGTTTGAGTTGGAAGGGAATTTAAAGATCATCTAGTTCCATCTCCCCTTCTACTAGATCAGGTTGCTCAAAGCCTCATCCAACATGGCCTTGAACAATTCCAGAGGGGACATCCACAGCTTCTTTGACCATCCTGTTCCAGTGTCTCACCATCCCCAAAGAAAAGAATTTCTTCTTAATATCTAAACCTACCCTCTTTCAGTTTAAAGCTATTATTCTATCACTATATGCCCTTGTAAAAAGTCCTCCTCTAGCTTTCTTGTAGGCCCTTTTCAAATACTGGAAGGTTGCAATAAGGTCTCCTTGGAGCCTTGCCTTCTCCAGGATGAACAACCCCAATTCTCTTAGCCTGTCCTCACAGGGGAGGAGCTCCAGCCCCTTGATCATCTTTGTGGTCCTCCTCTGGACCCATGGGAGCAGCTCCTTGTCATTCTTGACATGTTGCTGACATTACACTGAGCCCTTCTGAAGTGCTAAATTGGGGACAGGTGTGATGCAGGTCTAGAACTATACTAGGAAAATGTATGAAGTAATTGAATTGAATCCAACATCTTCAGTAGCTGTAATACAATTGATACCTAGCTGGCATGCAGACACCTCAATACTAGGTATTTTTATCTTCAACTGAGTTCTTTTCTGAAGGGTAAATTTAATAAAATCATAACATATTGCAGCAAAAGTTACCAACTTTTCCAGCATCAAGAGTTCGTAATTTCTTAAATTGTCCTTAAGAAATTTCCCTGGCTGAAAAAATATAAAAAAGTTGTGCCTATCTTGAACCATTCAACAAATTTCTCAAGCAGTTTCTCTCATTTAAAGGGCTGTGAATGTCACATTTGTAACTTCACAGTGGTGTGGTCATAAATTAAACATCTACAAGAGTTTCCAATCTATTCTTGTTAAACTGATATTTTTAGCTGCATCTAGAAGGTTGCAACCTGTCTCAGTCCTCTTCTAGATATATAGTTTACAATTTGAGGCATATTCTGATGGTGAGGAGCACAAGTAAATTTCCTGTTAGTTTGTATGAATCACTGGTTTATACTGCAACATCTTAATTTTACATAAGTTAATCATGTGATTATTAGTTTAAGATACTCATGGTGGAAAAATATTTTGAGAAAGATGGGGTAACAAAACTGTTTTGAAAAACAGCTGTTCATGCACAGTCAACAGGAACTTTTACTCTGTGTGTGAGAGAGATTACAAAAACTCCTACCTTCATAAAGGAAGAAAAGAAAATCTGTATTTGCAAACCCATCTCGTGTCCATTGAACTGACTGCTATATTGGTGGAGCCTCTGCAGTCTGTCTTCTAGTTCATTCATTGAAAAGAATAATAAAAAGATCTAAAAAAATCTTTTTGGGGGGAGAGGAGAGAATGACAGTGTAGGAAATTAGAAATAGTTATGTTTTCCTTTAGTAGATTTCTTCAGTTAGTTATCAAAGGCCTCCAATACTCTGAAATAAATGGCTACTTTGCAATTGTATCTCCTGTCAGTAAGTAAGCAAGAAGGAAGTGCACCTGAAAAACAGGGAAATACTGTGTAGCTGAAAGCACAGATAAGACCTCATCAGAAAGGTAACTGATATTTAATTCCTGTATGCTCATGCCTGGTACTGAAGCCATTGGGAGTTAGTTGCCTTAGACCTTCAGAACCGGGCTGTTAGCAAATGTTTCTTACTGGCATGTACGTGGATATTAGGAATAAAGTTCATGTACTGGATTAACTGTTACTTTGCAATTTCTTGCCTGTTTCACTGAAGAAAGAAAACTCAAAGCCTCTGCCCCAAGGAACTCATTTGCTTTAAAATATATGTTATTCAGTTCACATTAGTTTGGAGGTACTCTCATTAGCTTGGGTTTAGCAGTTACTCTTTACTTACCTTTCTACTCTAAGCATTCCCCTCTATGGGACTGGCAACTGCTCTTAAGTGTAAAACTGGCCCCTTTTTGGTGTCTGACATGCCCAGCAAGATCAGACAAGGAACATCTGGCTTATCTGCTTTACTAGCTGTGTGCACTCCACTTTCACCCTGTTTTACATCCAACTAAAATTCACCCTGTGTTTTCAATTGATCTTCCTCCTTATTTCCTCCCCGAAGGCTCAAATCTGCATCTAGTGAAGTCAGTATGAATGTTATATGAGAAAGTTCAAGCCTTTAGACTGTGATTTAACAAGGTACTTAAGCACATGCCTGGCTTAGCGCACAAGAACCTTCTCACTGAAAGCAGCAGAAAGATTGCTACTGGCCTAATTGGGAACAAGAGTGAGCTATGAACCATTAAACAGCTGCTGAATTCCAATGCAGCAGTGACTATATTTCAGTCATGGGCTGAGCGTGATCCCTGTGAGCAGTTTATGATGTGCTTGGGAAACCTTAAGAATGAAAGCAGCTCTATACCAACTGCACCCAACCATGGTATTTACCAGTCTAGACAATATATCTGGTGGTCCACAGCTCCCAAGAAGTTTGTAAAATAGAAAATGCTGTTTTCCAGAACAAATTAAGAACTATATCTCCCCAAAGTTGAGGCTAATCAATGAAGAGTATTTGTCTAGATTATCATGAAAGACTGACAATTATTTTGTGTGTCTCTCTGTCATCTGCCAGAATAGTCAACATAGGACAACAGCTATAAAGAACTTCTGATTTAGGCTTTTCTCTCTAAACTTACATATTAAAATTGTCAGCCCCACCCAACTACATAATTTGGCACTGTGATTGACAGTACCTGTACTGGTGGCCCACTCTGGCCACATTGAGGTACCTCTAGGAGACACCTCCCTGTTGTACCTATGATTACTATAATGCCGTGGTGACTGTGTTTGTAGCTTGAAAAGTCACTTTTCTTGAAGGGTTTCATATTAGGTGAAACCTACACCAACACTAAAAGATATTCAGAAGAAGAAATTTCAGAAGCATCACAGTATTGCTCAGGGAGACTTATCAAAAAGAAGAGACAAGTGTTGTCTTGAAGTGTTTCTTGAATTGAAACCTTCCTTCAATAGGTTATATTTTGACACCAACAGACACAAATTACTCATTGGTCCAAGAATGTCTATGAGGAAATTACTAAAGTGCTGCTCCTGAGTTGGAAGGTGAAGTCTGGAGAAGAACAGAAAGATTACTGGCCCCAAAAGGGTTTATCATTTCTGCAGAATGGTTAGACTAAAGAAAGACATCTGCAAACACTCTGTTTTGTTATTGGGAACAGCAGCACTCATTATCTGTAGGAGGCTGTTGCCTCAGTTTTGAAGCAAAGCATTGTCTGGTTTGGTCTTCTGATTAAAGTTGTGCATAAAATGCCAAGTGCTTTCGAGGATAGGAAATGTTCAAGAATGTCTGTCAAAAATTTGGACAGAAAGAGATCACTTTTCTGCTTGTTTGACTTTAAGGGGCACACCTAATGTTTGCTTACTGGGTGAAGAAAAGGCTAGTGTTAAAAGGTTAATTTGCTTTATTTTGCACCTTTAAAATTCAGAAAGGATAGGATATCTAATGTTACAGAAAGTATATTTTCATGTAGGGAGGGGAAGGCAGGGGTTATAAACTTAATACAATTCGAAGTATCCAGGCAAAGTCACAGAGCGATGCAAACTCATCACAACTGATGAAAGAAACTGAGCAGCTGGGCTTATCTGCTGCTTCAGGAGCACCAGGAGAAATCATAGAGCATCCCTCTGCATAATTCTAGTCACTCAGTTCATTTTGAAAAATGCATTTCTTCATTTCTTACTTTTCTCAATACACCACCTAGTTAATCCTCCTCATGGCTCTTCAGCCAGCCCTGCATATTTCAAAAGGATCACAGTAGAGAGCAGTTGGGTATGTTGAACTGTGAGTGCTAAAAAATTGTTGGTTTTCTGGCTTGCCCTCAAATTCTTAGGCTGCCTCTGATCACAATTGTTCAAGTTTTGAGACAGAATATTTTACTTCTGCAGCATGTCATGTGCTCTTATTTTTAGCTTATTTGGCAATTCCTAAAGTGTTTGTTTCTGGTTCTACTAATTTTTTTTATAATGGCATCTGTTGGGTTGGGGCTCAGTTTGGGAAAAACAATGACTGTGATTTTACTGTTTATGAATGCTCTAAGTTCATGGCTTTGAGCAGATAACTAGACAGAAAAAGTCACAATTTCAAAATGCTGTTGCTAGATTACTTGGGCTCCTTTCCAAAAATAATTAGGCACTTACAAAGCTGATTTTCTATGAAAATGAAGACTATGTGTGAGACCTTTGACTTGAGATCTCAGGCTTGGAAACTGAACATATGAGTATTTGGAATTTTACTCCTGACTGTGATCCAGTAAATGGCATATTACTCATCATAAGTAGTCCTATTAAACTGTGTTTACCTCACCATGAGTGATCTGAATTATGACCTCAGTATGGACACAAGTAATGAGTAACAGAAACAGATAGAAGGGATGTTAAAAAAGGGAAAATTATGGTTTTATGTGGCTGCTATCTCAGGGTCCATTTTCCCCCCTGTATCTTCAGCCTGGTAAATATTATTGCTATTTCAAGTAACTAATAGAAGCTAAGTTGGCTTGATATGTTTAATGGCTTCATTTTCAATTGCTTATCACTTTGCTAAAGTGCTGTAACTTGAACTGCAATTGTTTAATCTGTTCCAGATTCTTGTTTGTTTGTTTGTTTGCCTTGTTGGTTGATGTTCTTCTTTTTCAATTATTTGGAACTGTGACATGGAGAAGCTTTGTGGGGTATAAGGATGGGAGTAATACTTTTTTTCCTTCATCCTAGAAGTGTTTTGCAAGAAGCCATTTTGATGAAAATGTGGCCAAATCATGTGTGTTTGTAAAGAATTGCTTTCCACAAGCTGA
Source organism: Bucco capensis (assembly GCA_013396975.1). NCBI lineage: Eukaryota > Metazoa > Chordata > Aves > Piciformes > Bucconidae > Bucco > Bucco capensis. Next base: position 38,316 of record VWZO01016890.1, on the reverse strand, counting down.
GGCATCATTAAAGATGAGGGGGATCCGTTCCGTTTCTTGACAGAACATGCCCTACACCAACAGTGAATGAGGATGCTCTTTACCAGAGCTGCAAACTGAAGCAAGATTTCTAAAATGGGTCTTCCTTGTGTCTTGCTCCCTGGGACTGTAGTGGCAGTAGCCATGGAAAATTAAGAGAGATTTTCTCTTCTGACAATGTTCCCTCTGCTGATGCCATCACTCAGAGTGCGTCCCAGCTGAACCAAGGGTGTGAGTGGAGATAAGAACAAACTGTTTGGTGCCTCTGTCAGAACGAATCGATAAATCTCACCAAGAAGTCTTAAATGTGAGAGCATTGAAACTACATTGGAGATTAATCCAGAAATCAATTGTGAAAATTAGTGCTTACTTTAGATCCAAAAAGCTAAATGAGTTTTTGTCATCATGTTTTATTTTCCATCCTAGTGCATGCCATAGTGGTTTACAAACTACACAGAGGGAGTTGTGGGTACGTTTGTCACCACATTTCAGGTGAAAAGTGACTCCTTTTCACAACACACTTCTTTGTTACTCTGTTGAGAGCTAAAGAAGAAAATGTACACTCACTTCTAAGAACTTCAGGGAGAACCTGGTCTGCAGCATTTGCTTCTCTTAGCTGGAGTTGTGCCAGCTCATCAAAGCTAATATCCTTTCTTCTGAAAATAAATGCCAAGGGATCTTTAATTAGCTAAAATGATCAGCAGTCAGGGCCTTGATTTTTCACTTAATCTGAAAATAGCACAGTGCCCCGTAGCACATTGCTGGACCATTGGCACTGTACTAATGGAGAGAAAATAGTGCCAATTACTTAATCATACACTTCCTGCAGCTTCTTCTACATTTCAAGTTGAGTTCATCTCAACAGCTGGAAAAGGGCATTGTCATTTCTGTAGTTTGTGGTAAGGGAATTCATGCTTTCTTTGGAAATACTTTTGTAGGGCTGGTTCAGAGCTTTTGGATTTGTTCACTTGAACGCTAATACAGCAAACTCTAGTGGTCGGTATGGTGCAATGGAAAGGAGTGCTATGATTTATTACTATCCACACGGGAAACTAGGACTTCACCCTTTGTGCTGTTGTTGTATACCACAGACTTTTATTCTTAGCATGACACTTTAACACCTGCACCAACTCGTGACGTCCAGCAACAGTACAGCCAGCGAAGGCTGAGCAAGGTGTTTGCAGAAGTTTCAGAGAGGTGTTCCAAAATCTCTGCAAGTAGTCATAGGACCACGCTACCAGCAACCTGTATGAGTGTGCCTGCAGCAATGCTCCATTCTCACAGCTCCCAAGAATAGGTGGGAAAGAATGCTGCCTCCCAGCTCTAGCCTTGCTGATCAGTTCATCCTTGTTTTAGGTGCCAAACCAAAATTAACAGAATTTGACGGTTTCAGAGTATACTCTGACATATCTTTCATCTTCAGATACTCATCAATGTGTCTCAGTAACATAGTAAATGGGTGGATGAGGACTCCTTAAACCAACTAATTGCAGTGTCTTGCAGGAAAGACATCCCAGTGAAGTCTATAGACTGAGTGCAGCAGGGAGTAGAATGCTGTGGTAGAATTGTACACAATGGGAACATACTGCCCAGGGCCAACTTCATGGCTCTGCACAAAGACTTGTGACCCATTTTAGCAGAGTTTTGTTTGGTTTTGATTTTTATTGGCAGTACTAAAGTGAAAAAAAAGAAAATATTATAATGAGAGCCAAATATTCTGGTATAAATAAGTATAATTCTATCAAAGTCACCAGACTGGCTTAATTCAGAGCTATACATTTATACAAATGCAAGGTAGTTCTCTCTATACCTATAATATGTCTCCTGGAAGAAATAGCAATAGGATGTCTTGTCACTTTCAACAAGACTTTAAATGTGATGACACCACAACTGTGTTTTAGCCTCTTACGTTCCCAGATTGGACAGCACAAGACCAGTTCATTTGAGGAGGAAAAGCGTGTTGTGGTTTCCACCTGTTTTGCTGTTACCGGTTAGCTGCTTGTCCTTGTTCTTACCAGCACTGAAGATCAGGACCTGTTTTCCATGCTTCCTGGCTTCCATCACAGATGGGACTAACTACACATTTAGTAGTTCTTCTGCTCCACCCTTGTTCAATTTATTCCAGTGGAATCCCACTAGTACCAGTAATGTTTTATAAGGATATCCTGAAGCCTCAAAACTCTACTGTGATTAGAAAAGGAAAATATTTTTTATCCTCAATTTATAGACAGGGAAATAGAGGTTCTTAAATTGCTTCTTCAACAATAACTAGTCTTATATTAAGAGTTAGAATGAGAGTACAAATATTTTGTCTTCTAGCCCTGTATTTATTTCCATTCTTCTCTTTCTTTCAAGAAACTTTACATTATTATTAAATTAACAACAAATATGATTAAAGTCAGCAGTTCACTTAAGGTTTTATGGAATGCTAAATATAGAGAGTGCTTTCAAGTAAGAGTCAACTTTTTCTTTCTTTTTCCTTTTTTATTTTTCTGCAGTAAGCCTCCATTTCCTGCTTTCTTTGAAAAATTGTACTACAAATTATCAGCAAGAGGTCACATTCTAGCATTCAGCAGGCGCTGCCACACCTCTGTGTGCTGCTCTTTAAAGTAACATCTTGCGTGTTCTGTTTCACACATGGCCTCCGGTGTTTGTAGGTCGTGCACAAATACAATGGTGGTCTTTCATGACCACAAGAGTTTCTAAATCACTGTGTTTTGCATTCTCTCCATCTGTGTGACTTATTCTGGTCACATACCTCTGCAAAGAATGACCCTGGCATGCTCAAAATCTTGCAACTCACACCGCTCTCCTCTCAAATATGAAATTATTGGTTCACAGCTCTTTGCAGTATTACATGTAGTTCAGCTTTCAGGTTTACTAAGACACAGAAAGATGTCTGCTCTAGGTCATAACTAGTGGCCATATAGCCAGTAGCCTCCTTCTAGCAGTGTCTATGCAAGGATAACTATAGAAGAAAGTGAGTATAGGGCAAATATACTTCATCTCTGCAACCTTCTAGCTTCTTGGTCAAGTGAGTAATTGTGTAATTTTCTGAAGTGAGCTGTACAGCACCCATAACCATAGTTATGGGAAAGGAAGGTTATAAAGAAAGGATTGGGGGTAATTTTGAACAATATAAACAATATACTTTCACTTCCTACTGTGTCAAAACTGGACACAGAAATGATTGAATGGATTAGAGGAAAGAAAGGAATTCACAGGGTTCAGGGCCTCTCCTTTGCAGCATGTTTTGTGGCTAAAAGTGGATTAGTATTTGGAAGACTAAAATTGCAAGAACTAGGAACATCTGTGTACATTAATAAGAACTTGAGAGTTTTTTACCCAGTATTGATACACTCTTAAATCTTAATGTATCCTATCTTGTCCCCCAGAAAGTATAAGTGAAGAGTTGTCTTTTTTTAACTTCAATGTATTCATTTCAACACTGTAATTAAATAATGATAAAGTCACACTGAACTCTTGTTGGTTCAAGGACTTCTAGCATCCTTTATTCTGAGTGTTTATATGCATAAGCATCACTTATCTACATGCTACCTCAGCACAGGTCAGTGCTGGTCCTGGTGTCTTGTAGCAGTTTGAAGGATTTATAAAGAAATGACTGGTGACATTTGAAAAGCGTAAGCACTCTAGGTCTCTTGCTTTGAGGTTTGGTGTCAAAAGAACTGAAAAACTTTTTAAGATGCAAGTGAAACCAAGACTTACTTGGTACCTCAAAGCACCAAGATTTGATTCGTTCTTATGCCCTTTTTTCAGTGATATTTGTCCTACTTACATAGGAAGTTTGCATGGTGCTATTGCAAATTCAAACTCACTTATCAGAGCAAACTGTACATCTGCTAAGCATGTGTGATAATGATAAGCCCATGAAAATCCCATTTAGGATTTTTCAAGCTGTACGTATGTTCTTGGCTTCCTGTACAGTAAGCTTGATCCACAGTGTAGCTTTCATGCATTCACTCTAGCAAGGAAATTGTCCACAACACAAGTTTCTCACAAGGCCTCAAGTGAGATCAAAGCGTACTGTGTATTTGGGAGAAAGCTTACAAAAGGTGTGTTAAAGAGGTTCATGCCTGGAGAAACTCCTTTTGTCTGTTCTTTGAGTTGAATGTTTAATGTTGAATGTTCTAAACCAAATAACACAGGGTAAAATTTCTCCTCATGTAAAGTTAATGAAAATCTGGCCACTGACTGCTTATGAGTCTATCAGGACATTGGACAATAAATCTTGTATTCTGGAACTGAAAAGGGCCTACAAGGATCATGGAGCCCAACTGCATGACCAATGCTGAGCAATAGTTAAAGCATGTTATTAGAGGCATTGTCCAAGCATCTTTTAAATGCCAACAGGCTGGGGGCATTGACCACCTCTCTAGGAAGCCTACTGCAGTATTTGACCACCCTCTCAGTAACAAAAAGCTTCCTTTTGTCTGAATGTTCAGTTTGAATCCTCCATGATGCAGCTTTGAACCATTCCCCTGTGTCCTGTCACTGGATACCATTAAAAACACTTAAAATTTCAGTGTCCACAAATGGAAAGTCACTGTTCCTGCACTTGTGGTCCTCCAGCTCAGAGATCTAGGCAGCCCAAAGTCTATCGGTAATATTAATGACTGAAGTAAAAAAAGCATTGAATGCCTCTACTTGTCCTTCATCCTTCTTCACCAGGTAACTATCTTCAACAAATACAAATCCAATGTTTTCCTTGGACACCCTCTTGCTATTAACATACTTTAGAAACATAAAAAAAAAAAAGAAAATGGATAAGGAGGCTCTTACTGGCATGCTTTATTAGACTGTGAAAGATTTCCAAGGGAATCAATAGCAAATCCCTTCACTTTACTAATTAAAACAATTGAAATGTCTCTGTGACTATAACTTCAAGGACAATCTTAGCTGAATGACAGAAACTGTGTTGTTCTATTTCCACAGCATACAGTGTAGTTAGATTGTTGTTCAGAGCTTGTGTCCCTAAGTACCATGGCAGTAAGAATGTAACAATAATATCCATGTTTTTAGTCATATGAAGAATCCAAGTAATTAAGTAGCAAGTATCTTCTTTACAGAAATACAGTCAGATAAGACTGTGACTTGCTCTTAATCAGAAATAGCTCAGACTTAAAATATAGCATCTTCATGCCTTGTAATCAGGATTCCTTTGTCACTGTCACTCAGAGTGCCCTTCACTAAAGAAGCAGCTAAACAGGCAATTAAATAGTATCTGTTGTTTTCTTGCATTTGACTTTGTAAGAGCAGTAGCATCTCCATGTGGTCTGTGGGTTCAGAATCTTCATTTCTTGTTCTATGCAAGAACCTGTAATTTCTGTATTGTTTTTCAAATAAGGTGAAAGAGGTGTCCTTTGAAAAGTTCACTAGGATGAATCATCATACAGCGTCACTTTCACCTGACCAGATCTTACATCTCCGTTAGCAAACTGAAATTTCCCCAGTCTAGCTCTTCTCCACACCTAAGCTAAAATACAGGGTACAGGAATGAAAGTCGAATCTACTTTCCTTGAAAAATAACAGGCTTTATTGCCAGTACCTCTGAAGCAGAGGCAAGGAAAGGCATTTGTTGGTCCAGCTATCTCAAAGCCTGGACATATTGCTTTTGTGCTTTCACTGTCAACCCAGACATTTCCTTCCTAGGGGACTCTTGATCTAGATTTCATTAGTCCCCTTGGGTTTTCTACTCCCTGTTCTTGCATTAGGGAATTTATA
>VWZO01016890.1:0-32529 GCA_013396975.1 Bucco capensis | reverse complement strand
CCCCCCCCCCCTTTTTTTTTTTGCCTTAGCCTGTTATGATCTGTGGAGTTACACTGATTCTTATGCAGGGTATGAATTGTTAAAATTAACCATGAATGGTTTCATGTAATGCCTGGGACAATTAACAAATAATTTGCTAAATGAGTTCCTTCTCTTTGGAAGAATCCTAAAGTTCCTTTACCCTGAGTACAACCAACTTCACTGTTTTCTCCCTATGCATTCAGTGAGGAGATGACACAGATTTTCTCCCATCCATTACAGTTTTCCCACAGCTACTTTGCACATAACAGTATTTCGATCTGAGAAAACAAAGATTTAAGAAAAGACATGAAAAGAACATAACACAGTGACTTTCACTTCTTTTGTGCTAGGAAATGGTTACTTGTTCTCAAGATCTTCAAAAACAGAAAGTCAATCCATTTCCTAAATGAGAAAGGACACATAATAAAACCTAGATCGCCCCCATGTTCTTCTTAAGAAAAACAATACTATTTCCTACAATCCTAATCTCAGTACTGGAAAAAAAGGCCCCTTCTGCAGGATATGCATGCTTCTCTTGTTCTGTTCAGAATCTTTAACAAAGATGCTCAAAGTCTGAACTGATGAGTTTCTTTGGCAGTGATTATCCCACAACAGCATTTCATTAAGTGGTGTGAGGGATTTCCTCTTTACTTCTGCTCCAGCCTTGCTCACAGATGCAACAGATGCAGGTCTCTCAAATGGCCCTTTTCTCCCCCCTCTCACACTTCCAAGAAATTATATTCCTTTTAGAAAAATAAATTTCCCTTTTATTGTGACTCAGACTTATTCAATCCAATTCAGCCTATGAAAACAGCTTTAAATTAGCATTTGTGAACAAGCTGAGTTTCTTTGGCTGTTTGCTGAGATTTGGCAGTTCAGTTCCTTGAGGAAAAAAAAAACCAAAGAGAGGTTCACGTCTATTTACGGCTTGATTTTCAGACATGCTGAGTGCCTCCCGTAGACTCTGAGTGCTGTTCCTCTGAAAACCAGGTCACTGATGTGACACTGGAAGGAGAAAGCACAAGGTAAAAGAAGGGCTTTGATTTTCAAACAGAAGTATTTATAAGATTTGATGAATAAAGTAAAATTAATTAAGAAACCAGTTTTTAAAGATCTGATTCGGAGCTAGAACTGAACTCCACATTTCAGACTTCACAAATAAGAAATGCCTGGGTGAAAAAAAAAACACTGACAGTTGCCTGTTTTCTATCATAAGCAGAAGAGGTTACTCTCCTCCTGTCTGCTTCAGCTGCTTGTCACTGTCTCCAGCCAGAGGTTTCTGTCCTCTCTGAATGTTACTGAGCAGCCACTCAATGAGAACACACTAAGTTATTCAGTTGAAGTAGACCAGCTAACACATTTTAAAAAGTAGGTCTTTGACCAAAGTGCAGTAGGCAGTGTGCATGTGACCTGTTCAGCTGTGGGATCTGAGCAGGGTGTTGTTCTTCACCAGAGGTAATACTTTGCCTTACTTAGTTTTGAAACCAATTTTTGACCCAGAATGTCTCTCTCTGTGGCACTCGATGTTAAAACAGCAGCATAGAGGTAGTGGTTACAAATCCAAACTACTAGAGAATTTTAAACAATTTTTCCCCCAAAACTGTTCATAAAGCAAAACTAAAATTTAGGTCCCATCTATATTAAATATAATTAAATTACAACAATCATTTGTCCATTTCTTATTAAGCATTAGAAAAATATACATATACATGATAGACTTTTATTCCATTACCATCAGCTAAAGTAGGGCTAGAGGTGAGATTTCCAAAGGTACTTAAGCTCATAAAGTGAGAATGTCTTGACTCTCAAGGACATTATAGTTTTAGATAAATTGTTCCATATAACAAAGAAAAAGAAAAACAAACCCACTTGTGTTTTGGAATGGTATAGCTCTTCTAGCTGTTTGAAAATTGGAAGATATTAATAAAAATGTGATGTTTTCCTAATTTTCCAGTTCAATTTAATTTAGACATATTCCTGTAAAAAAAGCTCAGGGATTTATGTTCTTCACTAACTCTGAGATGTTCTTCAGTGTCAATGGGAATTGAGTATTCAAACCTCTCCACTGACTCTAAATTCCACAGTAAATACTTAAATTCTGAGACTACTTTTGTAGGTCAGGTTCCTTTAAATGGAACTGAAGCAATTGCTTTCAAGGACAAAATTGGAAAAAAAAAAAACAAAAAAGAGAAAAATAAGAGGAATGCAATAAATTTGATAGTCTAGTTCTCTCTGCAGGACAGAATGAGGATAGTTATTTCATGACAGATAGAATAAAATACCTTGCGATTTGTTATTTATTGATAAAAAAAAAAAGTCTCTGACCTGCATCCTTGTTCTGCCAAGTGGGTTTGAAACACAAATTTCATGACACAAGTATCTTGAAATAGCCTTAAAAACACTGCCTTTGTGGGTACAGGAAACTCTTTAAAGATGATTGTTCAAGCCTTCTCTGTTTATTTCTTGAAAGAGCATCCACAGTATGTTAGACTGGTCCCTGCCCAAAGAACTGTCTTGCAGCACACAAACAGCTGTACACACATGAGAGAAGGCCAACAGCAAAAGGGATTTACTATGCCTGATACCTTACAGATGTAGCAGTCTAAATAAAAAGCCAAATAATAGTAATTGAGGAAAAATGACTAGTGCTTATGCTTTGAAAGACAGTAATATCTTGATCTCAAAGCAATAAATCAGATCTTTAGCTACTCATACATTTTAAACAAAAGTTACTTATATCTGTTTATTGGCTGAGATGGCTTTCAATCAAAACCTGCATTTCTTCTGGGTTCAGTCATTATTTACCTTCAGGAAGACTTCTGGCTGACTGAGTGACTGACTGATGTGTAAGAATGAATGCAAAATGAATGTAAAGACAGGCAAATTTCAGTAAGCCCAATAGGCTTAGAAGGGGTGGCTTCTCTTCCTGGTTTTACTCTGACAGGCTATGTGATTTTGGAATATTCAGTGCAGCCTCTAGTGCTTTGTTTCCCTTGAAGATGAAATTCTAGATGTTTTTCTTGAAATATTTCCAGACATACAACACCTGGCAATGCTGGACTTCCAAGCAGAATTCACTTTGTTATCTAGTCATAGGCAAAACTCCAGACAGAGTCAAAACCAGCTTTCAGCCCAGTTCATACCCTAAAAGTAGAAAACACTTCAATTCCACTTTATTTCTTACTATGAAGTAAATAGTCATTTTCAGAAACATTGTCCTCACATTGCATTTAGAAATATGGCCAAATAAAAGCGAATCTGAAAGATAACCCGAGAATGTTTAAACAGAACATCTCATCTCAATGTTTAAAAGTTTCTCTTCAGGCCTAAAAAATGGCTGCTAAAACTATTCTGTTTTTCAAAAGGTCCTAATGCTTTGTCACAATTCTTGGAATCTTTTCTTCTCTTGAAATCATTCATTGTTGACAATTTTTTTTGCTCTTTACTTGTTGAAAGGCCTAGAGAAAGTCCTCATGTAAGCTGCAGGAGCCTGGAAGTAAACATAGAAATAGGAGGATTTTCCTAATTGGGGAGTATATTTTCAATATCCTCTCACCTCTCAGATCCTGTTTACGGCCCAACTGAATCTTTTCTCCCTTCATCAGGAATACCTTAATCATCTGCACCTTAATACCCTGCTCATCCTTGTGACTGTCATCTGTGTAGCCAGAGACAGTCTGCTCTGCTCACAGCAACACTCAAACATCAGACCTTTACACATCTGCTGTTGAAAATTCAGATCTACCAAAATGTCTGCAAGAAATCAATCAGTCCAAACATGGTGTTATGCTTGTTTTCTTCAGCTGGGTACAAATCATGTGCTGTTGCTTTCTCTTGTCTCTGTTCATTGCTTTGGGGTTGGACTAGATTATCTTTAAAGGTCCCTTCCAACCCAAAATTATTGTATGATTCTCTAACCTCTGGAGAGTTAAAACTGGTGTGGTATTTTTTCCAGGTATAATACCTGTGGTTTGTAGGAGAAGCTCCAGCAAACCAGCCTGGCTCACTCTGAGCAGGTGAAACAAGGTGTCATATGATGTCGAAAATAGGCACTTGGCACATAGTTAATGGAGAAAGATAGAGTTACCTTTAATCGGAATTCCACACCTTCGAGATCTTGAACATGGACACGCATGCCCACCCCAAGGGATTACCCCTTTTATAGATTTTTATTGGTAAATAACATATTGATAACTATAGCCAACCCTAATACTAGGTTTTCCAATGGCCCACCCCCAGTGGTCTTCAGCTCAGCCCCTGGAGAGGGCCCACATGGTGCTTGGCCCTCTTCTGCTGTTTTGTCTTCAGGATATCTGCAGGTGGCTTCTTCAAAACATCATGTCCTTGGCAGGGCATGGGAAAGTCCAAGCTAGTCCCTTAGGAACAGGCCTGGTGGCTTCTAATATGTGAACAATCCAGGAAGCTTCATATGATTCTAATAATCCTAGAAATCTACAGAACACACTTAAATCTTTAGGCATCACATACACCACAGTTTGGTCAGATGCTTAATGCATGATGTAATAGTTCCTTCTGGATCCTTCCAGGGTGGTGCTTCTGTGCCAGCTCAAGAAAGCCCCATCATTCCAGTGAATGGCCTCAGATGACCAGCTAGGCTTGCTTCTTCCTTGGAAAAGCAGACTTACCAGTCACAGTGGATAGTGCTAATCGTTATAGAGGTTTGTACTTCTTTACACACTCTGGTCATGAGTGAAATAGTTAATGATACTGGTATTTGCACTGAGATCACAGACCTCACTGTTAATTCTCACTGAATAACAGGGAGATGGTTCCCATTTATAGTATGTCGTTCTCTGAATACTGAGGCTGGCTTTCATGTTCCAATTATAGTCTCTTCAGACACAGATTTATTCTCAAAGACCCTGTGAGGGAACAGTACTGCTGTCCTAGCAAACCTAAATAATTAGAGCTGGCCTAGACACAGGCAAGAAAGTCATAATTATATTAAAAAAAAACACCAAAAGCAAAAACAAACCAACAAACAAAAAAAAACCCCACCCAACCAAAATGAACAAAAACACACCCCCAAATATTTAACTGCACCAACATATTTAAATAGGACTAAGGGAAATCTAGGAAATCTAGGAACCCTAAAATCAGAGCACGAAGTTTTCAGGTTGTTTTACTCTTTTTTCTAGTTGTAGATCCAAAATATGTTATTTGAGTTACTTTTCCACTTAGGAGGTAATGAATAGAAGCACTGACACACTCACTTTGCTTGCTTTCCTCTTGTTTCTTTTTTTTTTCTGTGCAAATCCTTCCCTTGAATGGCTCCCACGGTTTGAACTACTTAATCCCAGGTGTTAAAATACTTGGTGCTTTAAGATGGAGTGATATTGCCCACTGTCTCCACCCACAAGTCTAGGGGTTCCAAAACCAGTGAGTCAACATGTTAGGTTTGTTTCTATGTCTTCAATCTCCTTAGCCCCACAGCTGCCTACAAAAAAGTATGAACTTTTCCTCTTTAAGTGAGTAGTGATGTAATGGTGCTTGTTAATAAAGCCTCAGTGGTATTGTGATTGCAGGAGTTTCCATTAAAGTGCCTTTGCTGTGTCTTCCCCGAGAAACAAATTCAAATGTAATCACCTTGTGTGTTGCAATGGAAATAGCCTCAGAATATCACTTCAGTGTTTTGAATCAGGCAAGCCTAGTAAATGAGGAAAAAAATTATTGTGTGTTTTAACAGTGATTTCCTGCAGTCCTTTTCTACACATTTCACTGCCTTGCAGGAGTTCCTCATGTTTTTAAGAGAGTACTGAGTTGTTGGAGGGGACAAGGAAAAAATGCACATAAAATTTTGCAAAATAAATGAAGAAAAAAAGGTTAGAAATAACAGACTTTATGAAGTTCTACAACACTATTCCAGTTTCCTGTTAGTGCAGTCAATAAGAACTCATATAATCCCCTTAATAAATTGAACAAACTCCATCCTCAATCTGGTTTGATTACTTCATAGTTATTTTGGAAAGCAGTTCAAGAACCTCACTACTATGAATAGTGGAAAGCTTATTGTTACTAACCTGTAACTGTTCAAGGCCAGATTAGTTCCTCTCTGTGTCATTTCCAACTGATTTTCCATTTTGTACTAAACCAGTCCATTGTGTTTCTCTGTTTTTTTATTCCACCTCTAAAATGTTCCCATTCTTCTCTGTGTTGATGACGTTTCCTGGTTTCACATCATCAGCAAATTTTATTAGTCTTTTCTTATTATACTTCTGCCATAGTTTCTAATAAAAATGCTAAGTAAGATGCATTGTGAAACAATTTCTTAAGGAACTCCTTTCCCATTTAGCATAATCCATGGGTTTATCCTCTTTAACTAGCTCCTTACTGGATATATGATTAATTTATTAATTTACATCTTTATCACTCTAATCTACGGATTCCCATGTCACAGCATATAATGTAGAAAACCAGATAGATTTAATCTACTAGAGGTTCTTAATCTAAAATTAATTTCTCATTAAAAGATATGGAGCTATTCTGGCTCAATCTCTCTTTGGTAAATTCATGTGACTTCCTTTAGTGACTTTAAATATTCATGGTATAGCACTGCACATAGTTATAACCAAACTAACTTTAAAATCATACTCTTACACATTTGATGTTTTGTCACAAAATTGCTCTCAGGAGAACTTCAAAGGACAAAAGTGTTAGAGATGTCTATAGCTGGTAATAAAAAGGATAGAAGGCTTCATCCACAGTATGTACAAGTCAGCTGGAATCTTAGCATTGACTTAGTGATCTGCAGATCAATCTTACAGTAGTCTAGAAAATCATTGCTTCTTCTTCAATTTTATCTTCAGCAAGAAGTTCTGTGGCCCAACTAATAAAAGAGACAAGAAATACATATGGCATTATAAGACAGAACAGTTTTGTTTTTTTCCACTGGCTATTTTGTAGCTAATGTGCCTATCATCAGTTGTACCTAAAATTTTCAGTATTAATGAGTACATTGCAGTTGCAGGTTAATTAGCTATCTACTCTGAAAAATTTTCCATCTCTAACTTTTGGAGAGTGTAAGGTCAGAAAATATTGCTTCTGGATCTCATGTATAAATCAAGAACAAAATAGGTACGACAGAAATATGATCAAGTAATTACGAAGCAGTCATAAAAATATCAAGAAAAGATAGTTTTATCTTATTATAGAAACACCAGTATCTAATGTAATTTTTCTGAGCTCAAAAATTGAGTTATACTTCAATTCATAAAAACTGTGTTGGTCATATTTGGGATGTTTAAGTATGTGCATAAATAGTATTTAGAACAGGCATGTTTCCTTCAAGAAGTTAGTAATTTTGTAGTGCTCTGTTAAGTAGTTAACCCATGGTTTTAAAATAGAACACATTCAGGAGTACCTTGAATCCTCAACACTAGTGAACGTACATTCAAAATCGTATCAAGTACACCACATTGTTCTAGTCAGAGAACCAAGCTATAAAATAAATCTTAGTCTCCCATGCTGAGAGGAGGTGAACGGAAATGAGGGCCAGTTTCTCAGAGCAAACACAAGCTCTTACTTCATGGTGTGTTCATTAACTCTGTGTTCATTTCATCAGGGATAAAACTTCTGTTATTCCAGCCCCTCAGATTCTTAAACCAGCAATCTGGGGCCTCTTTCCCAGCTACCAGAAAGCCCACATGCTTGGACAATATCCTGACATTAGCAAAATAGGTGAGACATATCTGAACTTTGACATCGACACAAAAAGGAGGACAGTGCAATCACTCTGTATTATAAATTGACAAGTAGGGGTGCCACTTGCTTTATCCTTTGTATCTCTCTTTTTCTAATAGCTTGGCATCAATTCCAGCAGGCTTGCTGCTTGTCCATCTGCTAGCTACCAGATTTCAGAGAGGAGGTCATTTAGGTACTCCTTTTCCACAGCTTGTCAAGACCTCGGTTTGTAAGTTTACCTGGGACAAACTTTACCTTCAGGCCATACACAATCTATTTCTTTTTAGAGGTTTATGTATTTCAGTGACCACTTTTAAGAAGTACTGAAGAGAAGAAAGAGGATTTTTGTGGAACAACGTGGCAAATGAAATGCAGATAATAGTTCTGAAGTACTAGATATTTTCATCTGTTGTTATAGCTTGCTGTGAAGCAACAGGTGATGAGCTAGCTTGTTACTTTTTGTAACACTGATTCCATTTTTTTTAAATTTTAGCATGTGAGGAAAGAGTCAAAAAGAGGGTTAAAAGGCAGAATCTTCCATCAAAAGGTGATATGAGTTATTATATTATAGATGTGCATTTCAGTAATTATTTATCAGCAGGGATTTGCAATCTGTATCTTTTAAAACTAGGGACAGGAGTAAACCTAAAGTAACAGGAGATGATGTTATCATGATTAAGTCAGGGGAAATATTCTGGCTTGAACTGAACAACATTCATTAAAAAATTACATTTTTCTATTGGATTAGCAGTTCCCTCTAAAATCTATTTTCTGTGTAACTGCACACTCCCATACCAATGTATACATCACTAGATCATTTTTGCTACAATACAGGAAAAAAAATCCTCTGGAAAAAATCAGCAGAGGAGTGATGGACAGGAGTTTGGCCATTCAGACAAAGTATTTCTGAACTGCACAGACCCTGAGCTTGGTTACAGCTATATATAGCTGTCAGTGAAATTAGAAGAAATACTGTGCATACAAAGAAGTTTAGGAAAAGCTTAATGGATAGATCACATGCCTGAAACCACATTTAACATTTCTTTACAGGAGGCAAAACATCATGAATGTTTGGGTTTTTTTCTGTTTGATCTCTGTATTCATTCTGGCTTCAGTTTTTTGGTAAATTTGTGTATCTACCAGACTGCTACATAAAAAAGTGGAAATCATACAACGCTGTTTTTAAATTTCTTTGCCTGTGAGGCCAGTTAAAAAGAATTTAAGGAAGGAAAAAAAAATATAAAGAGAAAGAAGAAAAATAAAGAAAAATAGTGAACTGCTATTGCACTGTCAGATGCTTAATGCAAATCAGTCCAACTGCTCCAAACTGACCACTTGAGCTCAGTGTTAAAAAACTCAGCCTGCTGCCAATTGGAGTTGGCATATCTCTTAAACTGATTTACTTCACAAGCTTTAAATGCTATGTTGAAGATATACAGTGCTTCTGAGTAAAAGAGGAAAAGTATTCCGCTATGGAAGTGGCTGAATCCTCTGAAGCTGTGTTTAAACTGATGCATGTGATACTGCTTCTTCATGGTCTGGAAATGAGCCCCACTGCACCCAAATCCATGCTTACCTTTCACTCTGTGTGATTTCAGGATCTTGATTGCATTGATCTGGCTGTCACAGGCATCCTTTGGCATGCAGTCTTGCTCCCAGATAGATCAAACACCACTGTAAAAACAATAAGTCTTTTTTTCAGTCTTACTATTTCCATTGTTCCAGGAAACTCCCTCCTCTGGCAATTAGAAAATTGCAACCGGTTTCCAGCCCTGAGTCATCCATGGTCAGTTTTCACTCATTCAGCTTTGTGCTTTTATAGCTTTAATAATCAATTCTGCCCATAAAATATACCCTGATGCATTATGAGTCAGTAATAGCATCAGTTTTGGCAAACTAAGCAAGCCAATTCTTCTAGGCTCCTCTTACAGGTGAACCCCTCTCCTGTCCTCATTATTGGTTTCCATGAACATGTCCTATATTTCTGTAAAAAAATCTGTGGAATATACATGTGTCCAGGATTTCTGTATGAATTAAACCTGCTGTGTATTAACCCTATTCAGGCTGGCTCCAAAAATCTTAAGTCTTTCTGCACAATACAGCGTTCAATAGTATATCAACTTGGTCCAGCACTTCCTAGTAGTGTTACCACTGGACATTTTATCCCTGGAGGTATGAGCATTACTGCTCTGGTGTTAAAACATGTGTTGAGCACATATGCAGCAAGTCTGATAAGCTGCAAAACATTAAATTTGGTGTGTACATATCTTTTCACTGCATGTAGGTCTATCCAGGAAATCTAAGAAGGAACAAGGTAGTTTTCCTTGTCCCAGTACAGTACCTGTTTCCAACTTGAATGAGCAGGGACAATGGTCACTGAACACATTACCTATATGCACATCCATTATAATATTTTGTTTTACTTTTTTCTTGGTCAAATTCCAGTGTTGTCTCAGAGTCCTCTGAAACTTATTGATGCACCCAGATCTCCCTGTATCCTTTTAAACTGAAGGACATATAGTTCACAGAAAAAAAAATTGTTATTAATAGCTGGTGTCCAAATGAACTTCCAATATTCTTATTACTTCCTTTCTTCTTAGCTAGTCGCTTATAGTTTTGTGTTAACTCTTGAGCCTAACTAAGGACTCCAGTCACATGCATCTAATTCATTAAAAAACAATTTCTAAAAGAAACCCAGTTTGATCCTTCTAAATGTCTGGTGTTATTTGGTCTTGTCAATATAGACAAATATGCTACTTGAACTAGTTTGGTATTTATTTTTTAAATTACCATTTCATTCCAATGGGACAAAATTTTGAGAAGGTGAAAATTTTAGCTAATACCATGGTACATTAGTAAAGAATATGGACTGTATTCTTCATGGTATAGGTGAAAATAAAGTACATGACAATAGCATTTCAAAAATCTTGTTCATAACATCCCTGCATTTGTTGGCTGGATGATTTTATTGAAGTAAACTTTTCCAGATCAAACATAAGGAGACTTTTTTTTTTCTTACAGACGCAGTGACTGCTTTGACTTTTCAAAGCACTCTTCATTGATCAACTCATCTTCCTCTGGAAATATTACAAATAAAGTGAAATGAGAAAAAAACACTTTTTAAGTGTTGAATTTGAGACTCAGTACATGAGGGCAGAGAGGTGGGTCACACAGGACAAGACTCATACCCAGAAACTCTTGTTCAAATGTGCATACCTTTTGGTGAGTCAGTTACAGAAATTTTGGTTTTAATGATTACTGCTGCTATGATTTACTGCAGAAGAGCATTACCGGTAGTAAGCAGAGAGCACTACTTTAGTAATGTCTCGCTCCATCCAGCTAAACTGTGCTTAAGTCACTGTAGCTTTAAGCATTCTTGAACCACCACTTCAGTAAACGTGGTTTTAATATCAGCAAGGATTGGACAACAGCAAATCAGTGCCAGAGCTTGGAAAATAACCCAGGACTACTGGCCCTCAAGTCTATGCTCTAATTAATGCAAACATTTCCTCTCTCATCTAGTAAGTTAGGATTGTAAGGGATACAAAATGAAAGCAGAGGGTTTGTGTGTACTATTTTACTAACCTGCATCTTGTAAAAATTAGTTCCAACTGGACTTTTAGTATAAAATCCAGATTGCAGAGATCACTGTTCTCAGTCAGACACTTTCCTGATTCATTGATGTGTTTTGTTTTTCCTGGCTTTGTATTAAGGGAATTATGTCTCACTGAGTTGTGTAACAAGGATTGGGAGCTGCTCCTTGGCTAAAGCAACATTCATGCAAAGAGCCTCAGCCCCGGGAAAGCTGAAGCTGCTTTAAGTCTGCCAGCCAGCCAACAGCACTTTTCTTCTTCCCCCACCATTGGCTGTGAATGGCCATTTTATTGGCTTCAGTTCAGTCCTCCTGACAGGAAGGGTTTTCTTGAGGATAATAGAACATAGCCAGGGTGTCTGAGCCTCTGTTGGGCTTTTCCATTACAATCTAAATCAGTGCTTTTCAAACTGTTTTCATTTTATAACTCCCTGAATGTCTCCAAGGGGATGTTCAAGCCTCTGAGTAATAAATTTAAGCCTTCTGAGAAGATGCCCACCACGGTCTTCTAGCTGACAAACTTTTCAGGTGACCTTTGGGGTTGCAAGCTGAAAATGGCTGGCTAGACCCAAAGTCTTATGTGTGAACTGTCAACAATCTAGAGTATTTTCAAGCCAAAGTTTCAGATAAGAGAAATTTTTACTTTCAGTGATAAATTTGCCTTTTTATTTAAAAGCCTGTCCTCCATTAATGGTATTTCTGCTACATTAAACCCTTTGCTTTGTCAAATTATTTATTACCACAGTGGTGAGTTGAGAAATTTCCAGTGATGTCAGTACTTCAATTTCTAAATACATTGGTCATTTACTGAGCTTTTTGTGGGAAGAATAATGAAAAGAATAAGGTATGGTCAAAATGACAGTAGAGGCATGTCTTTTGTCTCTACACCCAGGTAGAAGTGTGCAATGGTATTTCACTGCACATAACACACACAGCTCTGCCTTATTGTGGGTGAGTCAATAGCCCTGTCTGTTTTTCTAACCTTTTCTCCCACCCAAAGGGCAGATGAGTAACTTCTCTGTTCTGTCATGGGGAATTATGGTGGTGAGGAGATCTCTGTCTCAGAGAAGCCACAGGCTGGGAAGGAAGACCTTGTAGCCAGGGGTGAGGAGGGAAGATTGGTTTCCTTTTCAGGATGAAGATTCTCTGATATTTCAATCACATGTGCCAAGATGATATTTCTGAAAAGATTGAGGTATTCCTGACAACTAGAGAAAAGTACTACAAAACAAGACTCTAAATGTGGATTATTGTATAGACTGAGTTATTTTCAAAAGATCATCAATTGTTTCCATTCTTATGCATACAGACCTAGAAACCAATCTAAGTCACTGGGTTTTGAGTATGGTAAATATTAATAATTGTCCTTTAGCAATGTAACTGTCACTCTCACTGCCATACGAGCATACTCTACAATAGCAATTACATTTTCAGGAGCTGAGAAAGTCAAATATGTCTCAATCAACCCTGGTTTTCCTTTCTTTTCTCATGAAGACAGAGGTTTGGTTTCCTTTCTGTAGAAAGTGACCTGAAAAGAAGTGGAAACTTGTTTTCTGCTTTAGACACATAACTTCACAAACAAAGGAGTCCATCTACACTGCATTAAATATACATAGACAGAGCTTTATCCGAGATGTAAGGGATGTTCTGTTCTAAAATTACTCATTATTTTATGAAAAATATAACAAAGATCAGTACTTCTAACAAAAGATATAAAATAAAACTCTCACAGAGTCACCAAAAGCCTGTCATGGACATTGTTTTAAGTTCTTCCATATCTACAAGATGGTTTGCAGTCTAATGAGTTCTTGATATACCTATTATATGAGTGATGGAAGACCCTGAGTGTGTCAGCCTGAGATTTATGTGGTTCTGAACCTACTAGAGCAAGAGTCTGCTCTGTCTCTGATGCACACACAAACCTTTACTGGCTTCAAATTAGCTTTCATCGACATATTAATCCAAATCTCATAATATATATACTGATTTTAGGGAGCTTAAAATAACTTTTTTTTTCAATGCCTTCACCTTGCCTTCCTTATTCACTACACACAGCTTGCCCACACCAGGGTCAGCATACACAGTTCCTACAATGCTTCATTTGCAGTGCAAATCTCCACAGTGCACCCTTCTAGACCCTGACATGCTCAGCCATGAACTCTGGAAGATCCCTTTAGAAAAGTGAGAGTAAAAACACCCAGAAATCCACCTCTGTAAGGAAATCCTGAAGAAAAGGGGTATTTCTTGAAAAAGAAACATCCTACATGACTTGTTGTAATGGCTTTGGGGATAAGCTCACTAACACACTGGGTGTGGTGGAAAGTCTTGAGTAAGAAATACCAGCACAGGTATAAGCTTTATGTGCACCAAGTAGAGACATCGCCTTCCTAGTCCTATGGACATTTCACACATTTCCAATGCCATTCACCTAGTCAATTTGACTGACCAAGGACAGAAATCATTGTTGTATACTGTGTTGACACCATCTTCAGTTGTGTATGGGGAACACAGCAAATCCAAGGGATTTTACAGTGTGAAAACAAAGTTGAGAAATCAACCAAATCTTGTTTAGTTGTTGGGAGCTGAGGACAGAATTATATAACGGTACCTTTATGCTGCCCACTTGTATATCTCTAGTTGAATATTGCCTACACAGCAATACAAACCTTCTGGAATTGCTTCCAGTGTGGTAAGGAATGATAAACAGAAAAGCTATTTAGTGATGGCCCCTTCTTGTGTGGAGGGAGGCATAAAAGGAGTGGGGAGTCCTGTGATGGTCAGCAAAGAAAGTGAGGCATGGTGTACAATGAACCTCTCAGGGGGTGCTTGTGAGTCTTGCAACTGGGATAGGAGTGCTGCGAGTGGAGAGAGGAGGAAGAGGTAGTGAAAGAGGCCATGTACAAAATGAGCTTCCTCTCTGAAATAAGCCTGAGAAACTTGGTAATGAAGGAGTAGAAACTCCTTTTTTTTTTTTTTTTGGTCTGCTCAGTGTCTCTGAGGTAAACCTTTGAGGCAGGGATTTTTTAAATAATTTTTGTGGGAGGGGGCAGGGAGGAAATTGAGAGGGATTTATGTCCAGTCCTTTGTTGCTTTCAGAAGCAGCATAATGTTTGGTTTATCAAGTGCTGATGGTCAGGCAGAGAAACTGAAGTCCTAATCTCAGAAGAAGATAAACCATTACCTATTTCAACATCATTGCTTTTTTAAATTTTCCTTGACCCCAGCTGTTTTTTGGTTTCTGTGGACAGGGATTACTGAGCTAATCCAGTCTCACAGAAAGTTGATCTTTCATCTCCCAGAGTTAAAATAAGCAAAGATCACACCCTGGTAGAATGGTAGGCCTGTGCTAAGGCTGTTTGTCCCCAGAAAGACCATCTTGCTTTAAGCCATGGATACTTTCTTTGCTGTTGACTGGAGAGTGAAAATGAAAAGTACTATAAATGACCCTAGCTGATGAAGTATTAGAATTACTCAGTCAGCCAACCAAACCTGTGCTTCTCCTCCACCCTAAAGTCCAAATAAGGACCCCATTGTAAAAATGTTCTAAAGTCTTTTATCAATAATTTAATGCCTCACAAAAATAGACTCATATTTAGTCCTTGCTGGATACTCCTAATCCCCCAACAGACAGATATCAGTGACTGTGGTATCAAGATCATATAGATTGTTATTGCAACTGAAACCAAATTCTTGTAAGCTCCTCTTAGCCTAGACATATTTATAACCTCACAAAAAGAGTTTATTCTTGCAAAATGCCATGCAGCAGTATATTTGGTTATGCTGTGGTGAATTATGTACTGAAGTAGAACAATATTATGCCATTTGATGATGGAAAATTTTCATGTGTTGTTTCCTGTTGAAGACTTAGAGGAAATTATCAGAAATTTTAGATCATCCTCCTCTCATCCTTTTTCAAATGTAATATTTTTCCTTAAAAGATAATTTTTCCCACAGTGAGTCCTAGAAGCTTCTCCTTTGATCATCCAAACAACTATTTCTCACAAAAGACATTTCCTTCATTCTAAAATTAGCAAGACTTGTGAGGGGGAGGAAGGGATTTTTTATTTGTAAGAAATAATTTGCTTGAGTTTTCTTCTATCAGTGAGAGTGAATTCTTGAGGTTTGGGATGGAAATTCAGGAGACATTTCTGCCCAGCACTGATTCCATTGTCGGCATCACCCAGCACTGAAGCTGAAAGGGATGGAATTTCTGACACATTTTCAGCAAACAGCCAAATTTCAACTAATTCTTCCCCCTAACTTTCCAGTCACCTGTAACAGCCTCTAGAAGGGGTATTTGTTTTTCATTTTTGCTGAACAATGTCACAGAGTCTAAAACAGAGATGAATTAGACAATCCTGAACATCTATTCTGGTCTATTGGGTAATTCTTTATACTGTATTATTAGGTTATTCTCTGTAGTCCAGCTAGCAAAAAATGTTAAGCATTGATAAATGATAAATGTCTTTTTATGTTAAATGGCTTTTTTTTCAACCCTGCAGCTTCTTTAAATTTGTGCTTTGACCATACTGAGTAGAGGAAAGAGTCCTGAGTGTGTTAGGTTTTCCTGTTCTAAGCAGGTTTGAAACCAATTAGTTTATAAAGCAATGAAACCACAATAGTAAATGCCAAAAACATGTTCAACTGGAGGACAAGCACTACTTGTTACAGATCAGTTCCAAGAATGTTTTTATTTTGCATTACCTGACTGTTGTACAACATCAGGTCAGTTACACTTAAAGTTTTCAAACAACAGTTTTATGTTTGCATATAAAACCAATATTAAATTTCAAAACAAAGAAAAAAACAGATAGTACCTCAAAAATTAAATATAAGATGTCAAATAGTATTTAAGTGGCCACAGAACCCATTTTTGTTGTTATCTATTCTACTTAGTATATTCTACTTATTCTATTTGATTAAAATTTTGTTTACAATAATGTCCATTTTAAAGGAAATGATAAAAATTCTTCCTTTGTGTAAACAATTTTAATACAACTCTGAACCCAGAGTCATGCAAAATGTTTATACTGGAGGTCAAAACCAGGAAATGCCCCTCTGATTTCTGTATTATGACCAACAGAACTGATTCAGAGCAAAACTAATTCATGATTTGTCATCACAAGAACTTTCAGTGGAATCTCCTGTGTTCAATTATGCTTCAAAAGGCTCATGTTCAGATCTGAAATCCAAGAAACTCTTATTACAGACAGCTGCTTTTTAAAACATTCCTCTTTCATTAAATTCTGATTCTTATTTGTCATCAACCACAATTTTTTACCCAATTCTGTTCTTCTACCGATATAGATCGAGAGCCAAATACAGAACAGAGTTATTGAGATACTGAGCAATCTCATCAGTGACAGCAACTACTGAAAGTAAAAAGGTTTTGTTTAAAAAAAAAAAAGGGCACTTTTAATCTTCTTTGATTTCTTCAGATTAATACTTATTTCCAGGAAAATGGGGAAATGTTACAGTATTATGACTATGACAAGATTTTTGCATTTCTGGTAATGTCCTTTATCAGCTTTTAGTTTTGCACACACACGACATGTTATACGGACCAGACATAGCAGCTTCTTTTAACAAGACCTTGTTTTGTGTGAATAAAATATATACTGTGATTCATGCTTGGAGGGATAAGAGGTTTGAAAGCTTGCAGTAAAAGACAGTGAAAAGGAAAAAAGTGAAAGGAAAAATGAAGACACTGTGATAAGATCTACATACATGATGCAATTGCTGCTAACAGATGAACACTTCCTCTCCTGCAGATACCACACTCACACTTACACACAGAGTCAAGTGCTAATGTGTCTAAATACATGATTTTAATTAACTACTCACAAACACTTCACAGGCCTCTGGTAGGCTCCTAGTATCTGCAACACATTCATTACCTTCTCAGCAACAATGACTGCAGCTGGGGTCCAAACTCTGGTGAGCAAAGGTTATAATGTGCCTTACAAACCTTGCAGGCACACGATGCTTTCCACATGCAAATGCACAGGTGGGAAAGGGAGCCCTTGCATATGCTATAAGAAGGAATTTGAAAGACTGACAAAACCATGTCCCCAGGTATCACACTTACCTGGTTTTTGAACATTTTTAGTGACAGAAATTCCAATAATACATGCAGCCTGTTCAAATGCTTTATAACCCTCTTGGTGAATAGATCCTTCCTAATCGTCAATCTGAACCTCCCCTAGTGCAACTTGAAGCCGTTTCTTCTTGTCCTATCACTTGTTATTTGGGAAAAGAAATCAACCCTGTCTTCTCTACAACCTCTGTTCAGGTAGTTACAGGGAGCAATAAGGTTCCCCTAAGCCTCCTTTTCTCTAGACAACCCCACTTGCCTCAGCTGATCCTCATAAGACTTGTGCTCTAGACCTTTACCAGCTTCACTGCTCTTCTCTGGACATGCTTCAGCACCTCAACGCCTGTCTTGTAATGAGGGGCCCAAAACTGAACACAGAATTCAAGGTGCAGCATCACCAGTGCCAAGTACAGGGGAATAATGTCACACATTGATTTCTGTGTATCCTGTATCTTTCTAGCAAATTAAGCTTTTTCTAGCACAATGAACCTGGCTCTTACGTTTACTCCTGACATAGGGCAACTGCAATTGATCTACCCTTCTACTCTGTGGATTGTAGTCAAAATATGTCATGATTGTTCCTTATGCTGATTTTTCATGTGTGCTTTGCATTCTTTCAAGTATTTACAAGTTTAGGGGAGACTCATATTTTTTTCCTCCAGTGGTTGATCCCAAGGGAGCTGCAAGTTTTAAGGACCTCAGCCTATTTTAACAAAGAGAAAAAATGAGAAAGCAGACTTAATCCCTGCACTAGGGGAAGGTAGTTGTTCTAATATCACAATGATAGTGGAAACTCTGAGTTCTTGTATTTCTGTTGCTGTAACATAAAACTGGAAACAAAAGTTTTGCTCATACAAAAAGCTTGTTAAAAAAAGGTATTCCTAAGTCTTATAATAGTATGTCAAAAGCTTAAATAGGCACAATAAATTCTAGTACTTTCTTTGCAGGTAGTTATTGTCAGTGGGCTCTTGGCATTGCCTCAAATCAGTAAGCACAGGTGCAGAGTAGGTGTGGGAAAAAATACACACTGAGGCATTTGCTTGGCACATTTCAGGTCAGCTGGAGGAGACACTGTACACAAGGTTCCACCACTGACTAAGGGGCTTTTGAAAATAGGGTACCATTACAGGACATACTTCCCAACTTCATGTCAGTCCTTGATGTCTTCCTTTCCCTGTTGTTCCTCCAACTAACTAGCTATCAAACACAAGAGATGTTGTGGTGCAGTGCAAATGCGTGAACAATAGGCCTACTTCCAGTGGGAAAAAGAGGCAGGAGTCATCTCAGTCTCTGCCTGTGAGACTTGACAACTGTTCCAGGCAACCTGAAGTATGAAAGGACAGAGGCAGTTACTTGTCAGGAGAAACAAACTGATCAAAAGAAGCACTGATTTTCATGTGCTGCTCGTGCAGTTAATGTTTCAGACTTCGTACAAAGGCTCCCACAGCAGCCAGACCATATCTTTCTCTTTCTCTGTATATACATATATATATATATATCTGCAAGTATGTGTGTGGGGGTGTGTGTATAGGAAACAGTCTGCCTAAGACACCCTTTTTGTCTGTGAAAGGAAGTGTTTGAATTAGAAGGAGATTCTTCCAAGTATAAAGCATCAGGGACAAATTTATACATAGCAGTAGAAACTGCTCTCTGAACTTCATATAGGAAGGAGTCTGAGATGCAGATTTTATAAACAGACCCTTTTGGATCTCTGAAGAGAGGATTTGAAAAGTCAAACACATCTAGCCCATGCCTATAAAAGTAAAACTTACACTGCCCAGAGCCTTTTAAGCCACAGACTTATTTCAAACAACAGAATACTATGGCTGTTACTCTTTTTCTTTCTCTTTCTCTCTGTCCATGTAGAAACACATTGGAAAAACATAATCCCTGTCTAAAGATGCTGTAGTTCAGAGATTTTATCCATTGCAATTCTAAGATCCATGACCAAAACCTTCAATGTTAGGGTAACTCATTGATAGCTGATGCTGAGCAGTAAGACAGGCAAGTCATATATCTGGAGACAAGATCGCTTTCCTTCATTTAGCAAAAGGAATGAACCGGATAAGCCAGGTATCATTTGCCTGTCACTTAAAGAATAGTTGGGTGACTTTTCTTCTATTAGTGGAATCATAGAATGCTTTGGGTTGGCAGAGACCTTTAAAGGTGATCAAGTCTAATTTCCCAGCAATGAGCAAGAGCATCTTTAAGTAGATCAGATTGCTCGAAGCCATGTCCAACCTGATCTTGAATGTTTCCAGGGATGGCGTTTTTACCACCTCTCTGATCAACCTGTGCCAGTGTTTTACCACCCTTACTGTAAAAAAAAAATCTTACTTGTATCTAATCTAAATCTACTCTCTTTTAGTTCAAAACCATTACCCCTTGTCCTGTCGCAACAGGCCCTCTTAAAAAGATTCTCCCTATCTTTCTTATAGGTCCCCTTTAAGTACAGAAAGGCTGCAAACAGATCTCTCCAGAGCCTTCTCCAGGCTGAACAACCCCATCACTAAATTAATAAATGAAATTAATTGACCTGAGAAAGAAAAATGAAAAGAATTAAATCCAGGATGCAGGAAATGCACAGTTATTGCAATGTGCATTGGACAGAGACTATAGACAGCAAAAGACAAAGGATTTTGGAAGGGTCTGCCCAAGAGGAAAGTCTTTCTGTGAGGAGGGTGTAGTAAGATCCTGTGTGCCAGTAACTTTGCAAAAATACTAGAAAGTTGCAGAACCTGTTGGGATGAGTGACAGCAAGAAGAAAAAGGGTGCTAAGGAACAGCAGTGATTTCTGGCAGCAGCTGGTGAAAAGACAACATATCAACCATAAACAGCAGGTGGTAGGAGAGCCATCATAGAAACTAGTTTTATGGTTAGCATCATAGAAAGGACTTTTGGTCTTATCTTTATTATATAGACCAGAGTTACAACTCTTTGCAATACAGAGAATTTTATGTAACCCTTTTGAGCTCAGTTTACAAATGTTCATGTTTTAGTGCCCTAAGAGTCTTTACAGAGTCTCCAGGTTTGTAGCTGAGCTCCCAGGCACCTATGTTTTCAATGTCCTAAGAAACAGACAGTGACTACATGAACATTTTGTGCTCTAAATCACTTAAAACCAGGTAAACTATTCACTGTGTAAATGTTTAAAATAAAAGATGATACTTTTAAAGGAAGAACTCCTAGTAAGCCTGACAAGGAGTGTAAGAACAGGTCCTGAGAGAAAAAAAAATCGAATTGTGTTTCTTTGCTGCTATTATCATATATTTGGTATTAATATCCCTGCTTCTGGCCATGGCATAACTAATGAGGGCATTGCTGCAGCATTGATTTGTCTCTGATGATGCCTGTGATTCTGCAGACTGTGGAGCAGAATGAGGTAACCTGCAGAAGGGGAAAACTGCTGCAAATTTACTTTCGCCTGCTCACTTCCTCTCTTTTGTTTCCAGGTGATTGGGTTGGGCACCATAAATGAGATATGAAAATTCAAAACTCATTGAGAATGATGCAGCTGAACTCTATAGGGTCCCTGAGGTTTTTTTATCATGTCTACACCACATCTTCACTTATCCAAGGTCTTGGCCATGCCATGGAGCAAGAGACAAAGACATGAAACGCAATCTGATGAAACCCAAGACCTATGAGTTATTCCCAGCCACTTTCAGAAAAACTCACTTTCATAGTCCCTCCAATGAAAACTGCTCTGCTTATCCTAGCACAGTAGGAGCTATAGATGTCTATAGGTAAACATGGCCAGAATTGCATGTGTTTCCCTCCAGTTCCCAAATCAGCTCCCTTTAACATATCACTAGTCAGTCAGCCTAGAAACTTCTAGTGCATATCACCTTTTTGTTCTGCAAGGCACCTGAAGAGCATATACCTGACTGTTGCTGTATCCTGACAGCTTTGCCAGTTTACAGGAGCCATTAGCCAGCCAAACAAAGTTCACAGTTCTTCAGGAGGAACATAACAACTTTCCTTGACATTTGGTTTTGTTTGTTTGTTTTCACTGGAAGTATTTCAAAGAGAAGAAATTTTCACAAGTGTTCCTGTGGCTTCACTAACTGCCACCTCTCCTCCAGAAGACAGTAAGGGTTAAGGATGCGTGGCCCTGGCCACTTGTTAGGTTTGGCATGTTACAGCCAACAGCTGGTGGAGGCAGTTAATTAGTCCTGCACCCTGCTCAAAGTTCAGTCTTTATTGGCAGGGGAAAGCAGGCTGCACCAGCCCACTCCCCTCTTTCAATTAACAGAGGCCTGTGCCATCAGATTACCTTGGCAACATGCCATGGCATCCGTGTCATTTGCCTGCCTGAGCTTTGCCACGGTAACAGGAAAGCTAACTTTGCCAAAGCAGCATCTGGTCTATGGGTGGCAGATTACCTGCCAAACAGATTTACTAGCTGCAAAATGCTGTTGATTGCCCCAAGAAAAGAGAGGAAGGGGGGAAATCTTATGACAAAAAGATGGTTATCCATTTTAATTTCTCTTTCTAAGCAAAGGTTTCCAGAGGTCCAGCTGCTGATGTGCAGATAAAACATATCTTTATTCTTTCTGGGCATGAAAACCATTAAGCAAATTAGGCTTTATCTTAGCCACAAGGTCCTCTGGGCATTACAGAAGCAAAAGGCTTTGTGGAGGACTAATTTCTATTATACAGTAACCAGGCTGGTCTTGACAGAGCACTGCTGGTTTTTCATTTCATTTTATCACATCCATTTTGTTGTGTTGACAGTAGAGATAAGTTTCATTCAAAAATCATGGATCCAACTGCTCAAAAACTGCTGGGGAAATCAGAGCTGAATGTCAGCATCACTTCTAGTTCCAATGGCCTATGAAACTCAAGGATAGAGAGTAGCAGATTTGTAAGCAGAATGAGACTTTTCCAGTGGAATCTCTGTTTTCAGTAGAGACTGAAGCTTCTGGATTCATAGAGGGCAGATAAATAGGCTACAGGCAATGCAGAACTGGCTCCATCTCTACTAAACGACCCATAAAACTGGTGGCCAATACCCGTTGGTTCTTCTGTTTTGGGAGACAATTCCTGACTCTAACCCAGTCAGTCATTTAGCACTGAGCTGCTGTAACAAAGATATACTAATAAGACTCTCAAGAAGTACTTGAATGTAAATGTAATATGATAGTCACTACTCAGCAATGAGTGAAAGAACAAAGTTCCTTTCCAATCCCTCCTGGATGGTTAGTACATCTCTGATACATGACATTTCTCTGAAGCAACAAATGTGATAAAGGAAAATAATGATCATCCCCTTTCAGCTCTTCTTACAGTCCCAAGCATCTTCCCATTAACTTTGATTTCTCACTCCAGGATGCTCTTTTCCCAGTTTCTGGCTCTGTGACCTGGAGGTAGTGTAGATGAGTGGTGGTAGCTACAGATGGAGCAAGCAGAAAGTTAAGTTGCTGCAGCAGTGGGAAAGATTTCTTGAGGCTAGAAAGTGAGGTTGGTCACCAATGTTTTACACACTCAGCAAAAGGTCTTTAGGTAGACAACGGCCTAGATACTTCTTTTCTCTTAGATTTGGGTTTCTAAGAAATGAAGGATACATTTTGAAGACTGCATGCATATTTTTGGTGTCACGTAGAACTACGCTGTGCTGAGAGTGCAAAATCAATAGCTAAATCTGGACAAAATAAATTGGATAGCCAGCACATACTCTTGGCAGAAGGATAGCCTCACAGGTCAGAATATAAATAACTTGAGAGTTCACCTCTTGGATCTACATCAACAATGATTGCAACAACAAAAAAAAAACCCCAAACAACTAACAAACAGAATAAAGAAAATAAAAAGAAATCTTTGGTCCTTAAGCCTTTTAAAACTCTGTATGTAGAAGGAAAATCCACAAGGGACCCACATCACTTCACCACATCACTTTGTTACCCAAATATTCATGTTCTTAAACTTACCTACAGGCATCTTCTCATAAACTTTGACTTCTCACTCCAGGATGTCCCTATCCCAGTTTCTGGCTCTGTTGCCAGGAGGTACTGCAATGAGAGATGGAGCAAGAGGAGAGAGAAGTTGCTGCAGCAGTGGGAAAGACCTGCAGGTCAGTGTAGTAGTTTGATGCACTGTATCTCCAGCACTGACACAGTTGTTAGTGAATATTACCTCACACCATTTAGTATCTTTGCCTGAAGCTGAAGGATAACACCATCATGAAAGAGGGTTGTCATTGTATTTTGTTTGCCTCTTTCTGTGACCTACCAGTGCCCATAGCAATTTTGTGACAAAATGAGAAGAAAGAAGCACACGGACTTCTGGTTTAGTCCCCTCTCTGTGATCAGAAAGAAGTGTGTGAGTTGCATATGTGCTTCAGAGGAGTGGAATTGATCTGAAACTCTGTCACCTCAAATATACTGTTGGGCCATCCTAGGAAATCCTGATAAATCCTTCTGGCTTATTTGCTAAGCTCTCTGGGGCATGGAGACACAGACAAAAGCAGCATGCTAAATGGCTTTCAGGAAGTCTAAGAAACTGAAACTAAGTATCCATTATCATTGGAGCATTTTTGTTAGAGGCTTGCTTATGTTCTACTTTGTAAGAAAGGCTTTATTGGGATGCAGAAATTGTTTCATTATTTACAGGGTTGGAAAGTCATCATACTGGAGTCAGTAGGAAGCCACAAGGGAAATTATCTGCTAGTATGGGATGTGTTTTCATATGCAGGATTGAATATTTTGCACAGTCTGAGAACACTGTTATACTTCAAATAATAATACCATCTCTCATGTGGTACTCAGTCTGAAGCAGCTATTATTTTTGTGGTTTATGTTGAGATATTTAATACAATAATATTTAGAAAGTCTGAAGGTAAAGACCTAGATTTACTGGTTATCAACTGCAGCTACTAATCACAGTTCATTTCTATCTAGTGCATAAGGGTCTGGTTCTAGGCTCTGCTACGTATTTCTCATGGACACTTTGGAGCAAATCATGCATGTTGTCTATTCACCATGTGTAGCATAAGAAAAGCAATACCTTACACCTCCCTTTTAATGGTTGACTTGGGTTTGGTTTGGGTTGGTTTGAGTTTTTTTATTTGCAGTGTCTGGCTATAGAATTTTAATCCTGTTTGACACTCCTCAGTGCAATTATAAAAAAACCCCAAAACTTCTTTTCTGAAAAGGAAAAAAAGAAAAAAAAAAGACAACAAAACCAACAACTATGATTCCCTGCACTTTTCTCAGCATGCTACTACCTATGAATCCAAGCAAGGCACAGCCATTGCTGGATTTTTCCATATTAAATGGCAACCTCAATCCAAATGAATCCTTTTTGCAGTTATCAAGACATGCAATGGAGGCCAATATAAACCAGATACAATGCAAACAGGAGAACAGACTGCAATAAATAAGCCAACCATCCCAGGTTTCCTGCCCTCTGCCTCCATCCACCCCCTGGGATAATTGCAGAGTTTTGCTTAGGCTGGAAAAATGCTCATCTTGCAGTTGCAAGCATATCATGTTGGGTTTCAGTTTTATTTTTAGTCAAGTGGATTTGCTGTCTCTTGTCATCTTATTGTGTTATGTTAGCAGGGACATTTGAACAGGTTTTTTTAACTCCGGTGGGCTCTTGCATATAATATCAATGTTCTCTTGCTTACTTCATGTTCTTCATTCATTCAGTGTCTCAGACACTGTCAGCTCTGTGGGCATGGAGCCAGTTTTGCATTCACTACTGGGTTTCGTGCCAGCTGCCAGGCACAAAGAATGGTGATAAATGGAATCAGCAGCACCTACTAGGATTAAGTGAAGGCTTAAATTCATTTTGAAACCTCTTACTGCCAAAATTAATTACACTAAAATTAATTATGCTATGTTATCCACTGAAGAGCAGACCAAGGTGAGGAAAACACCCACCTTAATGCCTACTGCAGCCTAGAGCTGAAATAACCAGTGGAATCTATAGAACACAGAACCCATTGTACATACTAGACTCGTAAGCATAAACACAAGCCCTTTGCACTGCTTACCTTCAAGTATCTTTTGATTTTGGTCTCAGATAATTTGTCCTACATACTGGCTTCAGTGGTTCAGGTCAATGAGATCAGCATCTATATGTCAATCTGCAGTACATCTTGAAGAGTAGGAGAATCCTCATATTTTAACAGAAAATAACTCTGCTTCATGGTATGGCATTTGAAAGAAATATGTTGATAAAAAAAAAATCAGTCACTTGATTGCTTTGCAAATCAAAGAGGTCCTGTTCAGCTAACCTATTGATTGCAATAATTCAATTCAGGCTTATGTTGAAGAACAGCTGCTGAAAAAACAATGCAATACAATACAGAAGCCCAGAAACTCTCTACTGTCAAAATAGCAAACTGTCAGATTAGTAGAACCCACCATGGTAGCACAGAGATGATGAATAGCCTCAGTTTAGTAATACTAGGTTCATATAATGTCATACCTTGCACTTAAGAACAACATTATTGGATTAGAGCTCCCTTTTGAAGTTAGACATCGATGTGAATTACACTGGCAGAATCTGGTCTAAGCTGGACAGTAGTATATAGGTTTAACACTCATGAAATGACAACAAAGCCATGAGAGTTACAATGTCCCAGTGAATGACCTGACTCCTTCCTTTTGTGCCCTCTTCTTTGTTCTGATAGGGTGTGAGGCTTACAACTGAAGGGAAGAGCATCATTTAAAAGACAGAGGGAAGACACAAATAAAAGTAGAGTGAAAGCAGGTTTTTAGAAACTTTACTTTAAAATGAGTAGAATAACACTCTTCCTTGTTGCTCCTCAATCTAATCTGGCCAAGGATATTGACTACTACAGGCAAGAGTCTGATTAATTTATCCTTTCCAAAGGACCATCTTCCTGCACACTCCTGACATCTTCCGAAAACATTGAATTGTTCTGTGTCTTCTACAACATAAATAAAACATATTTTTGGCCTCTCCTAGAGCATTTGTGTAGTTCAGAGGATTTATCCGTTATTCCCCAGTGTTGCCCATTATTAGTTGGCCATTTCTATAATACTCAGCAGGGTATAATGGAAACTTTTGGCTGAAAACAAAGCAATTAACAATTTAGCAAGCAGTTATGCCTGATGTTCACTTAATAACAAAATAAACATGATAAAATATGACCACAACCTGTCGAGTCAAAACCTCATAGAAGAGTTATCATGTGCTATTGCATCTTCCTCTATGCAAATAGTGCATCTTTAGCAAAGTATTATCCATGTGTTTTCTACCACTGTTTAATTGCATGGGAGGCAGTTAAGAAGATCAAAGAGCTCTATTAGCAGCAGATAACCACAGAGCAAATGTGATTAAAAGTAATTACAGTAAGGAAGTAATCTGCTAATTCTTGATGGTTCTGAGTGATTCTCATCGTTGGAAATCAGGGTGTTACTGCAATGAACTGATATGGGATTTTAGATTTCAAAGTGTGAGCTTCTGTGTCTCTCTTCTCCTTTCCCCAGCCTTTGCTCTTTTTTTGCTGTTCCCTGTCTTCACTGGCACCAAAATATGCGTGTACTTGGTGTCTTCAAACACCTAAATACAAGTGATTTTACATATCTTTGTTTGACATTACACAGCTTCTAATAGTGGATGAAGCTTCACTGTGTCACCTTGCTGATGACACTGAGGATCACAACTGGAACCAAAGGAAAAGCTCACTGAGCATGATCTGACACCAAAATATCTTGCCCAGCTATAATTGGCACACTTACACAAAACATCTCTTACCTTCACAGACACACTGTGCTTACATGGAAATTATCTTTTCTCGAAATTTATTTAATCCTTGCTATCCAACCTCTTTTGCTTTTTCTTCTTTAATTTTCAGATGCTGCCCAAGAATTTCATTTCCAACTAGTCCTGAATCATTAAAGTATTTCTGCTTTAGGCCTGGGATCTTATCTGTGCTAAAGTAAATAGACCGGTGCTATCCCGGTACTAGCACTGTCTTTTTCAAGCATAGTATCAGAAGGCTAGAAATAAGAGAGAGAGGTAAGATTCTTAAATTTGTATTAGCACTCAATTCAAAATTGTTTGCCCAATATCCAACAAGTCCAGCTCTGTACATGAACTCATGACACAATCGAAAAAAATAGTCAAGTCCAGCTTATAGTCACAATCAAACAAAGCATATTCTTGAAACAGTATTATTTCCTGATTCTCTTTCTAATCTACTGATAACTAGACAATCAGTGCTGCCTTTTAGCTGTACTGTTGCTATCAGAGCACCTGCTTAAAGACCAAGATTGTAGAACTGAATTTCTAAAGAGATGTGGGGCATAATAGTTTCCAGGTCAGGACAGTTACCAGGATCCTCCCTAATTAACTGATCTGTAATTTTGTAGTATTTACTCTGTGCCTTCAGAGCTCTTGATCTGCAGGGTGTTCTGGGAGAATGTTTCTCTTTTCATTAGAGTCGCAAGTTTTGTTTTATGTAGGCTGGGCTGTGCAAGAAAAGGTGCTTTACAGTGGGAGATGAGGTTCTTTATTAGGAGCTAATGAACTTGTACAAACAAAATTGCCTGTGCAGCTGGGTGAGGAAAGGTTGCCCATTGCCCATTTGGGGCATATTTACCAGGCTATTTCAAGGTCTGAATCAGGCCATTAACTTGATTGTGTCTCAGAGTAGATAAAGTCAAAGCCTTTGTCCTCATATAACCAAATGGAAAGAGGGAGATGCTTCCCGAGGGCAATTCTAAGCACTTGTTTTGGTTATCCATAGCTAAGCAGAGCAAACCTTTCTCCCTTGACCTTATAGAGTTTATAGAGTTTTGTGAGAGTCTCTGTAGATCTTGCCAAAGATGGACAAGAAGGTCAGCCATCTGATAAGGGGAAAAACTATACTTGCTTGCCCAAAATTTTTACAGAGGAGTGTCCTGTTTCATGTGGTATGCACAGTATATAAGTGATTCCCATTACCAGAGAGCATTCTGTCATTGCAGAGTAACAAGAGTTGCCAAGGTGGGAAAGGATCTCTTGATCATCATCTTTTTAAATCATTTACTACAAATCCCCAGCTCAAGCAGAGTAGCTCATGTTTATTTTCATTTTCTGTTTGATAGCCAAGTTAATGCTGGTGTCATTTGGCTAAATCTAGTAGCACTAAACATACAATCATATGTTTGCAAGGTCATGCTCTTAAAAACTGTGTACTGTGTCCCAGGCAGTTAGTTTATGGTCATTTTTAGGAAAGAAGATGAAATTTAAGGTGTGTGGGGAGGGAGAAAAGGCATGGAGAGGGAGAGGAAGTGGGACATGTGAAGTCTGACAACATATTTCATTACTACTTTCTAATAAAACTAGCAAGCAAGTAAGCTTTGGAGTAATATTACTACAGATATCTCCTTGTTGCTTAGCTCCATACTTCAGCCTTCCATTGAGTGGCTGAAATTCCTTTCCAGGATGCTTTTAAGGTAGTTGATCTTTGAAGTTTAGGAAAGACAGATTGCTACAGCTATTGTGATCAGTTTATGGCTTTCTTTTCTACTTTTCTCCACAAAGGTGGGTGTTGTTGGCTTTTTTTTCTTACATTCACCATGTTTTGCAGCTTGAGTAAGGAAAACGGAGCATTCCATTTTCATTCCTTCATGTGATGTGCTTAGCCTATATTTGTGTGGGTGGTGAGAGAGGAGACTTTTTAACTGAAATTTCTAATTTTGGGGTTTTTGGGTGAACATTTTAATTCTTGCTTAATTTGAACTTAGTGGAAGCTAATAGATCAACTAAATGTAAGATTCTATTGTTAAATAAAAAACACAAAGCTTGAAGTTAATAACTCTTTTTATAGCACATGTTATTTTTGGCAGAAATAATGGATCCTTTCAGCTAACTCTGTAACCCTTATTTTAGGCACATAATAAGATTCTTGATTTAAAAATAATGTTTAGCCTCTAACAAATTTCCTTCATGCCATTGGGAGCTGATAGGTGCTTAGCATGTAGAATGAACAGGTGATTTATTCAGGTGCCTAAAACCATAATCCTGAAAAGATTTATGGTTTTAAAATCAGGTTTAAGACTTCATTGTGCATTCCAGAGCCCAGTTCTCAAGTTCTTGTTTTCAGCATGTTGGTATTTCGATTACCCAGTTGGTTTCATTTTCCTTTGCTACAAGTTTGCAACATTTAATGCATAAAAGATAGTCCATGATAAATAACTGCAATTTTATTAGCTGAATAGGACATGACTGATAAGTAAGATGTCACATAAATCAGTGGCAAAAATGACTGACTTTGAAGGCCAAACATAGCAAAGCCTTAAATCTCTCCATCTTCTATAGATTTATTTATAAATCAATAGACAAATCAGAGCTTGGAAGTTAAATTCAAGAGTAATTAACTTTAGATCAAACTGTCTCCATACACTGTAAAATAGCCAGAACTTTGCTAATATAATTAACTTGTGTATTGTGTTGTATTCTACCCACAGTATGGACTAGTTTGGAAACAGGTCTGTTATATAAAAAGCAGACATCTTGCTGTCATTTGTACTGTAGTGGTTTCGGTCTAAATTATTGAGACTAATTATTATCTCTTCATTTTCTTTGCAAAGGAGCAGGTTAGCTTCAAAATCCATTTTGAAGTGGAAGCCTATAAACTGCATCTTTAGCCTGTATTACACTGATTTCTTTACCCGGACTATACAAGTCAACCACACATTGACAATGTCATGTTACCCAAAATTAAACACCAATTTTGAGCTCAATTTGCTACTAGTTTTGGTTACTTCCAAACTCTGCTTTTCAGGAGCTAGATAATTCATTGAAAAAAATGCACTGCGTCATCTATTACTCTAATGTAATAGGATGTGAAATCCAGCTTTGGTGAAACAATGCGTTTCCTTTTCCCTTGTCCGTTTTTGCTGTTAAGTCTTGCTCTGGGATATCCTGGGAATGTTGCTGCAGGACATCTTTAGCCTTTTGCCAGCTGAATGATAATTGTTTCCTATCTCTCTGAGCCTCAAGTTCCATGCATCCCTCCTCCTCCCCCATGCCCTGGATTGAAGTTCTGAGCTTCCTGTGAGGTCTCTGCAACAACCCCAAGGGCCTCTTCTGCCACCATATGTATGTAATCACAAACTGAAAAATTCTTTGCTTCTTAAAAGCACAGGGCTGCCATGTGAGATAACTATCTACAGATACCAGCCTTACACTGAAAAGCCTTCAGATACCTCCCTCCATTCACTTTTTTAATTGTCCTTCTATGCTTGCTTTTTTTTTTTGGTGTTCACATTTATTGATATTAATATAATGATCAACATTAAAGTTATAATTTATCAGGAACTTAACAACATGCCAGACATTCTCCATAGTAAGAAACATGTAGCAATGTTTAATCAAAATCAGTTTAACTGCCCAACTATAACCAGGGGAAGCTACCTAGGTAGAATCTAGCTACCTACTTGTAGGTAGAATCTAGATTATTTTAAGTCTGCCTTATCCATACTCACCTAAAATTGTCTGAATGTAATTACAATGCAGGGAGCTAAGAGTTCTAAGAGCTCTGAATCATAAGCAGCACTGTCTTAACTGGTCCAGCTCAAGGACTGGTGGTTATCTTCAAGGGCCTTCTGGAGCCTGGCATGCTGTTGCAAGGATGTTTTTGTTGCTCATGAAGCAGTTGCAGATCCACTGTATTTAGCAGTCTGATGTTGGAAAGCTGCCAGAAAACATAAAAAATAAACTGGTAATAATTTAAGCTACAAGAAAAATAAAAACTGTGATGGTTCATTTGCTTCAAGGAAAGCTGAAACATGTTGCAGTGAGGGTGGAGCCCCATAGAAGCGTCTCCTCTACCTGGGGTGGGACCCCCATTGGGTACCTCTGTGTGTGAGCCATGCCAAAACAAACATTCTTTTTATAGGAAACAGAAGCACTTTTGTTTTCCTACAGTAGTTAAAATCAACTATCCCAAATAAACTGAGAGGACAAAAATTAATTTCGAGTCTGGCCAAACAAATGCACATTTTTTAACTTACAAAAGGACCTGATTTTTACTCTACCATTTGTTTTCTTGGTTACATGATATCTCAATATATTATTCATAATATTAGTAATGATTTTTACCATTTTTTTTCCATTAAATGAAGTACCAGTACTATGCTTCCATTTTTTAAATGTGAGTTAATGTAATGCACCTAGGTAAAGCTTGGACCTGTTCATTCCAATAAACCCAGAATAAATTATGTAAAACTCTAATCTATAGAGTATGAACTAATAATTTACACCAATGCTAAGAGCATTACATTAACCGTCCCCAAATCTAGGAACATTTCAGGATTTCATTTTGAAAAAAAAAAGAATGTAGTTATGAGAGAAACATTGTCCTCAGAAAATGGAGACTACAGAGTTAAACCCTGATCCAGCAAAGACTGCCTTTGTGAGAGATCTCTGGCAAGTCAGGCTGAGCCAGACTTCAAATTACTTCAGCTTTCATTTCTACTTTATTCAAACTCTTGTAATCTGTAGTTGAGAGACTGGTAAGAATTTTTTTGTTTGGCTTTGTTTGTTTATTTCCCACAGAAAATATGTGCCACTCAATTAAGATCTTATATAAGGCTCACATTTTAAAACATGCACCACACTCCCACTGTCACTCTTACTAAGAAAAAAATCCACTCTAAATGGGCAAAATACTGACTTCCCCATCAATTGCATTGCAATTTGTGTTGCAAATGTGATATTAAGTATATTTACACTTTAATCCTTTCACAACATGATTTCATTAAGCATTTGGGTGGGGTTTTAATTGTTTAAAGTCCTAGACACAGACTTTTTGTGGTTTAACCCCCTTCCTTCTCATTTCCAACCCAAGGGAAAAGCAACTTTTAAATATATTTTTCCTCTTCTTTATATTTATGTCAACATTTTCCTTTAACAACATATGCTCTTTTTGGAGTTATTTCCATCAGTATAGCTGAGTGATGAAATGATTCATGAGTGCTGGTAACTAACAAGACTCGTGTACAGATATTGCTTCCCATTGATAACAGTTGGCAAGTTTTGGTTTTGAATTAGTTGACTTATTTATAAATCAGGTGACAAGTTTTTACTTCAACTGGCTAGTTGTTTGTTGAATAGATAGAATTGGTTCCTTTTCCCTTCCCTTCCCTTCCCTTCC